>JAPVLO010000343.1:1200000-1682420 GCA_027257055.1 Cephalopachus bancanus | reverse complement strand
ATATCAGTATCATAAGTTAGAAAGAATCCAGTCAATGTAATTTTGTACTTTGGTAACAAACCTTTTTATGAAAGTGACACACATTAATTAGATTTCTTATTTTAATTAGAATCAGTCGGATTTGTCAGATGAAGAGCTAAATGATGATCTTTTACAGAGTGATAATGAAGACGAAGAAAATTTCAGGTACTCAGTATCACCTCATTAAAATGTTCTCTATTTAACTAATTTGATAGGAACTGTTTGTAATTTATAATTCAATGAAATATAATTGAATTATGTGGTATTATATGTTTAACACAATTACATTCTAAATGGAATATTAGTAATAAGTCTGAAAGCCATATGGATTGTTCTGTAAACAGATCAACTGCAAATCAGTAGGTCTTGCATTTAATGACTTCCATGAGTTATTGCAGCTTATGAAAGCTTAGTAAAGATATGTACTGTTCTTTTAAAGAATTACTTTATTTGGATGGAGGACAATGGCCTCAGACACCTAATACTGTTGATTGCAGTTTGATGTTACTGCCTTTGTTTTTATTTCAGTTTATTTATATTATTTACTGAATGACTAATTTGGACTTTTAAAAAAAATTGTACTGTGGTCTCTAGTTGAATATAATGAATATCTTCCTGTTTTTGACACATAGCTATATTATAAGAGAGGAGAGAGATACTTAGTATACTCTGGTAGGTGGAATAATTTTTTCAATTTCATGAGGAAACATAAGGAAAATGTAAACTTGCTTTTTTGGTTATAGATGTAATTAACAAATATATACCATTTATTATTGGGCCATAGATTTGTAACAGTTTTCTAACATAAGGTAGTTTTTATGTGTAAAAATAGAGTTTTTTGTTATTCTGCCATCTAGATTCATTTTCCGGTTTTATTCTTTAACATTATATTTTGTTCTTTTGAATTAGTTAGGTTTTCCTTGAGAAATATATCATTGGAGTTTTTTAGCTTTGGTGTTGACATCTACATGGTATATTCAATTTTTTCTCTAGATGGGGTACTTAATATGTGTGAACCTAGATTTATCTACACAATCTTGCATTTGAAGTGTTGCATCTTATTTGGCATTTAGCTGCTGTGATTTAATAGGTGGAACATGATTTTTTTGCAGTTTTAATCCTCTTTGTTATTTTACTCAAATTATGAACAATTTTTAAAGGTATTTCTGACTAGATTTTACTTATTTGATCACTGAAATGTTTCTCAAATTTTTAATATTTTGATTTTTTTTAAAAAAACCATTTATAATTTGTACTATACATGTAAAAAGAAAAATTGTTCTTAAAATTCCAACTACTGATTTTTTCCTTGCAGAATCATATTCCTGTTTTTATTTTGAAGTCTTAGCAAACAAATTCTATTCATTTCATTCTGTAAATTAGAATGAAATATAGTCTGTCTGATTTCAGTCTTGGATTTTTGCCAGTCAGACATGCGTTCTCATCTGGTTGGTTTGGTTTTATTTTGGTGAAATAACCTGCAGCTTATGATAAGTGGAGGTGCGTGCTATACATATTAGGAGCCTGTAGTGCTGGCTCGGTATAGCACATTGAGCTCTGCCATATGCATTAAAGGTTTATTGTGCTTGCTCAGTATAGCACGTTGAGCACTGCCGTATGCATTAAGGGTTTATTGTGCTTGCTCAGTATAACACATTGAGCTCTGATGTATACATTAAGAGTTTGTGGCTCTGGCTCAATATTTACCATGTTGAGCTTTGCTTTTGCTCATTGTATGGAATGACTTCACCAGTCATGGTTTTTATATCTTTGTGACAGCTAATTTATATAATGATTGAGTTTTGAGCTCTACTCTCATTGGGCTCCTGTTTTTGTGTTTCTATCCTCTCTAGTTCTCAGGGTGTCACAGTTAGTCTTAATACCACCTCTGGCATGGTTGCATCATTTGAACTGTCTGACAACACTAATGACCAATCTGGAGAACAGGAATCTGAGTATGAACAAGGAGAAGATGAACTAGTTTATCACAAGTCTGATGGATCAGAATTGTATCCTCAAGAGTACCCAGAAGAAGGACAGTATGAAGGCCACGATGCTGAGTTGACGGAAGACCAAATAGAATATGTGGAAGAGCCAGAGGAAGAGCAACTTTACACTGATGAAGTGTTAGACATCGAAATCAATGAACCTTTAGATGAATTTACAGTGAGTCTTTTCTCTTTTGTATGACCAAAGATAGCCTGGCTTCTCATGCATAGGTTTCTAGACTGATTTGAAATCTATCTGCCTCCCTTGGGAGGGAGGGAAATTAGATCTTATTATCACTGTCTGCCAGTTTCTTTATCTGAGCTATGACAAAGTTTGTGTTGACAGCTTGTTTGGCCAGAGGTAATGCTCCTTTGTCATTCTGGAAGGCTGCAAAGAATTGTGACCTTGAGGATTGCACCCTAAGGAAGAAAACAGCTTTGTGTGGTAGAGATACACTGTCAATTGTTAGAAGTACTTAATGCAGAGCTTTTATCCAGGCTTTAGACAAGATCTGATAAAGTCCTTCTAAGGTGAAAAGATTATTGACCTGCTAAAGACATCTTTAAGGTGCTAATATTCCAAAGTGATTGATGTCCTGTTCATTCATCTTTTTTGTAACTGAGGACTGTCTAAACCTGAATAAAGAGATTGGAGGTTAGTTTAGGAGATGTCACATATCATTTGTTATCTATAATCAGAAAGCAAAGATTGTGCTGATTTTTATTTCAGAAAAATGATTTTGGTAGGTAGGTTTTTTTTTTTTTGTAAGTAGGACCATCAAAAAAAAAGATACTGGTGTTAAGATGGCTCATCTCTTTTAATGATTTGTCATAGAAAGAGACTTGTTAAAATAAGCATGTAATGAAATTTATAAGGGAAGGATGTGATCTCAGTAGTTGTACTAGAATCTTAGGGTTTTCAGGAACGCCAGGGTCCTGTTGAAGCAGAGTGTGAATGTGGATGTTGGGATTAGGATGGAAGTGTGCAGAGTTGGGGTCTTAAAGGCCCATTTGCAGGAAAAGTAGCTCTGCTTTTATCTGTTTATGTCTTAATTCAGAGTAGGCTTTCATTTCAGAAAAATGGTAAAAAAAAATGTATCTACGTAATGGTGATTTGGAAAGGGATTGTTTATGTGGAACCTTAGAATATTTAGTTCTAGTCAGGATTGTATTAAGGTGTCTCAATAGTTCTAAGATTTGAATTTTTTTTGAATGCTTGCTCTTCAATATATATGGTAACAAAAAATGTTTGTAGTTTTAATAAATAGAATCATGTAAAAGCATCATGGGAGACTTGTTATTTTGACATGATTTATATTGGTAATAAATTGCTAATGTGGACAGGTGCCTTTTGGTTTATTGTGTGTGTGTGTGTGTGTGTGTGTGTGTGTGTGTGTGTGTGTGCGTGCGCTTTGTTTTGTTTTGTTTTGTTTTGAGTTAGTGTCTCACTCCGTCACCTAGGCTGACATGCTCACGGCCACTCCAGGGTCGACCTGCTGGGCTCCAGTGATCCTTATGCCTCAGCCTTCCAAGTAGCCAGGACTATAAGTGCGTGCTACCACACTTGGCTAATTTTTTATTTATTGTAGAGATGAGGTCTCACCAAGTTGCCCCAGCTGATCTCAGACCCGCAGGTTAAAGAAAATCCACTCGCCTCGGCCTCTCAAAGTTTTGGAATTATAGGCTGAGCCATCGAGCCCAGCCTGTATATTTTCTTAAAATGATACACTGTAATTTAAAATGCTTTTTAAAAATTAAACAAGATTTTTTAGAAATCTGCCTAGTTATAATATTTCATTATTTCTATTACTCATCAGCAAAATGAAAGGATTGGCTAATCATTTCTGCGATCCTTATCCCCTGTGATTCCAAGCACTGGAGACACAAATACTGCTAAAACATAATATGAAACATGGGCCCTGCCCGTGAACTTAGAATTTAGTGAAACAGATCACAGCATGGAAAGTGTTTGATAGAATGAATGTGCATGGCCACACAGGAGTCATCTCTCACTCTGGCATTCTTGCAGAGTTTGTTGTGAAGAGCATTTCTAGTAATTGAGATAATTCCCTCTCTTATACTTTATTCTTAAACTTGAGGTTTTACATAGGCCAGAGATGTAATAAACTCCAACAGTTATAATTATCCAACATCTTTTTTTTTTTTTTTTTTTTTTTGAGTTGGAGTCTCACTCTGTCACCCAGACTGGAGTGCAGTGGCTGCTCCCGGCCATTACAGCCTCAACCTGCTGGGCTCCAGTGATCCTTCTGCCTCAGCCTTCCAAGTAGCTGGAACTACAGGTGTGTGTTATCACACCCAGCTAATTTTTTTTGATTTATTATAGAGACGAGGTCTCACCAAGTTGCTCAGGTGGGTCTTGAACCCACGGGCTCAGGCAATCCACTCATCTCAGCCTCCCAAAATGCTGGGATTATAGGCTGAGCCACCAAGCCCAGCCTTCCAACATCCTATGGGCTAAGATTCAGGTATTGGGAAGAAAAAAATGTGGCAGTTTAATAGTACCCACAGTATTCTACATTAAAATTAATTAAATTTTCAGAACCAAAAACCCCACAAAACCCTACAGTTAAAAAAAAAAGAAATTCTGAAAGTGTTTTAATATTTCCATAAACAGTTGTAAACCCCAAAGGTAAGAGGTAGTAGTTAAATGTCTGAATGTTAGTTAAATGTTACAGCCATGGTCATTCTTTTCTTTTATACCTGTTACAATGGTAGTGCCTGAATGGTCTGAGATGACCACTTTGGAGAGAACGAGATGCACAACTGCAGTACTCCTGTCTTGCTTGGAATGCAGGTGCTCTTTCACCTCCATTTTAGGATATCACTAAATCACTGATACAGATTATTTATTCATCATTAGACTAATAAACCCCTGTGTAGATTGTATTCCCATATATTCTAGCGGCATTTTAGTTTATTAGATGACTTATGTAACTGGTTCCTTGCTATAGTTAGGGTTTGTTAACCCATACTCTAAAGCCAGACTTGAACACTGAAATGTGAATCACAAGCACATTCTTTTTGTTGGAGTCCATGGAGGGGCTTTAGTGCATAACTGGAAGAATTATAAAACCACAGAATTTACAGTTCGAAGGGTCACTATTCCCTATGAAGAAGGGGAGGCTCAAAGACATTAAAAGAGCTGTATTACAACTCTGGTCTTTTTTTTTTCTCATTATTTGCAACGAAATATCCTTAAGTTTGTGAATTTTGCTGGTGCTGTTCTTGAGAGTGAATTGTGATTTCATTTTAAAATTTGTGATCTTGTATTAGTATGAGTGTATATTGCTTTAGTCAATCAAACATATAGGGCTTTAAAAATTATTACAGATTGAAATCTCATGAAACATTGTTCTGTAAGGACAATTGCAGATTGGCAATTTATGTAAAGGGTAACAGATTTTGTTTCCCAGGGAGGATCCAGTGGTATAGCCTATACTCCATTGTATATTGGCTAAAAATTTTGATTAGCATTTTCTGGCTTTATTTGAAATCGGACCATTCTGCTATCAGTATTCATAGGTAGTGATAGTTGTTCATGTGATAGGATGCTAACAATTTCTTCAGGAACATAAAATACAGTGTATTTGAATTATCTGGTGAAGCAGTTGTGGGAACTAAGGTGGTTTGTCAGTGTAAATGAAACTGCTTTCTTTAGGGGTTCTAGATGAGACCGTCAGTAGTTAAGTTTCTGTAGGTTGTTCATTCTTTGAAGGTTGTCTGTGTTGTAACCATCTTATTGTTCATTTTTAGCAAGTGTTAGGATACACTGGGAAGTCCACTCCCATTGAGTAGGATCAGATCTTGATGCTTGTTAGCAATATCAGTAGAAGCCCTTCTTTTTCTGCAGTGTGATTGTCTTGTTATCTCCAGCCAGCTTGCCTGCTTCCTTCCATCTGCCCAGAAGGGACACCTGCCTGCATGCATGCCTCTTACCCCTTTCATAAAAAACTTGGAATCTACCTCTCATTCAAGGGAGGGGGCCGGTGGAGAAACTCATACTAAACGTGATTTTTTAAAAGCTCCTATGTTTCATGGCCCACACTTTTGTTGTCTTATATTGCCATCAAAATGGTAAGAGTTGGATATGATTCAGGCCCCTTACTGTGCTGCTGAGCTCCTCTCTGAGCTCTCTTTGAAGATTGCTTTTCCTTCCTTACTGATTGGAAGAAGTTCTGTGTTAACAGGGTACTTGGAGTTTGAAACAGAACCCATGTCATTTAACCTTTGCACCTGGGTTAGCATGATGTCCTTTGTTTGTGTTAACATGGAGGAGGTTGCATTCTCTTTTTGTGCTTAGTACTTTGTGCTCAGTCGGCTAATTATTATAGTACAATTTTCCAAAATAATTAAGCATGAATCATCAAGAGGAAAAGTGCTTAAAAAGTAAACACCCCAAAGCTGTGTGAGAAAAACTTGTTTTCTCTTTAATGGCTGTTAGGATGAAGAATACTTACAGGCTTATGGTGGGCAACAAGGGCTGCAAGAGCAGGAAGACTATGTTGCTGAAGATGAATTAGATGAGATTACTGATTCCCAGGTTGCTCCTGAAACTGAAGAGGTATTTGTTCATCTTTTAACAAGAGTCAAAAAGTTTGCTGGTTTTTACCCCCCAGACTTAAAATGAGCATCTTTTTAGCATTAGTGAAAAGTTGATACATCTCTTCTTTGAACTATGAGTATTGTAAAAAAATTTGAGCTTTCTAGACTCTTTGGGAAGTGAGTTCTGATGTGCTGATTTCCTGATAGCACGTGCCCTTTAAGTGTTGGAGTGTTTTAAATGTTTTATCGGGGTGTGGGAGAAATCTTTCACAAATATGATGTATACGTTAGTGCTTTGAAAGCAATGCTGTAATTTTTAATTAGTAACATTAGTTAAGTTGGACCATTATTCAAAAAATAATGTACAGTTACCTGTATTTGGGTGCTGTTTTAGGTGCTGAAGAAACAAGGATGATGAAGCTTGATTCCTGTCCTCAAGGAAATGAAAGTCTGATGTAGGAGAGGAAAAAAAATGTGTGTAAATTCCTGTGATGTAAAAACAGAAAAAGTAAAACCTTCCTTCCAAGAGAAGCTCAGACACTGTATTAGGAACTCAACAAGGACGTCCTGTGGGGAGAAGAGGTTGGGGCTTTATGGAAGGCAGGGAGACTTTATGGAAGAGTCAACTTTTCTAGGTGTTGAAAGATAGATGTCATTCAAACTAGGAGAGGGCTGAAGCATATGGTTCGATTGTTGCTGTTCTTGAACCCCCAGACTAGCCTCCTGTTGGCTAAGCATGTGAGCCACGAAAGCATTCTTTAGCCTGAGGACTTGCTAATTTTCTTAAATATTTTCCTTAATACCCTAGTCCCTGTTTTTTCAAGATTTCATGAAAACTGGTATTTACTGGCTTAGGCTGTTTAGGTGTTACACCAAGGCTTTAGATAAAACTTTTTTTCATAAATTTTTTTTTTTTTTTTTTTGAGTTGGAGTCTCACTGTGTCGCCCAGACTGGAGCCCCCGCTGGGCTCTGGCGATCTTTCTGCCTCAGCCTTCCAAGTAGCTGGAACTACAGGCGTGCGCTACCACGCCTGGCTAATTTTTTTTTTGCTTTATTGTAGAGATGAGGTCTCGCCAAGTTGCCCAGGCGGGTCTCGAACCCGTGGGCTCAGGCAGTACACTCACCTCAGCCTCCCAAAGCACGGGATTACAGGCTGAGCCACTGAGCCTGGCTCATAAAACATTTTATTTACCCTTTTCCTCCTAATATAAATAATACTATGACAGTACATGAAGATAAATGCTTTATTCAGTACAAAACAGAAACATTTCCTGGATGTATTCTGTCTCTTTCTCTCGCGTTTGAAATAATTTGAAACTTAGAATATAGAAGAATTGTACAGAGAACTCCTTCCCCAAATTCTCTAGCAGTAGAAGAATGTGTTTAGTCCTGGGAACTAAAACAAAGCTAAAGAAGATATTAAAAACTGGGGGAGGTTAGGAATGTCTTTTTTACCCGGTATTTTGTACCTCTCTCCCTAGTACAAAGCTGGTACCAGCCTCAGTCAAACCGGGTAAAAGGGTAATTTAGACAGAAGACACCTAAGAATAGTCTAAAAAGTCAGTAAAGGGAGGAGGTGGTAGACAGGAGGCTGCCTGGAGAGCATTCCAGGTGGTAAAATAGTTGAGAGGGAAGCAGAGGAGTTTGTTGCCCATTAATTTCATGTCCCTTTTATTAGTTTGTGGTGTTTCAAAGTTGGAAAATTAATTTTGATTTTTTTTTTCCCTATAATTTAGTTGTGTGTGTGTGTGTGTGTGTTTGTGTGTGTGTGTGTGCGCGCGCACTGGAGTCTCATCTCACTCTGTTGCCCAGGCTGGAGTGCAGTGGCACACCCATGGCCACCACAGCCTCGATCTGCTGGGCTCAGGGGATCCTTCTGCCTCAGCCTTCCAATTAGCTGGAACTACATACCTGTGCTACCATGCTCTGCTAATTTTTTTTTTTTTTTTTTGAGTTGGAGTCTCACTTTGTTGCCCAGACTGGAGTGCAGTGGCCGCTCCTGGCCACTGCAGCCTTGACCTGCTGGGCTCCGGCAATCCTTCCGCCTCAGCTCCAAGTAGCCGGAATTACAGGCGTGGGCTATCACGCCTGACTAATTTTTTGATTTATTGTAGAGATGAAGTCTCGCCAAGTTCCCCAGGCGGGTCTTGAACCCGCGGGCTCAGGCAATCCACTCACCTCGGCCTCCCAAGGTGCGGTATTACAGGCTGAGCCACCGAACCTGGCCTAATTTTTTTGATTAATTGTAGAGACAAGGTCTTGCCAGGTTACCCAGGCTGGTCTCAAACCCCTGGGCTCAGGCGATCCCCTAACCTTAGCCTCCCAAAGTGCTGGGATTACAGGCTTGAGCCACTCCTGGCCTATTTTAGTTTTTTTAGAAAACACTATTCTCTTTTCTCTGATACTGTATTGTGTTTGTAGTATCTTTTGAAATAGGGAAATGTTTTGTAGGTTTCAGTCTTAAGATGACATCTGGAATTATAAATTTTTGTATTGTAAAGTGGTTAAAGAATAAGAATGTGAAGTGTTACCATTGCCCGGGTGCCTTCTGGAAGTGACAGGGTGTGGCTTCTGAATCTAAGCAATAGGAACTTTAATTCCCAAACTATATTCATTAAAATATTAAAACAAAGGTGGGCTACTATTTTAAAATCATGATCTTACCTCCCATTTTTCAGTGTCTCCTGCAGGGGAGGGAGGTGGGGACATGGAGGAGGGTGGTGAAGAAGGAGAGAGAGAGAGGGAGAGAAAGACTGAAGGAGGGAGGCAGGAATGGAGAGAAGGGAGCCCGGAGAGAGTGAGGCAGAGTGAGTCAGACATAGAGCCAGAGAGAGGAAGGGAGAGGGACAGGGTGAGCAAGCGTCATTGGAGGGACTTTTGTGATCAGACCCAGCTTAAGAAAATGGAACTGTACTTCACTGTTCTTGTCAGTATCAGAAGCTTTAAAATACTTGTCCTTTGATTCAATTCCTCTTTGACAGATTTATCCAAAAGAATTAATATAAGGTGTATTCAAAGCTATGCAGACCAGGTATTTGTTTATAGCATTGAAAATGGAACAGTGTACATTTTTATAGAGTAAGTAAATCATGGTCTAACCTGACAGTAGAGCAAATACCAAATGTTGCCTTAGCTTTATGTTTGACATAGAAAGATGCTCATGATACATGAAGTGAAAAGAGCAAGATAATAAAATTCTTCCCCTTAAGTTCCCCTGTAGCTGCATATCTAAATATATGTGTGTGTAGTTCTCAAAAAAAAAAAAAAATCTGGATCAACAGAGATGAAAATAGTTAAAATTATTACCTCTAGATGGTTGGGATTATTGAGTCTCTGTATTCCAGTATTTTCTGATTTAAACAAAAATTTACTATAAGCAAGATAACTTTCATAAGTAAAGCAGTATTCTCATTTTAATTTTTAACATGAAGAAACAGGGAAACATAAGGTGGTTAAAATTTTGATCTTTTAATTTGGAAGGCAAATAGCTAGAGGTTACAATAGTTTCACTTCTGTGATTTCTTGTTGCTGTTAAATCTCACATGGAACTTCCTAAAGTTATTTTTCAGTATGAATCTTAAGAGCACAAAATAAGATCTCGTCTAGATTAAATATTTTATTTTTTAAATACCAAGTGCTAGGAGGTGTATTATTGTTTTTCCTTTTAAACATTATGTCCTGTGATTTAATTTTAAATTTAGTGTGTACAAATATTTTTACACGCTGTTTATACATTTACTTTCTTCCTTTTACATTTATTCTTTCTTTGATGATTGGTTTCAGTTTACCTTGTTTATGTTGCTTGTTTTTGTGTTGACTTAATTTTTTTTAATGCTCTTTGCTCTTAGGACTTTTAATAGATCTGATGTGCTGGTCTTTTCCTGTAGCAACAGATGTTTTGGGTTTGTTCTCTTACAGTAGAATTACTGACTGTTAGTCAAAAAGATAATTATTGAGAACTTGTGTGCATAGTACTATTTTAGGTGCTGAGAAGTAGGTGTTGTTTACTATTTCAGTACCTTCTGTTAGCTTTGATTTTGGAGGGCTGATGATCCATCTTTGGATGTGTAGATAAATTATAGACCTTAGGGAGGAGCAACAGTTTTAATGTGCCACATATGCCTATGTTTTGGTATCTTCCAAGCTCTTTGCCCCCTTTTCTTAAATATATACATTGTCATTGGCTCTGTGTCACAGCATTCCTTGCTCTGGATTGCTTAGGACAGGAAGAATTCGTGTTGCAGTTTTCTAGATGGCTTCATTCTAGGAGCTGTGTTAAGGTCTGTATTTGAAATTGAATTACGCAACTGAAAAACAATTCATTTTAATTTCAAAGCCTGTTTTAGGTGGTTACTTTTATTTATTTAATGTTCTTGCTTGATTCGTACAAAGAAATCACTATACTTAAAACAAATTAGATCTAGTTATAAAGACTAAATAGCAATCCTTTACAGTATTAGTGCTAGTTTTGCTATTGTCTTTCTTCTAACATAGTTTAAACAAACCTGCCATTTTTTTTTTTAAACAAAGTTTGTTAGAGAAAGAAGAGAAGAAAAGAAAAGGGAGACATGCCAGAGCTGGGATAGGCAAGAGAAACCTCCAAAATTTGCCATTATAAGATAGTTTTGGAATGTATAGAGGAAGAAATAAGAAGTTTAAAAAAATCTGTATAGCTTTAAATACTTTAAAGATCATGGTGCCATTTACAGTTAGGGATAGGCATAGATAAAATGTGTATAGTAAATTTTGATATATGTATTCATTCAAGTTACCATCCTTCTATTGACAAGAAACAGTTCCATTACCCCAGAATGTTTTTTCCTATTTTATTCTCTCCACTTCTGACTCCTTAGAGGCAAACTCTTATTTCTATCACCCTAAGTTGAGATTTCCTATTCTATAATTTTATATAAAAACAGTCATACAATATGTACTCTTGTGTCTGGCTTTTGTTGAACATGTTTTTGAGGTTCATCCAGGTAGTTGTGTATATTAATAGTTTATTTCATTTTACAGATCTACCTCGTTCATTCATTCTTGTGATGATGATATTTGGGTTGTTTCCAGTATAGTTATTATGAATAAAGCTACTATAAAGATAATATTAGACATCTTTTTGTGGATATGTCTTTGTTTCATTGGTTATTACTTAGTAGCAGAATTGTTGAGGCAGAGTAGAGGCATGTTTTATTTTATAAGAAACCGCCCATTGGTTTTCCAAAGTAATGTACCACCAGTAATGTAAGAGCATTTCTATTGTTCCCCATCGTTTCGTGTTGTTCATCTCTTCATTTAGTTTTTTTAGTGAGTGTATTATTACTATTTTAATTTTCATTTCTCTGTGCTCTAATGATATTGAGCACCACCTCATGTGCTTTTGGAGTTTTGTATATCTTCCTTGAGTCCAGATTTAGTCTGTCATTTAAAAAAATAAGTAGATTGTCTTTATTTTTGTCTATGTTATATATAGTCTAGATACTCTTCAAAGAGAAGACATATTGTCTGTACATATATATTGTACATAGAGACTATATCTTTTTTATGTAGATATATTAATATATGTATGTATACATACTGGTAATATCGTAGATGGAGACAGTTGTCTGTATATTCTGGATATCAAGTCCATTGGCAGATACATGTATCATGAGTATAATATGAATATAATATGAGCCTGTAGCTTGAGTTTTCTTTTTCTTAAATGTATCTTTTCGTGAGCAGAAAATTTTAATTTTGAAGACAACTAAGGAATTTTGTGATCTAAGAAATCTTTCCCTGCTCCAAAGCTGCAAAGACATTATTATCCTATTTTCTTCTGAAAGCTTTAGCTAATTTTAGTTTAAGACTGATCTGTCTCAACTTATGTGTGTGTTTGTGGTATGAGATACAGTTTGTTTCATGTGTTTATCTAGTTGTTCCACCACAAATTTTCCTTTCCTCTTGGGGAGTATCTTAGTGCTTGTGTTGATAGTCAATTTAAGTTTCAGAATTAGCTGGAGATCATTAAAATACATACAGGTCTGAGTCTTGCTCCTCATTAGAGTTTCTAATTCTAATGAGATATGTATCTCATTAAATTCTTATATATTAGAATTAGAATATATATACATGATAAGGCCTAGGTGGACTTCTATTTTTTGAGTACTTTCATATGCTTCTTTTATTAAGAATTAAGTCTTTCAGGTTTTCAAAATAAATCAGTAGCTAAAGATCAAGCTTTTGAATATTTTTGACAGTGTCTGTAAATGAAATGAAATATTTACATATTTGAAATTTTATGCGATTTAATCTTAGGATAATTTGATTTTTATATTGCAATCCAACACTAACCTTTTAGTGGAATTTGGCTTGTGAATGAAATGCCAGGTAATGTTTATTGAAAACTAGATAGAAGGTAAACATTTTGGCAGATAGGTTAGTTAATTTTATAAACCACATGGCCAAGGGAGATGCATCTTTTTTTTAAAGCCCTGTATTTAGAATAAGGTTATAGTATTTCTTCAGTGGCTAAAGAAGTAAGTAAGCGTATGCTATCAAATGGTCTGCAGTTGAGCAAGTGGTGTCAGCCATGCTTGGGTGTCAGTGTCAATCTAGGACTTATCTAATCCTTGATGTTCCAGGCTTAACTGGGTCCTAAGATTTGGGCCAGAAGTTTGCATTCAAGGACTGTTCCATCACTCAGAAAACTACCTTGTTCTGTGCTTTTGTCGTCTTGCCCTTCCTCCACTCCTAATCACTGGTTATCACTATAATTTTGTCTCTTGGAAAATGTCATGTAAATGGAATCATTGCAGTGTATAACCTTTGAGATTTACTTTTTCCACTCAGCATAATGCCTTTGTGATTTCATTCCAGTTGTATCAACAGATTATTATTTTTTATTGCTCTGTAACATTCATGATTTGGATGTATCTGTGTATTCATTCACTCACTCATTGAAGGGCATTTATGTGTACCACTTTTGGGGATCTTAATAGAACTGTAAACATTTTCCTACAGGTTTGTATTTGAATGTAAGGTATCATTTCTCTAGTAAATATCTAGAAGTGGAATTGCTGGGTGTTTGTTTTCCTGGTGGGCTGTAGTATTTGTTTCAAAAAAATAATTTCCAGCTCACCTTTGTGCTCTTTAGATTTCTTTGATGGAGATTTGGAGGCAGAATAAACTATATTAATTTCAGTACTGTCATGTTTTACATTAAATGTGTTTGGAAAGTCTTCGAACTGTAATCACAATTAATAATAGGAGTAAAACTGACTGTTGTAGTAGAATCTTTGCTTTGTGGGTGGCTATTTCATTTCCTCCTCTCTGGTCTTGTTACTACTGTTTGCAGACCTGCAACATGGGCTTCACCTGGGAGCTTGTTAGAACTACAGAATGCCAGCCCCAGTGCTGCCCCGCCGAGTAAGAATCTTTTAAACAAGATTTCCAGTGATTGCTATAGGCATTAAATTGGAGGAGTGCTGCTTTGGAGCGGCATGGAAGTAGAGAAGAGACTTGCTAAGGAAACTGATCTTTGTTCCGTTTGAAAGTGTGGTGCAGTAGTTGTCATTTATTCCAATTTCAAATATTCAATAGTACAGAAATAGTGGTATCAAATGATGAAAAATACTGAGATTTTGGTACTCTAAAGTTCTGCAATGTGCTAAACATCAGAATACTGAAAAGGAGGTATTGCAGTTACTGGGCTTAAGATACAGGCAGTAGTTTACAGTTAGCTTTTTATTTTCAGATGTTGAAGCTACTGAAGATTTATTTCCACTTGTAGGACTTATAGTAAAGAATTTGTGCATTGGTAGTTGATCTTTTTACATAGAAAATGTTGAGGAAGGCAAGAATACAAAATGATCGTGTCATTGGTTTATTTTAATTTTTCCTGTTCATTTTGTAATAAAATTGTTAATTTTTCTATTAAGAGTAAAGAAGGTTCTGAAATTATAAATAATAAGAATAAAGGGGCAAAGGTATTCGCTTTCCTTTAAACTTATAGAAGTATTTAAATCAACCTCACATTTAGTAGGTGCCTATTTTATGTTTAAGAGTGATTCACTGGGAATGATTTGAGGTGAGAAGTGACTTGTTTCAGTTGGGACATGAGTGATACTTAGCAGTAAGAATCGTCCACGAAGAAATTACTTTTAGTTTGGCGTAAGGTTAGGAACAATTTGTGTGGGGAATGCTGATGTAATAAAATTTAAGATAAAAGCTGGTTTTAATATGAAGACAAGACTGAAGAAAAGGTTTTGTTCTTTCAATAATCTCAGTGAAAGGTAGTGATAAGTTCACTCTAGACAATGAGAATGAAATTGAAAGGAATGAGAATGATGAAAAAGATTTTGGAGACTGGAATACTATAACAACAGTAGCAACTCAACAGCAGATTAGGATGGCTTGTCTGGCTTTAAGGGGGCCTGTATGTTATAAAGTGGGTTATTTTAATAAATTTATAGAACTCCCATGTTGGTTTAATTAATATATTGAACTTTGCTGTGATCTGTATTGAACTTGAGGTCATAGGCAGTAGGAATTTTTGAAATTTGTGTATGTTCTCTCAGAAGTATAAGTAGCAACAAAGTTCAGGACTTTGATGTTAATAGCAAGCAGGAATTGAAGTTTTGAGGGTTTTTTTAATGTTTGATATTATTTTCTTCTGGGGTCAGTCTAGTGGTTTGCATATTCTTTTCATAGAATGTTTTACATCTGAATATAAATTAAAAAATTTTAGCATTCTTCACTATGTACTTCAAAAGAATATGAGCTCATTCTCTTTCCCCTTTGTCTTCTATGTCTGCAATGTAGGGAGGTATGGAAACTTTGGAACTTCAGAAAGACATAAAAGAAGAATCAGATGAAGAAGAAGATGATGATGAAGAATCTGGACGATTACGTTTCAAAACCGAAAGGAAAGAAGGAACAATTATTAGGCTCTCAGATGTCACTAGAGAGAGAAGGAACATTCCAGAAACTTTGGGTAACTTTTTTTGCCTGTCTCCCATCCTTCTTCACTTCCATGTTAACTTGCTCTGTGGTATTGCTGTAATTAACCAGTACAAAAAAACGGTGACTGTAGGTAATTGTGGCTACCATCCAGAGATGGATGGTCTGTGTGATGTCATTGCCGAGTGATGGTGCTCTAAAGTCATTCTATAAAACAACTGTCATTTTTAAATTAAAAATATTTGAATAAGATGTTTAAGATAATTTTAATAGTTTTTTTGGTTTTTTGAGTCTGTGGCTTTGAGCTGCTCTCATCCAAGACCAGTTCCTGACTGGTCTTGAGATGGTGGCATGGGGATGGTAGCTACAGGGCCATATGACCCTTTCCAAGACCCCCGAGGTTGCCGGGACTAATTCTGGACCAGACTGGGTTTTTTTTTGTAGTTTTTAGTGTCTTCATAGCTATTTTTTTTGTTTTGTTTTCTGCCATGTCTTTTCAGTGTGTTGTAAGATAGTTTGACTCTTTGTAGGAGTAATTAATTGAATGTCATTCTGCACAAACCTTGCTTTTCAAGATCTGTTACTGATTAACAGAGAGCCTTTTTCAGTAGTGATCCTATCCTTCCTTAGACAGTTTTTCCCAGTGTCCATTGCACATAATAAAATAGTGGTTCTCAAATTTGAGTATCAGAATCTCTCAGGGCTTGTTAAAACACAAACTTGCTGACCCACTCCCAGCTTTTCTGATTCATTAGATACAGGTGGGGCCCAAGAAAGTTGAATTTCTAATGATTTCCCAGGAGATGCTGCTCCAGAACCAGTGTTTGGAGAACCACTAGTAGGGTGTGGGGGGTAGGGCGGTTGTTCTCCTACGGAGTGGGGTGAGAGGGTGGAAGGACAGAGGGGTTCTACCTGTTACCTGGTGTTGGTCTAGATAAAAATCAAGATCTAACCCTCGTTACTACATTTATTACTTCTTAAAAATCATCATTTATAATTGTTTTAGTCCAAACATGAGCATGTATCTTTAAAATCAGATGCAAATTCTGTGGTAGGACACTTAGCTCCCAAGGTACACAGGTTAACAATAGTGAGCCAGTCTTATAATGTTAATTTACTAAGCAGGATTTAGGGAGACATTGGAACTTAGTGTTCTCTCCTTCTTTCTGCTGCAGTTTCCTTCTCCACCTTTTGATACAAGATTTCCCTAGAGATTTTTCTCAGGTTATGGTATAAAGTTGTCAGTTGGTCTGAACCAGATTCCTTAGAAACATCATACGTTTCTAAGAAGTAGGGTCTGAAGTTTGCTTTGGGTAAAAGGAGATGGAGCAAAATTTTAAAACAGAAGGATGTGATTGATAACGTCGTAGAACAGGCTAATTCAAGCAAAAATACAGCAGTCTTGGATTGGGGTGGGATGAACAAAGGAAGGATCTCCCATCTCTGACTGAACACTGAGAGCATTGTGGAGCAACAGCTGCGGAGCAGGCATAGGGCCCTTCTTGAACTGCAGAGGGAGCTGTAGAGGGAAGGAGGAGGAGGTGGTTAGTTGTCGCTTTTGCTTCTTTGTATTGGGTCTCATCTGGGTTGTGGCTTTGATTGCATGCATTTTAAACCTGTGTATAAAAGCATAGTAACTGAGAGTGCCCATAGGTCATTACAAATGGAAATCTTTATCTCTGTAGTCAGTACCCTTAGGACCACTGTAGATGTCATGGATCATCTTCTCTCTTCTTTGTCACCCTCTCCTGACCCATGATACCTCTGCCTCTACCCACTTCCTTGGCCTCTAGCCATGATCATCTCACCCCTCAACCCTAGCACTGATTATATCCTTGTTCTGAAATGTTGTCCAACTTGACTGTTTATAATTTTTGTTTGTTTCATCGCTTTCTTTTCAGTACCATTCCCTCATTTAATTCTTTCCAGGGTCATTTATACTTTTATTTAAATAACTTTGCATCAAATCTTTTTCTTTTTAAAGCATCTGGCAATTTTATAGCCATGTAATGCTGAGTCTGGAAGGGTTGGTTTATGGTGGGCAACTTGCCTCCTTTCGGGGTGGGGGTTTGATGATGTCCTTAGCGGCAGAGTGGCTTTAAGCATAAACTACTTGACTACTTACCAGTCTTTTAAACATTAAAAAGGGACTTAGCTGCATTTAAAATGCAATTGTTTGGCTAGGTGATAGGGCAAGTGAGATAGTACTTAAAAATACTCTTTTCTGCTCAGTATTTGTGAGTACTCACTGAAGAATGCTTAATGCTTAGCTGCAAGAGTTTTCTGTTAATTGCATAGTTGAATTATTCCAACATAAAAATGATTTGTTTATCAAAAATTGGTTTTCTAAAACAGTGAGTTCTCTTACTACCTTTAGCATCTCAATTTTGCATTTGAAGAAATTTTTATTGAAAAAGAGAGGATGCCACAGTATTTGGTAAGCTAGACATTTTCATAAGTTTTTTTCCTGTCAGTTTTTATGTTCCTAGTGATCAAAATACCAGTTTCAGGTTTAGAAATAATTGCATTTATTTGATTGTATGAAGCTGTTTGTCTATTCTTTGTAATGGGATTAAAATATCTTGCTACCAGAATACATATGTATTATTAAAACCAAGTTTTTCTTGGTGATATCATTTGTTTAATGTTGAGAGCACTACCTTCTTTAAAAAGAAGAACCAAATAGTGTTCTGGTGTGCCCTATTTCTGACCCTAAAAGTTTGAATTTGAAATAGTGAATTCTTTCCAAAATCCAGAAGGGAGTTTTGGTTATTTTTAGTCTTTCTTTCGTTTTTTTGCATTCAGATACATATAAGAAACTCTGGTGCATATGATAGTCTTAACAGTTAAGAAACCTAGTGCACAGTTGTTGGTTGGTATTTTGAATTCAGATCAGATTACAAGTAGAGTTTTGGGCTTTCATCTAGGTTAAGATCTTAATTGGCTAGCTTTTTTCTTAACTAGGGTTCTAGAATTAAACCTTACAAGAAAAGATGTGACAATTTTATCAGTTTTTCCAAGGATGGTACAGAACTACATACTTAGGAAGTAAATTCATTCATGACTACAGAGGGTGCCAGAGGATATAAGTGCTGAGAGAGAATTCTTTCTTGGAGCCCAGTTGAGCCAGGTTGCTAGAGCCTGTGTGTATAAGAGAATGATTTATTGTGAAGGAAAGTGCCAATAGCCATCTCTGGAAAAGGGGGTGTCATTGACTAGAGTCCTTCAAGTGTTAGTTCTGGAAATTCAAAGGTGTCTGTTCTTTTGCCCTAGGAAACGGTTCTCAGCTTGTCTTTGAAAGCAGTATAGACCATAAATGAAAGACTGAGTTTATTTTAGATAGGCTTTTTTTGTTCATTATCTATGAGTTAGGTCTCCAGATTTTGTGTTATTCTAAGTTTCATTGATACATGTAGTATGTTATTTTTTTGTTTCTTTAACCTGAAAAACCTGCTTATTTCAGCCATGTAATGTCCTCTGGAAATAATTTCCTTGGTTAATTTCATTTAAGACAAAGGATCTGTGGAGATAAATATTTTTAGGTACTAAACAGTTCAAGATTGTTAGTATCAGCAATAGCTTACTGTCCTGGTTTATACTGTGGTCCTTGAATTTGCAAGGTTTTAAAAAATTTCTTGATTCAGTTATCTCTTGAAACATCTCAGACTATCATTTGTTATTTTTAATTTAATTTGCCTAGCAGATTGTGTGTTCTATAAATATTTCCAACTATTATAAAATTATTTGAATACAAACATGTTTTTCTTAACATTTTAGAAAGGGACCATACAATGTAAAACTTTGTTACATTGAGCTATATATCTCTTTACTTTAGTATCTGGACATAGTTCAGAAAACACTTAAAGGGAAATTAACATTTCAGTTGAAGTTACAAATGTAATTTCCATCCTGTCATATTTTGGTGACCTTTTGTGACAGCTTGTCTCAATTGGAGGAAAGCTTTTTTACTTGCTGATTAAAGATGTCATGTGAAACCATTTTATTACTGAGGATAGTGAAATTAATCTTGACACTCAGAACCACTAGAAAAATAATTGCTGATTCACTGCATAAAATGTGTGTGTGAACCAATCTTGTATTCAAGATTAGAATAAAAGTCTATGCTTCTTAAAAAGAGATTGAATTTTCTTTCAAATGGCATCTAGATTTATTTGAAGGGGAGGGGGATACCTTAGAGACAATTTCAAGAAAATGGAATGTGACTTAGAGATTTTTGGAAGAGTTTGGAGATGCTGATGAATCCAAGGTAGGAGGTAGACTCAGGATTATCTAAAGTTTGCCCTTCACTGGGGAAGATGGCATGAGAAGGCTCTTCTCAGTGGTATTCAGTGACATCTGTAAAAATATGCATTTATTCATGTAGGATTTATTGTAACAATGTAGATATTATTGTAAAGAGACCATATTTGGACAAATCTTTGTTTTCCCCTTTTAGAGCCTAAACTAGTATGTTACCTGGAGGTTTTTAGGACCAGAGGCCATGTTTTTGCATCCCTAAAGTGTTGGATAGAGCAGTAAGCAGCTGCTGAGTGCTTCACAAAAGTTTACATGAGTTTTTCTTATGTGACTTTGCTCTCATTTGATATGGCTTCTGTAGCATACTACATGCATATAGGAATTCTTCACAGAGTAAAGTTTTTTAAAAATAAATAATGAAAATCTGAAATGAAATGATAGGGTTTTTTTATTTGTTAGGCATTTATCTTCAATTATTTGACTTCAGAGTGAATTCATTAATAGTTTTGTTTTTAAATGAGAATGGTCAGGAATTTGTTTCTTTGAGTCTCTGGCCATTGTATATTAATAATACTTACACTGGCTTCGGTAGGAAAATTGTAAGGTGTAGGACTGGTGGCGATGGCTCCTGAGCAGTGTCATCTACCAGTAAAAGAGGAAGTACTGCAAAATGCCCAATAGATTAAGGGCAGTGGTTACATTTAACTTCAGCTCTTTCTTTTTAGCTTCACTCAGAGCATATTAGTGGTCTCAAATGAAAATAATTTAAAACTTATTAATGATACTTGCATTTTTTTGTGATGGAAAGCCTGTCTTCATTGGTCATTTCTCACCCGTGGGTTGTGTGTGTCACTGGTTGTATCATACTTGCCACTGTTAGACAACATTTACTGCGAGTGCAGTACATGCTGTTGCAGAGTTTCATTGTCACATGTTTTTTTTCCCGTTTTCTCTCTATAAATCTAGTTTGGGCTGTTGGAAGGTATCTAACATATATACCTCTTTTCAAATAGAGCTTTCAGCAGAGGCCAAAGCGGCATTACTTGAATTTGAAGAAAGAGAGCGACAGCATAAACAGGGACGCTATGGCTCCAGGCGGGGAGGACGGCGAGGAGGCCCGTTGATGTGTCGTGGCTTGGGGGACCAGAGGAGAGAGAGCAGTGACAGGGCCAGGATGAAGGACCACAGACCCGCGCTGCTTCCTGCACAGCCTCCCGTCGTGGTAACTTCGGATTTTCTTGTGGTAGCCCTAGAACTTTAGAACAAATGAAAATACAGTATGCTTGTGGGTATCCTGTTGTACATTGATTTCTTCTTAGTCTGAAATTAAAGTTTAATAATAGAAGCAATGGCTGAAGTTTCTGCTTTATAGTCTATCATTTGATTTAGTGCATAGTCTTAGAAATTCAGTCCTCCAGTCATGGGTAGTAAGAATTAATCCTGTACAACAGCTGTTGCCAGAGGAGGAATTTATGAATGACTAATGTCCTCAAATGACAAGAGCCATGGTAGAGTCTTACTGCTCCCTTTGGTCTCTAGAGAGGTGCTTGTGAGAGCACTGCCTTTAAAACAACTCAAGGTATCACATACAGAATTTAGGCAGTAGTTGTTTATTTTGTAAAAAGTTTTTCCTTCATATTGTTTACCATGGATTTTTCTCTTAAATAGTAGTTCCTTATAGATAATTACTGTGTCCTTTCCATACGAATTTTTAGTAATTTAGGAATAAGTCAGATACTTGTAACTTCAACTGAATTAGAATTTCCTCTGTATTTCAAAGATGGGACCTCTCAGAAGCAAAGTCAGGTGTTGTTATTTTTTTTTGTTGTTGTTCTTTTAGTTGAGCTTTAGGATTTTATGACTTTTTAAAAACCTTAGAAGTCAGTCTTCAAGGAAAATCTTGTTTAATATAAATATGTGTCTACTGTGTCTACTATATGTCCCTCTTAAATTTTTTTAATCTCAGTTCAGAAGAAAACCACATTTTGCCTCTGTGTAGAAATGTTATTTTTTAGGAGGCACTCACTGAAATAAAGTAGAAAAGATAATTTCTGGTTTAGCGTGGAAATTGTGTGTTTGGTGTAAAGAAAAGGGAGTAGACAGGCTGATTATAGCATATGGAATTTGGTGATATTAGTCACTGCTGTTTGCTCATACACTTGTTTTATTCTTAAGCATCTCTTATAGCAGAAAGGCTTGAACTTCAGTTTCTTTTTTTTTTTTTCCCCTGCCCTCTGTCCTCGAGCCTACACTTGCCATATATTGAATAGCCAATTCACTTACTTTGGCTTCCTTGAGGGAAAGCACCCACACATCATTGTGTCCCTGTGATGCTGGAAAAGTCATTGAACTCTGTTTTCTTATTCATAAAGAGAGGAAGGCTATGCATCACCTACCTCCTTAGGAGAAGTTGAACTGAGAGAATGTGGGAATACTTTTAAAAAATGTCATGGAAATTTCAGGTGACCTGAATCCCGATGGTGATGTTTTATATCTGGACTTTAATATGACTTACGTGGACTATTAGAGCCTATTGTGCACTATGCATAAGCCAGATAGCTTCTCTAAGTCTAACACAGCTTTGGATTGTGAGCAGTAGTCTAATCTTTACCAATTAGTGGTGAAAAGATCAGGCTGTCCGAAATGAACTTACTCTCACCCTAACTGTGTTCTCTCTCAAATCTGAACAGCTCAGTCCTATTCACTCCCCATCCCAGAGTTCTGTCCCCTTGACTCTTGGCCCCCAAAGTTCTGGAAAGAATATTCTTGACTCATCTCTTTGCTTCTGCTCATTTTCTCCTTAGTGGGTTCCTTGCTGGCTGAATTCCCTTCTGTGCACTCTCCTGAATTGTGCTCTCAGAGTTGCCATCTGAGCTCCTTTTTTTGAGTAACTGTTTTTTGGGTTTACGAAGTTTTGGGTGTTTTTATCTTCCAGAACCATTCTGTCTTCCTTCTCCTTTGACTTTTTCTTTAAATGTAGATTTTTAATTGCCAAATAATTTTATATATTTATGGGTTACAACATGATGTGTGTGTATACACACACACACACACACACACACACACACACATATGTACATATATATAGTCAAGCTAATTATCACATCATCTTAATTACTTATCAGAGTTTCATATTGAGAACAGTTAAAATCTACTCTTCCAGCAAATTTGAAGTACCTTTTTCTTTAATTACGTAGTTTCTCCAGATTTTGTCCTTAGTCCTTTTTTGATCAGTGTTCTTACTTAGCAACATTCCCTTTGCTGTCATCTACTGTCTCTGTGTGTCTTAGTCTTTAGCCTAACCTCTTTCTAGATTGAGTTTTTCCATTTTCCAACTATCCCTGTAGCACATGGGTGTTTCACAGACCCTCAGTGTCACTGTATAAAGCAACATATGATCTTTCCCTTAAAACGCCATTGTGCTAATTAATTATGCTGGTGCAGTGCATTATGCTAATGCATTGAATTAATGATCATGCATTGTGGTTACTCTCAGTACAATTAAAACTTAGATGTTCCTGTGTCTGCTAATGTGCTCTCAATAGGGATACAGTGGTAAATAAGATAGATAAGGTTCCTGCACTCATGGGCGAATGTGCATACTACAACTGTGGTGAGTTAAGGATACTGGATTCTGGGAGCATGTATGCCAGTGGATTTGAACTGGTACCAAAATCTTTGGAAGAATCCTAGAGGAATGATAGGCAGACCAAGACCAAACACAATTTGGTTTAAAATCATTGTTCCCCTGAAGTGTCTTCTTGCTCTTCATCAGACTCTAGCCGTCTCTTTCCTTCATCTCTTGCCATAGACTGTTAAGTGATCTGCCTTCCGTCCTCTTCAGCGTGATCATCTTCCTACCAGAGAGATAATCAGTGATCCTTCGTTATACACATTGTATATGGTTTAACAGACTGTTTACTTGGAATTCAAAAGCCCTCCATAATTTGGCATCATCCCAGGGAAAATGGCTTGTTAAATTAGACAGCTGAATTAGTAGTGTTCTGCTGCTCATTAGCTATGTAGCCAGTTTGATTAGTGGTTAAAAGCAAAATCTATGGAATAAGGTTGCCTGAATTTCAATTCCAGCTCTTGTGTTTCCAGATACTTGAACTGGTAAAAGGAGGTTTAAATGGGACCCACTTTATAGGATTGTTGGAGCTAGGTCAGTTGCTTTTTGTATTGACCTTACAATAAGTACTTAAAATGTGGGGCGGGGTCAGTACATAGCAGCTGTTGTTCATCCCCTCTCTAGTGACTGTGTTTGACACAATAACTCCACATCTCTTCGAGTGTGTAATTTTTGTATCATTTGTATCATTCTTTCCTCTTTTTATGTGACTTTTTATGAGACCATCCTGGTCTCCCTTTAGTTTACCAATAGGTAACTCTCTGCTGCCCTTCTTATTTCTGAGTCTCTGAACCTCACTCTGTGTCATGCCTCTCCATCACTGAGTTCAGATACTACCTCTCCAAGAAATTCCCCTCATTTCCACCTTGGTCCTGATGGAACCTGTCTCTTTTTTAGCCTGTTCTGTTTTGTAGCAGGGTAACTGGCCTACATTCTTGTCTTTCCTACCAGACCTCCTGGAGGAGGGAGCAGGGCCTCCATGCAGGGAGTGCCAAGGACAGTTGCTCTTCTGCTCCCACCGTAGTGCTTTGTTTAGTGTGGACAGTTTTGTTTGCTGAACTGAACTCTTTTTTATTTTCAGAATTCATACTGGGACTTTGGGGCTATCTTTTTTTCCTCCTTGCCTTGAGATTGGCTCAGTTGTGAGACAGGAGCCCTTGCTGTGAATAGGTGAAGCAACTTCTTTAACCTGATGCTTTTATACAAGTTGTTTTTACAGACTTCTTAAATAAAAACTTTAAAAATTTAATCAGTATAAATTTGTAACGCATTAGTATTCTTTTACTTTTGAATGTTGATTCCTGTGATTTTTCTTTTTTGTGTGTGATTTTTTAGACTCATTCTCCAAGATTAATTCCTCCTCCACAGCCACAGCCGCCCCCTCCACCACCGCCGCCTCCTCCTCAGCAGCAGCCGATTCGAAGTCTGTTCCAGCAGCAGCAGCTACAGCCTCTGCTTCCCTTGCAGCATTCGCATCACCCCTCCCCGCCTCAGGGAATGCACATGCCGCCCCAGATTGAGACCCCAAGAATAATGATGACCCCTCCTCCTGTGACTCCACAGCAGCCCAAGAACATACATATCAACCCGCACTTCAAAGGGACGGTGGTAACTCCTGTTCAAGGTATGTGTTTTCCTTCACTGTTGCAAAGTACGCCTGGTCCTGACTTACACTGGTTTGACTTAGGATTTTTTTCACTGACAATTTTGTAACTTTGTGAAAGTACAGCAATATGCATTCAGTAGAAACTGTACTTTGAATTTTGAAATTTGTTCTTTTTGGGCATCAGGATACGCTTGTACTCTCTGACACTGGGCAGTGGCAGCAACCCCAGCTCCCTATCAGCCACTCAATCATGAGGGTGAACAGCTTGTACTGTACAGAAGTCTATGTTGCCAGAGAATTTTGCCAACTATAGGTTAATGTCAGTGTCTGAGCACATTCAAGTTAGGCCAGGCTAGCTTTGGTGTTCCTCAGGATAAGTGTATTAAGTGCATTTTCACCTATGGTATTTTCAACTCTGGATGGGCTTGGTGGGATATAGGCTCAACATAAGTCAAAGAGCATCTGTTATATTATAGGTTACTGTGCACCTGAAGGCATTTATTAGTTTCACTGAAGCCATTGCCATGGCAAAAGCATTTCACATTCATGTTTGTAAGGATGGATTTTCCTTGTTTATTTCCCCATTCACTTAGACAAATTTTAGCTTTATGGGTCAAGTTCATTTCTTTAAAAATGTATCTCTTGTTTTACAATTGAGTGGAAAGTACCGAGAGAACATTCGAAATGTAAAGAATATATTAGAGGCAGTTGAAATGTCTGAGCTGTTACATTTTGTAAATCTCGTGGTGAGAATGTTTGCAATAGTAGTGTTTCTTTTGCAGTGTCCCCCTTTAATTTCAGTGTCAGCTGGTAAGGTTGGACGAATCCATTTTTTAATTATTGTAATTGAATAACTGCAGATCTTATTATTACAGAAACATGTTCCTGAAGCTGTGGAAGCTGTTTTTGAGCAGTTTATATGAAGCATATACTCATGCGTCTGTTAGCACTCATTTATTTATTTATTTTTGAATCAGGTCTCAGCCTGTCATCCAGGGTGGAGTGCAGTGGCATAAACTTGGCTCACCACAGCCTTGACCTCCTGGGCTGAGGCAATCCTTCTACCTCAGCCTCTTGAGTAGCTAGGACTACAGGCATGTGACACCACGCCCGGCTAATTTTGATTTTTGTAGAAACGAGGTCTTGCTATGTTGCCCAGACTGGTCTTGAACTCGTGGACTCAAGCATTTCTCCTGCCGTGGCCTCCCAATGTCCTAGATTTGTAAGTGTGAGCTACTGCACCTGGCCAGTGCTCATTTATTAAGCTACTACTCTGCCTTTGGCATTTGAGTTATATTGGTAAACAAAACAGACAGAACATAACCACAGAATCACGATCTTACTTTCTAGCAAACAGTCTATTCTTTATTGGCAATAAGCCTAATAAATAGGGGTTTTATGTGACACGTTAGGTGATGACAATGCAGTGAGAGAAATTTAGCAGGATGGGTGGACAGGGTGGGTTACATCTGAAAAGGGTGATCAGGGTGGGTTTTACTGAGCAAGGGAGAGTCAAAGGATGTCAAGAAGTTAGTGATGTGTTTTAGGGAGAAGATTCCAGGCAGGTCAGCAAGTACAAAGGGACTTACTCTAAGTAAGGTCATACCTTGGGTGTTTAGTAACCAAAAGAAGACATTTGGCTTTTTTAGTGGGGTGATAAAAATAGAGAAGAAATGCAGAATCTGTGTCCTGTGCGGACTCTAAGCCATTCTAAGGACTGTGGTTTTACTCTAAGGAAAGATAGATAGTGATTAAAGAAGTCTGAACTGAGGAATGCCATGACCTGGTTTATGGTTTTTTGTTTTTTTTTTGAATTGGAGTCTCACTCTGTCTCCCAGACTGGAGTGCAGTGGCCTCTCCTGGCCACCGCAGCCTCGACCTGCTGGGCTCCGGCAATCCTTCCACCTCAGCCTTCCAAGTATCCGGAATTTGCTGCGCTACCACGCCCGGCTGCTTTTTTGATTTATTGTAGAGATGAGGTCTCGCTGCCCAGGCGGGTCTCGAACCCGCGGGCTCAGGCAATCCACTCACTTCAGCCTCCCAAAGGCGCAGGATTACAGGCTGAGCCACCGAGCCCGGCTTGGTTTATGTTTTAAAAGCTTCATCTTGCTGCTGTGTTGAGTAGACTGAAAGGTAACCGAGGTGGAAACAGGTGTCTAGGAGGTGACAGGTGGTTGTGGTGCAGATCAGTATATTTCAGGGAGAGTGAAGAATGACTTGATGCTGGATATGGTTGGAAGATGGAGCCAAGAGGATTTGCTAGTGGATGAGTGTGAGAGGAAGAGAGGAGGCAAACATGATGCCAAGGGGACCTGAAAATTTGGAGAGATGGAGTTGTCATCACCTGAGAAGGGAGAGAACCAAAAGTTCTGTTTTGAGTGTGTTAAATTTGAGATTCCAACTAGACACCCAGGTGGAGGTATCTAGTAGGCAGTTGAATGAGAGTTCAGATGGAGTGGTCTGCACTCAAAGCCCAAGTTGAGGGGTTATTGGCATTTAGATGGATCTAGAGCTTGCACTCAGATTACAGCCCTATAAGAAGGGTGTCTGTGTAGGGGACCACCAAGAACTGGAACCTGGGGCAGTTGACATGAGAGTTGGAGTCCAGAGTAGTGCTTGGCAGAGGAGCTGGGAAGGGGGAAGGAGTGGAGGACCTGAGCAAAGGAGGAGGCATGCGGTCATGGGGTGGACAGGTTGCTGCTGATGGGCCAATGGATGCAGACTGATACAATAGTTCTGGTATAGTAGAAGAGGCTTAAACTTGGCTGAGATGGAGCATACAATTGGAGATTGTTTTATCAGCTTGTTTGATTGCTTGTTTGATTGTGTCTGCTAAAACAAGTGAGATGGTGATTTAAAAAATCACTGATGGCAGATGAGAGGGAAAACTTGTTCGACCAGGACCAAATGTACAGAGGTGGGATTGTTGAGATGGAGGGGCAGGGGTCCTTTACAGCTGGGCACATGGACGAGACTTGAGTATAGATGGGCATGTGGGTGGAGGAGGTTTGTGTTGTCCATCCTTTCCTCATGACTTCAGTTTTCTTGATGAGTAGCAGGCAGCTGGAGTGAGGAAGTAGGACATGCTTAGAGGTTTGAGGAGAAGCTGTAGAGTCATTTTTTAGGGGAGTCAGAGCAGACGTGCTCAGGATTAGGCAGGGTTGCTTAGTACTTGAAGGTTGTGGACTTGAATTTGCAGTAAGACTAGTCCACGTGGTTGTGTATTTCTCTTCAGCTGTGTTTACCTACTTGTGTTAGGTACAGAGTAGATGGTTGGGTATACTAGGGTTGTGATTTTGACAAAGCAGTGAAGGAGAGGCAGTGCTTATAGGGATGGATTGTGGAGTGAGACAAGGGGAGGAGAGGACATGGGAGTAGGAGGAGGAGTAGGTGAAAATGAGGTTATTGGAGATCTTTGTAGAGTCATATGATTGCTTGAATCAAAGTCTTGGAGGGAGCAAGATGGAAGGATAGGAGGTCGTGCCAAGAAATGGGCTGTGTGATGGTCAGGAAAAAAAGGGGGTTGGCATGATTAGATGGTTATGAGGACTGGAGATTAAGGTGGCATGGATTCGCAGGGCACTGGAGGGCTCATCTCTGCATTTATTCAGACAGGAACTGAACTCCTGAACACAAGAGGAGCAGTGGGGTGCTGAGGATGTCACCTGGTGACAAGAGATTAAGACTGGGGTCTGGAAACAGCAATGAGATCAAGAAGGAGCTTGCTTATCTCCGGTCTCTTGGCAAGACACTGTGGTAGAAAAACAACAACTGCCACTTCGGACGGTGTTTTCATTAGAGTGAGAAGGTGAAGAGACTGAGGGATTCTGTGGATTCTGTTGATCATGGGGCACTTGGAATTCCCAAGGGTATGATAGAGAAATTTCAGAAGTTGGCAGAAGCCTAATAGAACACTGAGTGTGGGAGATGGCCAGTAGCCTAGAACCTGGGACCATCCCCTACCGACATAGGTCAGGAGCATTAGGAAGTTGTCCTGTGACCTTGGAGCAGGGGGCTGTGGTGGTGACAGGCTGACCCTGAGTGGGAGGTTAGGAACCACTTTGGCAGTGTCTGTGGGTCCTCACCAAACTGCTCTTGTTTTATAACAGGCCAATGGGCATGGCAGAGGAACCTGAGGTGGTAAGGCATCATTAGCTCCTAACCCTTCTTGACTGACCATATCATACGTCCCTGAGTGCCATCACAGCTCTTCTCACCCTGGCACTCGCCCTCTCCTCATCTTACATGGCTTGAGCATCGCTAACCAGCAAGGTGTCGGTGTCTCAGTAATGGTGAATGAACAAATGAATAAGTGCCTACGTGCTTGAATGGGGAAGGCTGACTCTTGTTAATCCTTTGCATATTATTTGCAGTTCTAAACTTGGAACTGAAGGCAGTCTAATTTGTTGGAATAATTTTACTTACACAAGCATCTGTTACTGTTGTATAATGGAAAACTGGTAATTGGTAATATCCATTGATTTTCTTTAGCCTAAGAAAAATATAGAGCTACAGAGTGGAAAAGCTGTAAGGAAACCCCAAGATACCCTCTAGGCATGAAAATGGCGTTCCTTGCCAAAAGTCAACAGCCTAACAAGTGTAGAATACAGGCTTTGCACCCCAGTGTGCAGGCATGAGTTAATAAATACTACAGTCTCTGTGGTTTTTTTGTTTTTGCATTTGTTTTTTTGAGTTGGAGTCTCTGTTGCCCAGACTGGAGTGCAGTAGCACACTCACAGCCACCCCAGCATCGACCTGCTGGGCTCTGGCGATCCTTCCTCCTCATCCTTCCAGGTAGCCAGAACTACAGGTGCATGCTACCATGCCCAGCTAACTTTTTATTTATTGTAGAGATGAGGCCTTGCCAAGTTGCCTGGGCCGGTCTCGAACACATGGGCTCAGGCAGTCCACTCACCTTGGCTTCCCAAAGTGCTGGAATTACAGGCTGAGCCACCGAGCCCGGCCCAGTGTCCATTTTTTGACACAGATTTTTTTTTTTACTCCATGAAGCCAGGGGTGTTTAGTGTCGCATGTCCTTTCTCTTTAATGTACCTCTGAACATCAGAGGTACATTGATGCAGAGGGAATGGAAAAAATTAGCCTTGCTGGGTGCAGATATGCAACACTTGAAGCAGTTGTTTATTCATGAATGAGCATAAATAGAAATCCACAGTTCCTCTTGAGAGAAGCTGAATATCAGGATGTCTTTTTTTACATATAAAATACATAGATTAAATCAATGATTCTTAGAGCCTTGCGCAGATGAAAAGTATGTTAAAAAAATCTTTTACAGTTAACATATGCACATCTTCTCTCAATGGCCCGTATTTTGTTTTTGAGGATGAAAAGTGTTCCATTATATTATAATTTATTTAAAACTACTGTTGATGGAAATTTAACTTGTTTCCAGATTTTCAGTATTATAATTATTGTAATGAATCAGAAAATTATCTTAGTACATTAAACACATGGAACAGTAAGGATATAGATATTAAATATCAAATATTCAAGCCTAAGGTTCAACTAGACTGGTCTCTGACATCACAAGCTTCAATACTCTGCTGCTCACAGTGGTGCAGGGAGGCAGCTGGACAGTTGTATTCTCCTGCTTGCAAACTCAGCAACTGCAAGGCCGGTCTGGGAGAATCTGCAGACTCCTGGATGCTGACTGAGGCAGCTTCTCTGGGCTGGGCTAGGTGTCTGCTGTGCCCCCACCAAGCCTGTCCTCAGTGTCTTTTTTTTTTCCAACCATTATTCCTGTTCTTTTTTTTTTTTTTTTTTAAACACAGTTAATTTTCTTAAAGAAAGAGAAAAAGATTGGTACTTTATGAAAATTGCCAGCTCATCAGAAGCTTCTGTGTTAGAAATTCATTCATTAAAATAGATTGCCTCCCAGAGATACCACTTTGACTTCTTGCTCTCACTTTCCTGGTTAAAGAGGCTTAATATTTTAATCCTTTTATTGTATTGGAATTATTTGCCAGGTACTCTTATTTTCATTTAAATTCCAAGTTAATAAAGGTAGTACATACGATCTAGTTCTTGGAAATCTGGGTATTTTATATTTGGTATTTAATTCTAAAAATTGTATCTTTATATTGTTTAATATGTAGTTTTTTTCTTTCTCACCTTTGTTGTAATCTTCTGAAGTCAGAGACATTCTCATTTTTTTCTTTCTCCACCTCACAATCCTAATAATTTTGCTTGAGATATATAATTGATATATCACTATCTATATAGAACTGGGTAGGGTTGGGTTCTATTTTTATAGTCTTATAAGTTGATCCACTTTGATTTTGAAATTTTGACTCAGTGAATTAGTATCTCAAAAAGAGGAGGTGGACTTCTGCTATTTTTACATTTTGTAAAAATGAGTTTGTCTCACTGCTTTGATCAAGCAGTGACACAGGTCCATATATGACTATCACTTTAAGTTGAACCTGTGGGAAGTATGTCAGTTATTAGGCTTAACGTACAGAATTCCTTGAGTAATCATAGTAAGTAAAAAATAGTTTATCCTAGCACTTTATTTTTAAGGTAATTTTGATGGACTCTTAAAATATATCATCTCTATATTTGTCATTTACCAGAAACCTCTTAAATTAAAAATATGCTACATTGTAAATTTTACCTGATGTGTAATAGTCTGCTAAGGCTCTGTAACAAGTACCACAGACTTTGGAGGTAAGAGGAGTCCTAAACAGCGACTTTTCTTTCTCACAGTTCTGGAGGGTGGAATTCCAAGATTAAGGTTTTGGTAGGGCTAGTTCCTCCAGAGGCCTGTTTGCTTGGCTTGTAGTTAGCTGTTTTCTCCCTTTTTCTTCATGATCTTTCCTTTGTGTGTGCACTTGCCTGTGTCTGAATTTCTCCTTCTTATAAGGACACTAACCTGGTTGGATTAGAGCCTACTGTAACGACCTCATTTACCTCTTTTAAAGACCTTAACACTGGAATGCAGTCACCTTCTCAGGTACTACAGGCTGAGGTTTCAACATAGGAATTTGGGGTAGGGTAGGTGGCCAATACAGCTCACATCGTCTGGCCATCGAGGAGCTTCTAGATGCATCTGCCAGCATGTTTTGATGGAAGATGTGACCTCTACTCTAGTTATTGAGTTTTTTCAAAATCAAGATCAATACAGCATATGATAAGTTTTAAAGAACTGAAAAATATCTGGTTTAGTCCCAAGGTGCGAAACTAAAATCTTGCTTCTTTTCTATTGTGAAATGTCTTTTAAAAAATGATTTGATTCCTTGTTCTTCGATGGATAGGTGGGAGTTCTGCTTGCTTAAAAACAAAAATAAAAGTTTTGGCATAGTTGATTGTTAGTCGATCACTTTTTGTAATGGTATGTGAGCATTTTCTAAAAATCCCAGGATATCCTGTTTTTTTTCCTCTGCCTGCCTCACTTCCTCCCTCCTCTCTCTTTCATGATTCCAGAGGATTTAGATTTAAGTTTGTGTATGATTAGGGTCAAAAATATAATGAGGTCAGTAGCCTGGATGAATTGTATAGGGACATGAAAAACAAACTAGGTTTTTTATTTTAGAGGAAAACTCTCTTTTTGTATTGTAAAATATTTTAATTCCAAATAATAATAGAATATTGAGATTTAAGTTGCTGCTTGTGCTATTGTAACTGAAAACTTCTCTCTTTTTCTTTTATGGAATTGTTAAAAATACTAAATGATTAGCTTAAGTGTAAACTTAATGTATTATATGTTTGATACATATAGTATATGTCTTGAATTAAACTTCACAGATTGTTTTCCTTTTCCAGTGGGTTTGCATGTTAAGTAAATTGTGTTTGTAATGCAAGGTGTTTTTCTTGCAGTGCCCTTGCTGCCGGTTCCGAGCCAGCCAAGACCTGCTGTGGGACCCCAGAGATTCCCAGTGAGTAGCAGCTGTTCCTTCTGTGCTGATAGGGATGAGAATACATTTACTAAGAAATATTAATATAGCAAATGCAAGGGATTCCAGCCAAATATAATTTTAAAGATTTGTAAATATTGACAATAATTTCTGCAGTAGAAAATGTTTGTTAAAAGCTTAAGGTCAATGGATTTTTGAGAGTGGAATTAATTTTGTTTAACTGTAAAATTGTTGAATCAGGATCACCAGTGGAATGCCTTTCATTTTAAAGAATATGAATTTTGATTTTATTATTGCCTTATGTTAAGTAGGAAAGGGCCTTGCTTTACTAGAGAAGGGGGGGGAGTGTGTGTGAATGTGCATATGTGGATATGCGTGTGGAGTTCTAGGAAATAAAAATGAGGTCTCTACTTGTTTTTTAAAAGGACCCCCAAAGTCTTAGTGGGCCATTCATTTATATTTGAAAATGAAGCTTTTCACTTTAAAAATCTTTAAAATAAAGCACACATTTTTTTTCTTTCCCTTTCTCTTTGTCCTCCCCCCCCCACACACTCACCCACCAATTCACTTGTAGTCATAGAGACATGCACACTTTGCTGTATTTTCCATAATTTTAACTGTTTTTCAAACATGTTCTAGCCAGAAGAAGAAATGTCCATTCACTAGTTTTGTTTGTTTTTTTTTTTTAAATGTGGATTTTTGATTCATTTTGTAGTTTGTTCATGGTTTTACTAAACCAGTGAGTGCATGTTCTTTTTAAAGACTGTTTGGGAAGAAAGGCAGATAAAATTTTTAATGTCATTTGAATGTAAAACAGATGTAGTCTTATTAGTCTAAAAAGCTAATTGTTATTAATTGCAGTACCCAAGGATTTAAGTAAATAAATATATTTCTTCTGTTAAGTAGTTTATCTGTTAGTTATTATAAAACGTTAATATTTTAAGTACTTTTTGTCTTTCCCAGGACTGTGAACATCTGTATTAACATCATTATTGGCCTTGTTTTTACATTTTATTTGAATTATAGGGATAAAATTTGATGTGAAAAAGCAATTGCAGTTTAAGAAATAAATACGACAATGTGTTGATATTTTTGTAGAAACGTATTTACTAATATAAGATTAGCAGTTTTCATTTGCTTTTATTTTTCAGTTGTGCAAATATAATTGTATCTGATTCTAGAAGAAGAAACCTCATAATACTTTGAGTATATTACAAGAGGATAATTAAAGAAAATTTTGTGAGAAATTGAACTTATTTTTATGTTATCTTGTACTCTTAGGATGGTAAATATTGTTGAACTACAGTTTTGAAAAGTTTCTTCAACATGATATTTTATTTTTAGATGAGAAGTATGTGTGGGTGCTAGGAAATATTTGGGCTAGAAAGTAGCAATGTTTAGGATATAATTTGAGAAATGGGCTCTTCAGCCCAAGTATTTACACCACTTGACACATTGTATCTTTAAGTCTCAAATGCTGAAGTTACAGTGAAGTTGGAACATAGAACATGCAGTGCTCTGACTTACGTCTGTAATCATTCTTTCTTAGGAAAAATAATCAAATGTGAACTCTATTTAAAAAATACAGTAGAGATGTTATAGTTTTAAAAAGTACATCAATGTATTGGGGAGGAAGATAAGCTCCCTCCCTAGATTTCTGTGCATTCTTTTACTTATAAGCCAGGTCTTTGCTTAGTAAAATTATTTTTTATTTGTTCTACTCCTAGATTAAACTCAGTTGCTATAAATGTAAATTTAATTTCGTAAACATTTAGTGAGAAATAAAATTAGTTGGGTAAAATAAAATAAATGGACCTAATAATGTAAATAACATGAATAAATAAACGAATCCAATACAATAAAATTGGATCTAATTTATGCCAGCTGTTCTGCATAATGCTAGTTTCTTAACTATAAAGTAAACCAGGTGTAATTAAATGAAGCCTTACATATGTCCTTAAGCCAATTTTCACTTGAGTAAAATTGAAACAAAAACAGTGAAGACAGTATGTTGTGGCTTAAGAATGCCCTTTGCAGATTACTTATTGATGACTGGACACCCTGCAGACTCTTTCCCAGTGTTTATGAATGGCTCTGTACCCTTCCATTTCTCCCCTGGTACTTTTCTTTAGTTATAAATGAATTTTGCTTTATAAAATGCACACACACACAAACTGATGAAACACTTAAGGTAGGAATCCTAATCTCAGATTTCATCAGAGGGTCTGTTTGAATTGGTGTGTGTACTTGGTATACAAAAGTAGATTTGCATTCAGAAATCCATATGCCAGTTTTTTGACATTTACAATTAAGCAAATTAAGGTTCACTGTGATCTTGCTATTCCCCAGCTTAAGCCCTTTTAAATGAATTCCCATTGCTTTTAGCATAGGTAATGTTCTGTTCAGAGCTTCATATATAGTTTCGTTATGTCAGTCAGAGTTGTGTATTTACTTTATTTGTGTGATGTCTGGTTAATGGCTGTGGATAAACCCTATGCAGAGTCCTGTCTTGTTCTTAGTGGTGCAGACTTTGTCACGGCCTTGTATAGAAGGTGCGAGTATGTAGTTGTTGAATATACATGAGAATTTCATAGTGAGATAGCCTGCCACTTATTAACAGCCTTACATAGAATGAGCAGTGTAGAGAAGGGGTGTGTACTTTTATTTTTATATTTTTTACATCTTTCTGTTGTTTTCAAGAACATGTGTGAATTTGCATAGAATTGTATTATATGGAATTAGCTATACAAAAATGCAACTTAGCACCAGTAGACAGAAGTATGACTAGATTTCCAAATTTTAAAGAATGTGCATATGATACATTTAGTATTTGTGCTTTAGGTATGCCTTTTCTTCCTCGACAGTAGTAAACATTACTTTCTTAAAAGTCAATTTTGTTTGACATTTTAATGAAAATGTTAGAAATACTTAATACAGGACTAGTATGTTCAGAAGTTTTGCTAAGGGATAATGCTTCCAGTTTTTTAATTAAAGATTGCAGAACTCAAGGCAACCTTAATATGAAACACCATTTTTCACAATATGTAAAACGTATTTAAATACCAGGCAAAGTGGGGACCAGAAGGAGACCCAAATTTTATGTGTATAATGTCCACTTGTATACCTAATCCTGAATTGTACCCCACATCTTTAAAATAAAAAGTATTTAATTATTAAAAATTATTTTTAAAAATGTGATCTTAGGCAAAAATTTGGTATTCTAGGCTATGCTTGCTGTAGTAAGACTAGTATTTTTATTTCCTGTTAGTGAATATTACTTGGAGAATCTAATGAACAACTTTTAAAACAAAAGATTTGAATGTCTGTCTTAAGAAAAGGATCTCACTTGAGTTTGGTGGCTCATGCCTGTAATCCCAGCACTTTGGGAGGGAGAGGCGAGAGGATTGCCTGAGCCCAGGGATCAGATGAGACCTCGTCTTTAAAATAAATAAAAAAATTAGCTAGGCATGGTGGTGCACACCTGTAGTTCCAGCTATTTGGAAGACTAAGATGGAAGGGATCACTTGAGCCTAGCAGGCTGAGGCTGAGGTGGTTGTGAGCGTGCCACTGCACCCTAGCCTGGGCGACAGATTAAAACTCCTACTCAAAAACAAACAAAAAAAAGATCCTTATTTTTTATCATTTTGAAAAAATTGCTTTAGCACTTGGCATTTGAACCATTGACTCTTGGGTCATGTTAGTCTTTGCACTAGGTTGTCCCCTAGTCACTTATTTAAGGAATTCTGAAAAGCGTTTTGTAATTTAGGCTTCCATCTAAAAATTATATTCATGTGCTTAGTTTTAGTTACAGATACAGCTGGTAGTGCTGAACTCTGAAACATTTCTTCTCACTCAAACTTTTATTCTCAGTGAACATTTTATTTTTTCAAATCAGAGTTATAAATCTTTTTTGCAGTTATAAAATATATCTCATTGAGAGCATATCAGAGAATGAATCTTTTTCATTCGCATGTTCATATCAGAATATTAACCTTCTGATTGTAAAATATATCTCAGTTATTTAAGTTAGGAGTATTTACCCTAGCTGATGGACACAGGAAGTAATGTACCCTTTAGGGGTTAACAGATCCTGTATGAATGACTTGCCCTCTTCATTCTGGCACCTTGTTCTGTCCATTCTTTTTTGTCTGGCTTCCTGCCATCCACCAGTCCAGTCACAGGCAACATTTCTGTTCATGTCAAGACCTTTGGATGCAACTTTACAAAATGTGTGTGTGTGTGTGTGTGTGTGTGTGTGTGTGTGTGTGTGTGTGTGTGTGTTTGTGTGTTTTAATGAGGGAGTAGGGATGAGAGATTAGTTTACCTTTCTGAAAGTAAGATTCTATCTTTGTTTCTATTTGAATTGTTTTCAATCCAAATGTTCTTTGTTTTACAAGTTAGTCTAATTGATTTCACTTGCTACAAAGGCTACAAATGATGTATTTGTCAATATAAAGCTATAAGTACTTTTTTATCCATAAGTATATTTTCTAGTCATATGCTTGTCCTCAAAGAGATTTTTAATGTTTTTAAAGTTTGTCCACTTAAAAAAGTAACACAAAAATGTCATTTTTGAAATATTTTAAATTGTTACTTGAGATTTTACCAGTTTAATTTTTTTCTTTTTCAGTGCAATTATTGTTTTTAAGCATGTGAATAAATCTCAAGTAACTCGCATTTTAATGATTATTTACCTATGGTATTTAAAAACCTATTCATCCTTTGATTTTGCATTGTTGTGTTAACGATCAAATGTTAGCCAGTTAAATACCAAGAAGTTTGGCTGCTGAATAATTTCTTAGTTTTCTTTGTTTAAATTAAAAATGAACTATGCTTTTATGTTTAAATTTGTCTTGTTAGTAATTACATTATTACTTAGGCTCAGCAAATGAGATTTGCATTTGTGTTGACTCTGTAGTTAAAGTGCAACACAGGTAGTCTGGACTGCGTTTTGGTGTGTGGTATCAGGTGGTGGTGATTGATGCTTCCTGGATGTGTCTTATACGCCATTTCATGCAAATCATGTTTGATGAGACTGCTGCATCAAATCACATTTCTTTCTCATTATAGCCCTTGCAGATAAAAATCTAGGCTTTATTCCATCTGGGAAAGAAAGTCTTGCTTCTGAACGCTTATTGTTTTTATAACGTGCTTGCAATGCCGTGTAATTATTAGCACTTAAGATAGGGAAGGAATGATGGGCATTTTCTCTTATCAAATCTATAAGTAGTAGCAGGCAAATGTGGTAGAAGATCCTTCCAGCTGTCAAATATTGTCAGGTTTGTAAGGAGAGAATGCAGTTTAAAATGCAGGTGACATAATACCCAACATCCTCCACTTGCTAGTGGGTTTCTGATTAATCATGATTACCATACATTATCATACCATCAAATGTAATCATATCAATGAGTTCCCATCTGCAGCAGTAACAGGAGCAGCTAAACACTGTGGTAACAGCTATTAAAGAAGATGGTTTATCAAATCCAGTTGCTTGACTTGCTGCTTTGCCAGCATGCATTGCATGTGTTGGATAGAGATAGGTGTGGGTTAAAGTCTGCACTAATAACTCAAAGACCGGGAAATGCTTACTGAAATAACATAACATTGGTTTCCTATAGAGTAACTGTTGGAGCCATTGTGCTACTTTGTAAAAACCGCATTATAAAGTATGTGGTAAACAACAGTTGACCCTTGAACAGCATGTGTTTGAACTGTAAGGGTCCACTTACACATTTTTTTCCCCCAACCAATTGTGGATGGAAAAAAACAGTATTTGCAGGTTGCAAAACCTGTGTGAATGAGGGCTGGCTTGTCTTACGTGCAGGTTCCTTGGGGCTGGCTGCAGGACTTGAGTATTTGCAGATTTGTGTATACATGGGGGTCCTGGAACCAATTTCCTTGGCATACTGAGGGATGTTCATGTTTTGTTTATTGGCTAATTAAATGTTATATTGACAGGCACACCTTTATAAATTCTCTTCAGAGCTATAGCAATATATATAGATTTAAACTTTGTGTACAGTTTGTGCATCTACAGTTGAAATAATATAGCCTATGAAATGCTGGGCAGTCACACTAAGTTCAGTGTTTTGGAACTCCTCTGTGCCAAGAAAATCTCTGGTCTGTGTTTAGTGATCTTTCCTACAAAACACACCATTTTTTTGGTTTGTTTGTTCATTTGTTTTGTTTTAATATTTAATTTCCTAGGAGTCTTTGAAGACCCATAGTTCTTTTTAGATGCATTTTTTAGATAAAATTTGAAAGAAGTCCTGTTTTATTATAAAGCATCAAAAAGCAGTTCTTAAAGAAGAGTAGAATTTTTCATGTTTAAAATTTAGTCCTTTTGGTGTACAGGTCTGTGAATTTTGACTAATGCCTAGAGATGTGTAGTCACCACAGTGAAGCTAGAGAATAGGTCTGTCACCCCAGAGATTCCATGCTGCACCTTGTGGTTTGCTCGTCTCCCTGCTTAGCTTCTGGCAACCACCGAATATTTTTTGCTTCTACAACTGTGCTATGTAAATAGAATCATATAGCATGCTTCATTTGGAGTCTAGTTTCTTTCCTGTAGTGTAATGCAGTTGAGATTCCTGTATCTGTTATACCAGTAAATAGCAATTTGTCCTTTTTTATTGCTGAGTAGTATTCCAATAACGTGGCTTGTTTATTCACTCACCAGATACACATTTGGATTATTTCCAGTCTTCAGCTCTTTTGATTAAAATTGCTGTAGACATTTGTGTATAGGTTTTTGTGTGAATGTAAGTTATTAGTAAATGCCTAGGAGTGGGACTGAATCATATGGTGGGTGTATTCACAGATTAGAATTTTAAGACAAGTATGCTTTCAGTTGATATAGGTGATACTACTGGCCTTTCTTTTGTGGTCTCACTCTGTTGCCCAGGCAAGTGTGCAGTGGCAAGATCAAAGTCATCACAACTTATGACAGCCTCAACCTCCTGGGTTCAGGCGATCCTTCCACCTCAGCCTCAGCATACGGAGTAGCTGGGACTATAGGCATGTACCACCACACCTGGCTTGTTGATTGATTGATTGTAGAAACAAGGTCTCCCTGTGTTGACCAGGCAGGTCTCAAATGCCTGGGCTCAAGCAGTCCTCCAGCCTTGGCCTCCCAAAGTGCTGGGACGCTTTGCTTTTTAACCGGTTCTTCGTCGTCCCCCCCTTTTTTAAATGAGGAAATACTGTCTTTTTAGAGCATGTATTGTTGAAGATCAGTGGACTAAAACAGTTGATGATTACTGTATTCCACATTTTGTTCTGAGCTTGTGTTCAGCCTTATAGAGTAAAACTATCGTTATTTTCTTCATTTTACTGATTGGGAAGCTGATTTTTGGAGAGATTAAATTGCTTAAGTTCACATACCTGGGTATGCAGGAGGAAGGATCAGAAACAAGGTAGTTTGTGTCTAAAGCCCATTCTCTTAAGTTTTTATGGTATACCTTCTCCCTGAACTAAATTGCACTTGAATAAACTGAATGGAAAAAAAAAAAAAGAATTCAGTAAGTTGAATCATGACTATATACAATTGTGGCCATAACTAAGTACTAAAGTGGGAAAGTTTACTATGGTAGGGCCAGTTATTGGTGGAGTTGTTTGGGAGAGGGGTGAGCATGCAGGAATAAAGAGTTTTTCATTTGATGACATAGTGTTTAGTAGGTTCATCAAAAACAGTATTTTGTATTAACATTTTTTTTAGTCTGTAGTGGGTGTTCTGGTTTCACTGTTAGAACCAGTAACATTTTAATTATTTAAATCCATGTGGTGTTTTTTTCCCCTTCTAATACAAAACCTAGTACTTGGTACTGGGTTTCTGCTTCTTCTAAATGTCTAGAATGCATCTATAAATGTAAAAATACCTTCTTGGAAAATGAATATAGGTATTTAATCAAGGCACAACTTGAAAGAAAAAAATTCTGTGGAGAATACGGAAATAAGAGGATTAACATATTGTGATAGAGGACTGTAATTTTAATTATGTCAGGGGTCACTGGTGATCTTTATTCTGTGCATTTAACCCATTTAATCAGAATTAGCTGAGAGTTCTTAAGTGTCATTTGGTTTCTTATATAGTTCTTTGCATTTTAAGTGAGATTAATAAAGGAAAACATGTTGTAGAGGGAGGTTGTAATTTATTGAAAGATTAATGAAGTTTCAATGACATTGTTAAGGTATTTAATTAGTCTTATTAAAATATACCGACTGACCCTTTTAGGGAAGCTGATAAGTCACATAATAGCTGTTACAGCCTTTTTATTCTTAGCTTTATACGATTAACTTTGTGCTAAGCAATTTATGCAAAGTTTTCATCTTTTTTTGTAACTGAAGTTATCAGTTCTTCCTGAATAGGATTAATATAGATAACATCATGTAATTAACAAGAGATGCAAAAAAGTGAAAGTACAATTTGTATAAGAATTATATGAGAGAGAATGATAATTTCTTACCTTGAATTTTTAAAGGGATATAAAGAACAGCAAAATAGAGCAATTATTTGAAAGGATTAAAATAGTATTTTCTTTCAAAAGGTAGAATTACATTAGTGCTAAAAGTTCTGTTAAGTGTGGTATTCACAACTCACTAACAATTTTAAAATAATTCTGCACTTGATAGAGGGAATTGGTAATTTATTATCCTTTATTCCCATGAAATGATAGAAATTAATAAAGGAATGATCACATCACGAGAAACTCTTATGTAGTGGATGTCAGACTTTGGACCTTTATGGTATTACTTGAAGACAGATTTGTTTTCAGCAGAAGCAGTGTACCTTGGTGGAAAGAGCACTTTATAAACCCACAAAAATATGGATTATTGTCCTTAATTGTCATTTATTTACCATGAAGCCTTTGGTTAATTCACTTTTAACTCTGTCAACCTGAATTTCTTTGTTCCATAAAGGGTGTTCTTGTTTCACTGTTTGAACCAGTAATATCTTAATGTATTTAAATCCATGTGTTTTGGTCCCCCCCCATATGAAACCCAATATGAAACCTAGTAATTGGTGTTGGGTTGGGTGGGTATCTGCCTTTCTTCTGCCTGTTTCTTGGAGTTGTGTTTATGTCTGCTACAATGCTGTATGTTTGTGAGTCAGGATGTGAATAAGGCTACATGCAACAGAAACTAAGTTAACAGTGACTTAAAAAAACCAAACCAAGTGTCTTACGTTTTGCATAAAAATGAGAAATGTTCTGGGCTGTTATAGGGCCACTGTATGATGTTATCAGGAACCCATTTTTGTTTTAATCCACCTATCACCTAAATGCACTTAATCTGTATTCCAGACTAAAGGAAGAAGAGGGGCAGGAGGTGCAGGCCAACTGGGGCAGCCACCTGGAGCTCCTCCCAGCCCTACCCCACAGCTGACAACGGTCTCTGTTGATCAGAGCCTAGTTATGTCATCATTGTTACAAGTTGAAATATATAGTTTTTAGCAGGGCACAGTGTTGTCCTAAGTAAAATTAGTGCTCTATTACTAAGAAGTGAGGATTTATGCTAGGTAAGCAATTAGTAGTCTTTTCCATGTGACTAAAGCATATGCTAAAATTTAAGTTGTGTAATTAGAAAAAAAGAAAAGTGACATGTATTTATTTATTTATTTTTATTATTATTTTTTTGAGTTGGAGTCTCACTCTGTCGCCCAGACTGGAGTGCAGTGGCATCTCCCGGCCACCGCAGCCTTGACCTGCTGGGCTCCGGTGATCCTTCCACCTCAGCCTTCCAAGTAGCTGGAACTACAGGTGCACGCTACCACGCCCAGCTCATTTTTGATTTATTGTAGAGATGAGGTCTAAAACAAACAAAAGCGGTGCTGTGAGCCTCATGAGGCCTCCTCTTTGTTGAATTTATCTTCCATTTTAAAGGAGAATGTTGATAACACTCAATAAGTAGCTTTTAGGATCTTACAGCTTAAAAGCTTATTTAAATAGTCAAACTCAAGTTCCATTACCCAGTGAAACAATAGAGCTGGCAAGTTACTATCTGCCAGCATCTCTCTCTGTATCCAGCAGTATCTGATGTTGCCAAAGAGGTAACCTTTTTACTCTGGTATATTTCATGGGTCAGTCATAGAGCTTTTTTCTGAATAGGGTTTTGTATTATCTGTCCCTTTTTCTGATTCTGGTACCACTTGGCGGATATGCAGGCATTTGTCATCTTGGAAAATGGACCATCATCATGACTTCTTCCTCATAGGATTTATTACTTTGTCTGAGCCAACCTTCCTCATCTATAAAGGTCAGTGTGTACTACAGTTTTTTTTTAATCCTGTGGACCTCCTACCAATCTTACTTACCCTCACTGCTCTTCACCTGGCTGTTTCAGGTCACAACACCTTGCCTATGTCATGTCCAGGCTACTCTCTCAAAACACTCTTTTCTCATTCTTACTCCATTTAACTAACTTGTCTTTTTTATTTTTTGAGTTGGAGTCTCACTCTGTCGCCCAGACTGGAGTGCAGTGGCTGTTCCCAGCCACCGCAGCCTCAACCTGCTGGGCTCTGGCCATCCTTCCGCCTCAGCCTTCCAAGTAGCTGGAACTACAGGCGCGCAGTACCACGCCTGGCTGATTTTTGATTTATGGTAGAGATGAGGTCTCGCCAAGTTGCCCAGGCGGGTCTCGAACCCGCGGGCTCAGGCAATCCACTCACCTCAGCCTCCCGAAGTGCTAGGATTATAGGCTGAGGCACCAAGCCCAGCCTAACTAACTTTCAAAGTCAAAAATGTCCTTCTTTACTCACCTTGAACCAGCTGTTTCTTTCTGAATCTTAGGTAGCATCTGAGGTCTTATCTCCTTTTTGGATCTCTTGTAGGTTGATCAGGTGAGAATTGCTAATTTCTTTTATCTCAGCAGGCTAGCTTGTTTGTAGTACTTACTGATTTTCTTAACGCTAAAACACACATATATTCTCACTCAATTACATGTACATATGTGCTTATGACACATTGGAACAGATTAGGGAATGTGAAAATCCCTACTGTTTGCTGTTCATAACAGGTGATATGTAGCCCAGTAGGTAAACATGTTTTCTCTGGAGGTGGGCCACCTGGGTTTGAATTCAGGCTGTGCTGCTTTCCAACTTTGTATTAGGTCAGAGGATTTCAGTGAGTAAATACCTACCTACCTTGTAGGGTTGTGATGTGGATGAGGTGAAAGCATAGAAGTCCTGTGCCTCTGTGAGCCCCCCAGTGATTGGTAACTAGCAAGAGTAGTGGTATGGGCTGAGCCCTAGGCCTCCCATGGACAACCTTCCTTTTTTCCCAGCTGCCAGTGAACTCACAGCCTCTGAGGGCCCAGCGAAAGGGGGAGTTTAATACATATGGAGCCTGGATGGTAAATTTGAGTGGGGAAGTAAACTTTACAGTGCTAAGTCATGGAAGACTCAGAGCTGTGAAACTAGTCTGCTTCAATTAATGCTACTGTGCTGGACATTCCCAAGTCCCCTCTAGTGCCAGTGCCACATCCTTCAGCTACTGCAGACGCTGTCCTGGTTAATGAGTACTGTTTCTTCAAGGGCGGCTTAACGCAGTGGGAGAGGAGAGAAGTCAGCCTCTCTGGGGCTGTTGCACCCCTGGCCCACCAGTCTAAATATGACTTAAGCTCCACATCCCTTTCCTGAGGGTCAGGCTGAGATTCAAGACTTTTTCCTGAAACCACATCTTAGCTTGCCCCAACCCCTTTCTCTACTGCTTTCCTGGAGCCCTCATGTAGTCATGTGTACCCAGATGCCCATCTTAGACTCGGCTTCAGCCCATCCAGGTCTCAGCCTGGCACACATTACTTCTTCTCACATTCTGTTGGCCAGTAATGTGGGTCGGGCCACATTACTGTGCAAGAGAAGCTTGGCACTGTAACCTCAGTGGTGCGTGGTAGAAGATGAGAACATGCAAGTTGTGAGTTTTAGTAGCTTCTGTCCTTGAGGGGGGAGAAAGGTGGCTCATTTTTTAATAAAGCCAAATAACATCAGTGTGGATTCATATTTTATTAGCATCCATGTTCTGCAACATTAACAAGATAATTTTTTTTTTTCAGTTTCTTAAAATTTATGATTCAGGGAACAGGATAGTTATCTTCGTTTTTCCTATTCTATCCTTAGACATAAGGCCATTTTCTAGGACCTGGGCAAATTCAGAAAATTACACATATAAATACCATGGTTTATAGGTAGAGAGTTTTGCCATTAAAAAAAACTTGCTCCTCCTGTATCTCACTTTTCCTTGAGCATTTTCTTTCTCAACGAATGTAGTCTTTATTGATATGAATTTATGCTTATGGTTTGAACCCTGTAAAATGCCTTGCCGAGATTGTATGTGTGGGTGAGTAATGATTACTAAGCACCACCTTTTAAGTAAGAGGACTTTACCAAGTCTTGTATGATTTTTTGAGGGTCATAAATCTTCTGGGGTATGACTCTTAGATCTACAGCAGAGAAAGGGAAACTGACCTGGGCCTGGCCCTTTTAACTGTGTGGGGAGTAGACGGTACAATCTGTCCATTTTTTATTTTCCAAAGAACACTGGTAGTCTCTCAAAAATGGGGAGCTAATTGCTGGGTGAAGAAGGCAGTCTCCATGTTCCTCTCACTTGTCTTTTCCACTGATACTAGGATAATTAGAAATTAAAATTATTTCTGGTGAGCTGGAGAATTAGGTTCTCTAAACCAGTGATCATTTCCAGAGCTTGGCTTCTGTTTGACCCTAGTGCACTGTGTATGTTTCACATCTGCTCAGGTCAGGAGCCTCAGGCAGTTCACTCTGCAGGGTCTAAGTTCATCCTAACCTTCTTTACCTCCTTCCTTTTGTCAGCTATTCAATACCTATCTGTGAGTTTTATGGACAGCTGGCTTTACAACATGCTACATAATACTCCAGGTTGAAAATATGAGGCTGAGGGGATATCTTTCTATTAGAAATAGGCAGTTCATTCATCTATTCAATATTTATGACTGCCTGTGTGCCAGGCACTGAACCAAGCATGGAAATATGTTACTGTGTAAGATAGCCATGGTCCCATCCCTCATGGATGTGACAGTTGAAGGACAAAGAGAAGTGGGAGTAGATTGGAGAGATTTAGGAAACAACATTTCTAGGATTTGGTGGCACTGTATGAGGGGTTTCTGATGTAGAAAGAGAATCTATGCTGATATGTCTTTTACCATATAAGAAAACATGGGAGTTGTCAGAGGCTGTATATCATATTTACAGTCTAGATTGCTGTCTACAAAAGTGTGTATAAAAATGATAATGACACCTATGAAGAATTTTTATTTGCTAGTAGTTACTGTCCTAAGTACTTTGCTCTCCCTGTGAGGTAGGTACTATTGTTATTCCTATTTTACAGATAAGCAAACCTATTTTACAGATAAGCCCAGATAGATTCAGTTACAAGCTCAAGGTTACAACTGTCGGGTGGTCGGGCTGAAGTTACAGGACTGGGAGAGCTGTCAGTCCAGTGCTGGAGTACACTCCTGAGCTGCTGTGTTTGATAACACCTTTAGGACAGATACCAAGTGCTACTTTCTCAGCCTGGGCACTGACAGGATCACCTGGAAATTAGAATAAAAAGCTGCTTAAATATTGCTGATGAATTTACATGTTCCACTGAGTGTGGGTAAACAAACATGAGAGAAGGTTGGGGGGCCGATTTGTTATGTATCACTAACATTTGAATGCCGGTGAATGTGTATTTAGACAGCACATGGATAGTCAGTAAAAGGAAAGAAAGTTTGGGATATTAAAATTCCAAAGAAGGCAAGCTTTGAGATCCCAATATATCTTCAGTTTTTAAAAGTTAAGTATATGTAAAATAACCTTCCAGGGAATCTGATAGTGCTCAGATACCCAAGAAGTAATATTTTTCAGGCAGCTTGACATTTTTATGGAAAAATACTAAGCACATCGTTCCTCTCTTTGAGTTCATTCTCCAGATTCAGTAACTACTTCCTGTTAGAATAAAAGGAAAGAGTTAAGGAGAGAGTACTTTTCCTACTCGCAACCTGTGGCAAAATAAAAAAACCAGAGTTTAGCAGACCCTCCACTTGGAGTGGAGTGGAAGCCAGTCTCCCTTCCCAGGAACATTTTGCCTTATCTGTAATGAGAATACCTTGTCTTTTAGAGGACTGGAAGTTAACTGTGTGGTGGAAAGAAGGTTTATAAGAGAGCCTCGCTGCAGCAGCCACATGACTGGTACAGTCGTTCCTCCGTATTTAAGTTGTCCCATCATTTACCCTGGTGGATGCCTGAAACTTAAGGATAGTATCAAACCCAGTAGATATCATGTTTTTTCCTGTGCTTATATACCTAGGATAAAGTTTGTAAGTTAGGCGTAGTAAGTGGTTAGCAACACAAATAATAGGACAGAATAGTTATAACAATATGCCAGCCTCACTACTCCTGTACTTTGGGACTGGGGCCTGTAGTAAGTAAAATAAGAGTAACTTGAACCACAAGCTCTGCAGTATCACAACAGTCGATCAATAACTGAGATGTCTAAGTGACTAATGGGCTAACAGGCAGGTAGTATCTATAGTGAGTACTCTGGACAAAGGGATGATTCCATGCCTCTGGCTGGATGGAGTAGGATGGCAAAGTTTCATCACACTACTCGAAAGGTGTTCAGTTTAAAACTTATGAATTGTTTATTTCTGGAATTTTCCACTTAGTATTTCCAGACCTCAGTTGAGTATGGATAACTCACCCTTCCTTGGAAAGTGAAACTACAGATGGGGGGGGCAACTTGTAGCAACAAAATGCAGTCATGGAGTTTATAAGTAACTACAGATTTTATAAGAAACTGAAATATTTTCCAGTTCTCTATAAACTCAGTAAGAAAAGCAGTAATAAATGTTAGGGCTTCACATAATAAGTAATAAAGGCAGAAAGGTTAGGACCTCTTTCAGCTTGCTTTAATATGGGCAAAGTTAAGGAAGTAAAAGTCAAGAGAAATCGGTACTCCTTACCTTCCGTGAGAACCTGTAAAAATAGGCCGGTTCCAGAAGGGGTTCCTTGCTGTGCCCCTGGGAAGCAGTTCTGCCTACTGTGTGTTGCTAGTGTGGAGTGAATCCTATGAAAACAGCGTCCCTCATAGTTAGTCACACCAAAGCAGAAGAGAGGTTGAACTGGGCTGAGGTAGGAGAGGGTGATGGTAGATTGGTGGTAGTGAATAGTTACCTATGGAGTCTTGTTGACTTTGCCCTTTGTTGAAATTGTGAAAACAGTTATAAATTGATAAATAATTTTCACCCTCAGTGATGCTGATTTCCAGCTATTAATACAATAAAAATATTTAAAGGTTAAGTGGAAATAGCCCTAAAGACCTCTCCCCCTTTCTCAGAAAGTAGATTTTACTCTTCCTGGCCTCCTGACATGCCTGATACCTGCATTTTGTCAGCTCATTAGTATAGTGGTGACTGGTAGACCTAATGAGTTATGAACCCTGACGTGTGCTGGCTGTAGTTGAGGCTGAAAGCTTGTCAACATATCAGTAGCAGACTTTCAACCTCTGTTATAACTCAACTCCTGTTTCTACTTTTAAATGAAAAATCTGACCAAATGTATAAAATAGTGAGAATTCATTTATATATTTAACAAATAGACTTGCTAAAAATTAGCGAGTAATTACTCATGGTAAAAAATGAAATTTTGATGTAGGTGAATGAAAGAAGGTGGGAGGAAAATGCAGTGAGGATGTTAAGAACTTTGCAGGAGGAGGGACCAGCTGTGTAGTAGGATTGGGAACTGGAGGGTGCTCAGTGATGTGAAGTTATCATGGGCAGTAGAAGTGGGCACTGCTCAGAGACAGGTGAAAAACTACTGAGTGACATTGTTGGGCTGGTCAGAATGAAATACAAGCTTTTATTTCAGTTCATGAGATCTTTCCTGCCCCAGCCCTCAGTTCAACTGCAGGGGTAGAGGTGTTGAATGCTTGGGTCCAACTGGAGTCTGTGGCAGGTAGGTCTCCCGAAACGGGAGGTGTCCAGAGAGTAAAGTAAGGACATGAGAAAGTGAAGGTTCTTCACTAGGGGTTACAAGAGAAGCCATCTTCTGTAGTGATTTTACACTTGGGCTGAGGTAGAAAGATTAGAGTGAATGTTTTCCCAAGGAAATACCAGAGATGGAATATGGAAGCTTCTAGAATTAACATTCCAAGTTGGGTTTATACTACCATTTTCATATCCAAGTTAGGGAACAATTTGTAACCCAAATTTAATAATTTTATAAAATTTATAATACATGGGTTGAAACTTCTCCCACTGCATTTTCATGATGTCGTAAATAAAATTAAGTCTTATGGGAGCTTTGACTTGTTTTTCTTGAGTATAGAAATCTGTGATGTTGTTGAGTGAACATAATGTGATTTAAAGATGCTAAAATAGTAGTGTGACTTTGGACCAGTGATTTAATGTCTTAAGTTTCAGGTTTTTTTGCTGTGTGTTGATGAGATCATGGTGGCCTGGTGTGGACAGTGAGTGAGACGTCCTGTATTGCGTGGTAGGGTGTGTGTAGGGAGTGTTAGCCATTGCATGGTAGGAAGTGCTGGCTCAGGTACAAAAGGCTGTGAGACCCTGGTGAGTGGAAAGAATGGCCTCCCATTTGCATGACTTGTACCTTCCTGTATCACCCAGGACTTGAGCCTTGGTGCAGCACCCACACTCCCAGTTCTAACCATGCTCTGACTTTGCTGACCTGACTTCTACTAGATATCAAGACCTATCAGATAAGAAAATGTAATCAACCTCTTTGTGCGCACTCCCCAAGTTCGAGACTCTGGAGACAGAGACCTGTACCTCATGTCAGGACTTTCTTCTTCCCGACCCAGTCCTGTTGCCATCCATGCCTGGCACATGATTTGACCAGCACTGGCCAGTCATTTTCTGTGATTTCCAGAACATCCACAGACCCACTGTAAGTTAGCTTAGACCCTGTGGGTTCTCTAGCTAGTTCACTTTTAGACCCTTGACAGATGGTGGTCCTCCTACTCAGTGGATGGTTCTGTGGTCAAGGATTATGCCCATTGCTGTGTGTTAAAGTTGTGTAGGCTTCCTTGAGTTGAATTGAAAACTGCTTCAACCAGACTCTTAACCTAGCTGGTCGGTGCAAATCAAAACAAACCTACTTGTAAATGACCATGGCTAAGATATTTGAAGAGAGCTATCATTTGTTATCACACTTGAAAGTTAAAAATGGTTTTTCCTGTTTTCTGGTAGCTATTATTAACATTTCTATTTGTAAGCTAAAACTTCATAGAAATTATATTTTTCAAAGATTATTTTAAATTTGAGAAATTTTAAAAAAACTTTTATAACTATTAGCTTTTTCGGGCTGTGATACAGTGTCTCAGTAACATAATTTTGATCTGTAGGCTTTGTATTTCTCGATGAAAATTATCTTAATTTTTTTACTGATTCCTTTTGTGTTTATCTGTTTGAAACCTCCCCTGTTTGCCTTCTCCCCCAGAAGAAGTACAGTCAAGTATACAACAAAACAACTTAAGGAAGCAGGCTATTTAATTGGAAAAGAATTTTTATTCAGGACCACCATTGCTAGTTTGCAAAACAGAAGGCAGGCAGTGGTTTGTTTTTTGTGTCATTCCAAGAAACATCATTTAAACATTTTTTTAAAATGCAGAATTCAGAGGATTTTGAAGATTATTTTAAAACATATTTTGAAATGCATATACAAATACTCTTCAACTTATGATAGGATTGTATTCAGAGTAACCTACTGTAAGTTGAAAATATCATAAGCCAAACTATTGTAAGTCAGGAACTGTCCATATATGTCAGAATAATGTTCAAATACACAACAGAATATGAAATACTAATGCTATACTTTATAAATAGAACATCCATGTTACCTGGCCAAATACAGTGTTATTTTTTAGGAGATATTTGCACACATACACCATGTATTTCCATTGACTTCAAACACAAAAAAAGAATATTTTTAATGCAAGAGGAAAGAGTATGACAGTGGGAGAAAGTAGCCAAGTCCACTGAAGCTCCTTGTGCAAATTTAATAAGAAACATTGTGTAATAACCTATGTTGTTAGAAATAATTTTGTAGTATATTATCAAAGTAAAAATAGTAAATATTAAAGAATATTTGTATCAAAGTATTGTATCACTGAATTTTCAAATTAACATTATGATAAAGTATACACATTTACTAGGGGTAAGCAACTTTTCAATATAATATGAATGTATATAATATGTATTCTTGCTTATAAATACATTCCTCACTTACTGATGTTTATTAGTTTGATTGTCTTAATTGATATCTTTAGAGTGAGAAGTGATAATCCCTAATGTCAAACATTGATATGCTGAGGATTTCCTTGTTTTGCCTAAAGTAATAAACAAAAGCTGCAAAAATTTAAGCTTTGGAACTTTCTGTTTCACGTGTTTCAATAAGTACCTAATATTTGTGTTTTAAAAAATATGTGATATTTGTGTCTTCAACATAACCGCTATCATTTTATAGCCAACAGTCTTAAGAATTTGTGGTGATTATACTAGTGTTCATTTTGTATGATTCCCACAATATCATCAATAGGTAAAGAATTTTAAGTTTATCAGAAAGAAGCACGATTTTTAAAAGTTGAGCTATATTGGCTATTAAATGAAAATTATTTTGATGATAGTTAATAATTAGTGAATTATTTCTTTTAGGAGCAGTGAAAAAAATTGTGAACATTTCTTTAAATGCTGCTTCTTACCTAAATAAGGTGGTTAAAAATATCTCCATGAATACTGAAAGGCCCATTGAAAAGTAAAGTAGTTATAGTTTGTCTCATAGAGTTCTTCTAGTAACATGTAGTTTTAGAAAAATGTTACTCTAAGAGTTTGCTTAAAATTTTTTAACCAAAGAAATTTGTATAATATTTCTTTTGTGTTAATTTGGTCTCTCAGACATCCCACATTTTTCTGTTATGTCAGAGGTTGCTGATTTTTTGCCATGGTACAAACTGAATTTATTTTTCTTTTTTTGGAGTACAGCAGCTTCTGTAGCTTATGGTTATGTTAAATAGGTAGCAAAAATAGCATTAGAAAACATAAATGTCATGAACACTCAAAAGTATACATGTAGTCTTTTGAATTAATGGAAAGGAAGGTCAGTAATTGCGTGGATTTCAGTAAGCTTAAAACACTAAATTAATTTCTAAATGCTGCATTTTGATTTTTGACTTTTTAATTATAGCAAAATCACCATTTTGTAATGTAGTTTTTGTTTACATGTATAGTCATGTGCCACATAAGAATATTTTGATCAATGGCATATATAATAGTGATTCCATAAGATTATAATACTGTATTTCTACTGTATCTTTTCTATATTTAGATATGTTTAGCTACACAAATATTTACCATTGTGTTACAGTTGCCGAAGTATTCAGTATAGTAACGTACTGTCCATGTTTGCAGCCTAGGAGCAATAGGATATCTCATATAACCTACATGTGCAGTAGGCTGTACCATCTAGGTGTCTAAGTACAGCACACTCTATGGTGATCACACAATGAAATCACCTAACGGCATTTGTCGAATGTATCCCTGTCATAAGCATTGCATGACTGTGTGTGTGTGTGTGTGTGTGTGTGTGTGTGTGTGTGTGTGTGTGTGTGTGTAGGGGTGGGGGGAGAGAGAAACACTGATTGTAGGAAATGTTACTTGACCTTTTCAGAGGAAAACTTGGAACCAAGTATACATTTATGAAAATTATAGAATGTTTTTCTTTCTTTCACCCTGTTTTCCTGTTATTCTTTAGGGTCCTCCAGAATTTCCACAGCATACACCTGGACCTGTTCCCAACAATTTTAGCCAGCCCCCCCGGCTTCCTCTCCAGGACCAATGGAGGGCCCCACCCCCACCTCAGGAGCGAGATCCTTTCTTTTTAGGAGGTACATAAAGTATGAGTGATGTGCAGTAATTAGGTAACGTGCCTGAACACATTCAGTTTTTGAACTGAATTTAACTCTTCAGTAGGAGTTTTGTTAAAAATGTCAGATTTTTGTACTGCCTGTTATTTCAAGTGCTAAGATTAGATATTGTTGATACTGAAATGTGAAAATCCCATACAAAGGTGGAAATTATAGAAAATGACAAATGAAACACTCTAGAAATAAGAGGCAAAATCTCGAATTCTTTCCAAACATTCGGTCCCTGCCAACACTTGTTATTTGTGTCCACAATAAGATAGTACATAAAACTCCTTTTCTGAGAAACACATGGTCTTTCTAACCAGAAGGTAATGTACTGCTGTTTAGTTTCAGGTGAACCAAGGTTCCCGAGTCATCTTTTTCTGGACCAGCGAAGTCCCCCTCCACCACCGCCACCTCCCACGCTTCTTAACAGTAGCCATCCTGTTCCTACTCAGAGTCCTTTACCATTCACTCAGCCAGGACCAGCATTTAATCAGCAAGGACAGCAACCGGTGTTCCCAAGAGAGAGGCCCGTAAGACCGGCCCTGCAGCCTCCAGGTCCAGTGGGGATCCTGCACTTTAGCCAGCCAGGGTCAGCAACCACACGGCCTTTCATTCCTCCTAGACAGCCCTTCCTGCCTGGCCCAGGACAGCCGTTTCTGCCCACACATGCACAGCCTAATCTGCAGGTATGCGTCCTGAGCAAGCCTCAGGGAAAAAGTGTATGTGTAGCTTTGGGTCTTTGTGTTTTATAAAAGTGAAAAGTGTTTTATTCTAGTCTAATAATTTGTGATTATTTCAAGACTAAGGGTGTTATTAGCCTTGAAAGTACTGTTCATTAAAGACAACTTTTTGACACTATTATGTCCTTAATACCAGGAGAAATGAAAAATGTGATCGTTATTTTTGAGAAATTGAAAAATGTCACTATTAGGGTTTTTAAAAGCTACATACATACATATGCTCATCTTTACAAGATTTCTTGGAGGTTTAATAGTGGAAATACTTCATCAGATTATACTCCTGCAGTGAAATGATTCATCGTATGGAAAAAAAATGTTGCTGTTCCCTGACTATTTGGAGGACATGAGTGCCCTCTGTCGATAGGTTTATACTTCATTGCTTGACATGAGCATCTGTAACATCTTTCTTACTCAGTATATTTCTTCTTGTATTTTAGATTTACTATTAAAATATATAAAAATTATATAATTGAGTCAGCTATTTAAAAACACATAGAATACTTACCTAAGCTAAAAAAGGAAAATTATGTAGGATGTTGAAGGAAAATAAAGGATTCTGTTTTAGAAAAAGTGCAATTAGTACATCTTTATTGCAGAAATATTAGAATATAGGTAAGTATAAGAAAAGGAAATTAAATAACTTTATTCCGTAGAAATAGTCACTACTAGCATTTGGTAACATTGGGGTGTGTGTGTGTTTTTTATTTGTTTTTGTTTTTTTTAAAGAGGCAGAGTCTACCAGGTGTGGTGGCTTGCGCCATTTATCCTAGCACTTTGGGAGGCCGAGGTAGAAGGATTGCTTGAGCCCAGGAGTTTGAGAATAGTTTAGACATCATAGTGAAACTTCTCTACAAAATAATTAAAATATTAGCTGGACATGATGGCATGCATCTGTAGTCCCAACTACTCAGGAGACTAAGGTACTCCATCCTGACTCAAAAAAGTAAAATAAAATAAATTGTTTACAGAGACAGGACATAATTATAGCTTACTATAACCTCGAGTTCCTGGGCTCAAGCAATTCTCCTTTGTCAGCCTCCTGACTAGCTGGGACTATGGGGTCTCGCTGTGTTTCCCAGGCTGATCTTGAATTCCTGGGCTCAAGCCATCTTCTCATCTCAGTCTTTTAAGGTGCTGGGAATACAAGTGTGAGCTACCATGCCTAGCCTGTGTACCTTTTTTTTTTTCCTGTCTTTTAAATGCAAACATCCTCACCATCTGCTTTTTTTCCCTGGTTAACATAATATTATGATCTTTTTGTGTCAGTGAATTGACTTTTGCTCCATCATTAAAGAATGCTGCCCAAGGATTTTTTACCATTACTGTTTTGCATGTGTATGTTGGTTTCAGGTCCTTGGTATCATAGTGCTGTAGGCAGCATACTTGAATTTGTGGATTTGTTTGCATAATTAGTTATTTTGTTAGGACAATTCAATCCTGGAATTACTGGACTTGAATACAAACTTTAAGGTTTAAGTAGCTTGTGGCTTATTATTGCGTTTAAGATAGTGGTGCCTTCATCTGCAAATCTAAAATGGAGTTTTGGTACTACTTAAAGTTATTTTCTTGTGTTGAGACTTTGAAGAAATAGCTGAGTTGAAATATACCTAAGTATGCCCATTTATAACTGGTTCTTTCTCTTTCTTTGGGAACGGAAGGGGCCCTTGCATCCTCCATTGCCCCCTCCACATCAGCCTCAGCCTCAGCCTCCGCAGCAGCAAGCTCAGCAGCATCAGCAGCAGCCCCAGCACCACCAGCACCAGCCTCCACCCCAGCACCCTCCCCCACACCAGCCCCCGCCCCCGCACCCACCGCAGCACCAGCCTCAGCAGCACCAGCACCACCACCACTTGGCAGTGCCTCCCCCTCCTCTGATGCCCATGGCTCAGCCACAGTTCAGGCCGCATGTGCAGACAGCTCAGCCTCAGTCAAACAGCAGCCGGATGCAGTGCCCCCCGCGCCAGGGGCTAAGGCACGTAAGTGTCAGATGGTATTTTCTTGGAATGGCTTTTACTTGACTTCAAGGTTGTTGTTTACGGGTTAGAGTATTTTCTAATTCAGATTTAAATGTATAAAATATGTACTACATTGTTTTGGGAGTGAATCCATGCTTTAAAAAACACTTAAGAAATTGTCTTGACTAGAGAAATTCAAAATTTATCTCTTTTGTGTCTTAAAGATTGTATTAATATATATACCTTAACATATTTCCTGTATCTAGATATTTTTGTGGTGATAGGTATTATTAAATAATAGACATATAACTTAGAAAGTCATTCTGCCTTTGTTAGTGGCTTATTTTTGGTGTCTCGATTCTCTCCGTCTCTGAATAAATAAGTTAATTAATTCAGGAAAAAGATATTGAATATCCTTTTGCCAGATACTATAGTTTCTGGGAATATAGCAGTGAACAAAATAAACAAATAGCCTCCCTTCAAGGAGTTAATATTCAATTGAGGGAGATTAGCATGCATTTGTTTGTGAGGTTATGTTCTCAGGTACCGTCAGCAAATGTGTGGGCTTATCATGCATTGAAAGAAACTGGGAAATAATATATTGCTCTAAAAATGAAAGGCAACAGTCATGGTCTCGTCCTCCATTAAATAACTATGTAAAGGCCGGACTCGGTGGCTCAGCCTGTAATCCCGCGCCTTTGGGAGGCTGAGATGAGTGGATTGCCTGAGCCCGCGGGTTCGAGACCCGCCTGGGCAGCAAGACCTCATCTCTACAGTGAATCAAAAAATCAGCCGGGCGTGGTAGCGCATGCCTGTAATTCCGGCTACTTGGAAGACTGAGATGGAAGGATCACCGGAGCCCAGCAGGTCGAAGCTGCGGTGGCCGGGAGCGGCCACTGCACTCCAGTCTGGGCGACAGAGTGAGACTCCAACTCAAAAAAAACACAAACAAACAAACAAACCAAAAAAAACAAATAACTATGTAAAAATAACTTTGGTAATTTAGTTTTTCAGGAAGGAAACATGGTATGCTAGTGGTTAGAGTTCTAGTCTGTAAGACTTATTTTAGTACTGTCTCCTTTTCACCTTTGAGCTTACAAGCACGTCACTAATCTACTTTGAATCTGTTTTCCTGTTACTTACCTCTTTTTGTCATAAGGTAGCATTACAACTAAATGATATAAACAGTAAAAAGGATTTCTAGATCTGAGAAGAGGGTACTTTATAGCCTGGGTTTCATTTGTTAGAATAATGATAGGCTATTCTCATGAGCCTCATGTGCTGGGATAATTGATTTGTGTGAACTCAGAGCTCCCCACCAGCTCTCCTGTGGATCCCTAACTCCTCCACGTGTTGATTTCTCCAAACTCTCTAGGGTGAACATGACTGAGAATTTCCTCTTGCATAAAACTTTCTGGCACTTCTCTTCTCTGTGGAGTCATTTTTCTTAGGACACTGACTTAATGCTTGATTCTTTTCTTGTTCCACATTAAATACAAATGATTAAGTAAAATGGTAGTACCATTAATCTCATTGACTCCTTGTAACTGATAGAGTGCTTTTTGGACTCTGTCAAATTCTATTAAAGATGTCAGTCTCTGTACTAATTTCTATAAAGAGGAGCTTATCTCTAGGCAGGTATGATATCGTTATTAATTCAAGTCCTTAGCTTTAGGATTAGGGAATGCCACTGCATAGATCAGGCAACATTTTTGCATGAAGAAAATTATTAACCAAGGAGAAAAGCATCTGTCCCCCCCCCAAGTAATTTACTTGTTAGAATGATTTGTTATATTTTGATTAAATAATGTACCTTTTAATGTTCCTCTATCAAGTTTCCAATTATAATTTGAATTATTTTTTCCTTTGAATAGAATACAGCATCTCAGAATGTCACCAAACGTCCGATGCAGCAAATGCAGCCCACTGCTCCAAGAAACAGTAATTTGCGTGAGTTACCCATAGCGCCATCACACGTTATAGAGATGAGCAGCAATCGTTGCTCCACCACACCTTCAGCTCAAGTGAAACCTATTGTCAGCACGTCGCCACCAGTGAGGGCAGTGGCAGCTTCCAGGAACTCACAGGGAATGACTGAAGTGAAAGTCAAGCCAGTTAGCCCTGTGGCTCAACCTAAAGAAGAAGCAAAAGCGGAAACAGAGGTAGGGCATTTTCCCTTATTAAAAAATGTTTGGTGTGAGCGAAAAACCTCATAATCAGCATGTAGCCTCTTAGTTCACTCTCATATAGTAAGTCATTCACAAAACCTTCCCATTCTTTTTCAACTCAGTTCTTTTCTTTACCTAATATCTGAAAGTTACAGTCTCACTGGTTCGTAATATTAGATTTTATTTATATATGTATAGAGTTGTTGTTATACAGAATTAACATACACCAGAATTAGCAGACTTTTTCTGCAAAAGGACTGAATGTTTGTAAATATTTTCGGCTGTATAGTCCAAACAGTCATAATTACCCAACTCAGCCATTTTAGCACAAAGGCAGTTTTTATACAGTTCTCATGTGAATGGAGGTGGCTATCTTCCAGTAAAACTTTATTTACAAGACCATGTGGTAAACCAACTTTGATCCATGGTGTGTAATCTGCTGAGCCCTGATGTACACTGGGAGATTTCTGTGACTTTTTTTACTCTATAAATTCCTAGAAGACAAGACCAATTTTCCTTTGGTCTTTAAGATTTTGAGGGGAGGTTAACTTGGTTTGAATGCTAATTATATATGTTATTGCTAGTTTTTAAGTAGGTACAGAATGTTATAAGTATAAATAATAAATGCAGGTCAGTATTTCACAAGTCTTCCAATTGAGGTCTTCCTTCCACAAGCCTGTTTCCTCATCTGGTAAAGAAAGGTAGGGCAAGGCCGTGTGTGTGTTTGGACGTGGCAGGAGACCAGCATGTGGAATTTGTGTCGACATTAATGAAGTTTATATGGAATGCACTGAAGTAGTGTGCTGGATTAGCTTAATGTTACAGTAACAATTATGTGAAGAGCTTCCTTAGTAAGAATTTAGGCAAGTCATGCTTTCTTAATTACATAAACTGGTTTTATCTTTTAATTGTTTAGATTTTTTTTTAGATTCTCTTCTAATAAATTATTATAGCAGTTGCGATGTTTACCAAATTAGAAATATAAAATATTGAGTTAGCTTACAATAAACTCTTATTAAAAGGGTGAGTTTTCGTTTTAAAATCAGTGTATGAAATAATAATGTAGATTTACAAACTGGATTGAGGAAGTTTATAAGGAATTCTTTGCTAAAATTTTTATGCTTTCAGTTTTTATAGCTACCACCTAACTCAGTATGTATAAACTGATTTGGGTCAGAAAAATTAAGTTTTACGCACATTACTTTATATAAGAACAGTGGCTAAATAATAGGAGAAAAGTACACACTGCTAGCCACATCTGATGATCGCATCCTTTTATAATAGTTGATTTAGGTGTACTACTAAAGGATTCTTCCATAGAGTTTTTCAAACATTACTTTATGAGTGAAATGGATCTTGTCGATCACCATAATACAAGTTGAATGCCTTAATTTATTTTCTTTCAATTTTCTATATATGTAATGGCACTGGGATTATAAATTTTTTGAAAGACAAGGCTTTTATTTATTTTGCTTTACTAAATGCAACTTACTTTCTTACACTCACCCTATTGGCAATGATATAATAAAGGATGAATCTATTTAGATGAAATTCTTTCTCAAGCATTTTTATTGATATCCTGAACACACTTCAACTCTTCCTTGATTGCTTGGAGAAACATCTGATGACTGGCAATTATTCCTGTGTTTTGAAGCAATAGGTCCTCGGGTCCTGTTAATAATGTCCACAGCTGTCTGCTGCCCCCTACATGCCCAAGTCCCCCTGCGACTTGAACCCTGCTAATGGTTTTTCTGTTTTCCCTCTTAATGTTATTTCTTGCACTGTATGTCTACCTGTGTAACAGCCCCTCACCCACCTTATGTTTGCAATTTGAAATCTGTCTCAAACTTTGAAAGTAGATAGCAGAGTAAGTCAGAATTGTTTCCCCTCAACAAGCAAACCCTGAGTGAGGGCCAGTGACAAGCACTGGGGCACTAGCTGACTCCTCAGCTGTGTGTTGTTTTAAGGTTCTCATTCTTAAGGTTTATTCAGGGTAGGTAATATGGTAAAATAGCTGAATTCTAGACAGATTGAATCCTGTTACATTCTTTTATACAGTGTCTGTGGATATGGATGATTTTTAAACGATATTAAGGTTAACCCCTTCGGGTCCCTTCTCACTGTGGGAACTTCTCTGTCCTCTTAATAAACCTGCTTTAAAAAAAGAATAATATTTTTGCACGTTGGATGCAGTGGCCCACGCCTGCAGTTCCAGCACCTTGGAGGACTGCTTATATCCAGGAGTTTGAGACCAGCCTAGGCAGCATAGGAAGACCTTGCCTCTACAAAAAAAAAATCATAAAAAATTAGCCAGGCATGGTGGCCCACACCTGTAATCCCAGTTACTCAGGAGGCTGAAGATTGCCTGAGCAATCATGGCTGTGGTGAGCTGTGATCGTGCCACCGCAGTCTGGGTGACAGAGTGAGACCCAGAACCCCCTTCCCAAAAAGAATATTATTACAATTTTAAAAAAATGTTTAACTTTTTATAAACTTTCCTTATTGTGTGCTTTTTAGTAAAGTTACTGGACTTTTTCAAAGTTCTTTTTTTTTTTAAATAGACTTTCAGAATGTTGTGGAGTTAAAATATTAAAGGCATTCCTTATATATCATTAATATTCCAATACTGCAATTGGCAACATTTTGATTCTGAGGAGAGTGCATGAGTTCAAGGTCAGAGAGATTGACTTGTGCTGTTCATTATAACCAATTATTCTGTGACAAATGAGTTTGAGATCAGGCTGAAAATTCTGTACGAAAAATCAATAGTTCTAATCAGAGCCTTTCAGGTCATTTACACCCCACCTTTTGTTGGTTTGTCAGGGAAGAGCCAGATAAAACCTGTGTGACAGTAGGTTTCCCTTCTGCTGCCATTCCCGTTTGAAACATATTTTGATATCTTAAATGAATAGTTTAATTGACTTCAAACTTGTAAATGAGTAGAAATTTACATTATTTCATTTTTAATATTCTGATAAGATTTTCCAAATTAGCTTTAGCTGTGTAATTTTTTTTCCTCCCCAGAGGAAGGAGTTATATTTAAAGTCTTGAAGCAGATTTTGAATGACTTCTTTCAAATATTGAATTTAAAAGGATTTTTTGAAATGCATTTCTTAGTTTGTTGAAATAGACTGGAATGGTCACCTTGCCTGTATAGCAAAGTAAACCATGTATGTTTTCCGTTTTAGTTTCCTGATGAAGATGAGGAAACAAGATTATATCGCTTGAAGATAGAAGAACAGAAACGCCTCAGAGAAGAAATTCTGAAACAGAAGGAGTTGCGACGGCAGCAGCAGGCAGGGGCCAGGAAGAAGGAGTTACTAGAGAGACTTGCGCAGCAGCAGCAGCAACAACAGCAGCACCAGCAGCAGCTCTACGCACCCCCATCCCCCATAGAGCAGGAGGAGCAGGCATCTTCACCATCACCCACCAATGGGAACCCACTGTTGCCCTTCCCAGGTGCACAGGTCAGACAGAATGTGAAAAACAGACTTCTTGTTAAAAGCCACGATGTCACTGTTTCACATATTCAGCCCAAAACATCAAATTTTGTACCATCTGGTACCAACATGCAGTATCAAGGACAACATATGAAACCCCTGAAACATTTGAGACAGGCCAGAACAGTCCCTCAAAGTCAAACTCAGCCGCTGCATAAAGTACTCCAGATAAAGCCTGTAGACGTGGAGGAACCAGCTGCCCCCCAGGCTGCCCGGGTGGCATCCATTCAGGGCCGGCCTCAGGACATGAAACCTGGCGTGAAAAGGACTGTCACGCACAGGGCAAACAGTGGTGGTGGAGACGGGCCCCACGTCAGCTCCAAGGTCAGGGTGATTAAGCTGTCTGGCGGGGTAAGTTGACAAGTTTTATGAGTGCCTCTTCAAATCCGTTTTTCACTTAGAATGTCCTAATTTCCAGAGAACATTTTTGAAGGAAGAATTAAGAATTGCCTCTGTTACGGTCATGTATCATTAACCTTTACCTACTTTTGAAGTTAATATAAGAATTGTGATCTGAATACCACAGTCATACATTGCTTAATGACAGGGATGTGTTCTGAGAAATACATCGTTAGGCAGTTTTGCTATTTTGCAAAGAATGAACTTATACAACCTAGATGGCGTAGCCTACTACACAGCCAGGATCCATGGTACAGCCTTTTGCTCCTAGGCTACAGGCCTGTGCAGCAACTTACTGTACAATAAGGTACTATTACAGCGGTAATAGTAACACATTAAATAGCATTGTATATCTAAACATAGGAAAGGCACAGTAAAAATATGCTGTGATAACCTTATGGGACCCCCTTTGTATTTGTGATCTGTCTGATCAAAATGTCATGATGTGGTGCCAGACTGTACTTCCAAGTGGGATTTGGTGGTTGTTTGACTTCTCATTTGAGTCTTAATGAGAGGTCAGTATGACAGTCCCTAAATTAGACATTTCTCAGTTTGAGCTTCTTTTTGTAGATAATTGGTGATAGAATCATTACGTTTGGTTTAAAAATAAATTTTTCTTTACACATGTAACTTGTTGTGTATAGCTGTAGATTCAGTGAGTAGCTGTGGGCAGAGTAGGAATGGTGGACGTGTGTATGTGTGTCTGTGTCTTCTTTTAAGCAGCTTTGTCCCAGATGGCTACTTGCCTTCTATATTCAAGACAATTTCCCCCATTAAAAAAAGGGAATAATTGAATTCTAAATTGAAATCATGTATTATTTTACCACATGCTTTCAAAAGTAGAGCATGCCTCATTGTTTTTTTTTTTTTTTTACTTTTGATCAATGCTTATTTGAGATCATTTTCATTAAGACACAGAAACTGCAGCTTTTCACGATGGTTTGGATAAGCTCAGCACTCTAAAATAGAAAAAGTTACTGCAATTAGATTCCCATTCCAGAAGACTCTCCCATAATGTGATCATTAGAATATTTGCCTCCTTATCCTGCCATATAGTCTTACTTAGTTATGGCAAGGAACCTTCATCTACTGTTGTAATTACAGTAGATTTTATAACAAATGCTATCTGTGGGCCATGTAATTGTTATTCTCTATTACAGTGCTACCTATTGCATGCAGTTTGTATTATCAGTTGAGGAAGAAAGGAGGAAAGCCGTAAACACAGGCTTTTAGAGTAAACCAACTTTTACTATACCAGTGATTACTTTTAAAATCACAAAAAATGTACAGTGAACACAGAAAATACCCTCTAATCCTTAGTCCATTCAAGGGAAGCAGGACCACAAGGGTTTATGAAGGAATGCGTGTTAGGGCATCGTCTCCTTGCTGTGCTGGATTAAGAATGAATGACTAGTTTTGTTAGTTGGTTCATGGAGATTTAGTGCTTTTATTTTTAGATTTGTAGACCAAAAATATAATTTTTTTTTCATGTGCTGTAAGAAAATTTTAATAAATATTACATGTATAGAATTTCAGTAGGAACCATAGTTTTATGTTTTTTCTCACATCTCTTCACTGTAATTAGAAATGTTGATAAGGAGATGAACTGTGTTACATCAAGTTATTTTCATATTATATGAATTTGTTATCTTTAGGTAAAAACCCAAATACTTATCAGTTTCTGCAGTGTCTGTGGCCTTTTTGCCTTTGACCTTGGTTTTAAGTGTACTGTGTTAATTGATGTCTCATTTTTTTACTTGAGTTGTGAGACATGGCCACTGTTGGCAATTGGGCCTCTCCCCTTGTCATTGGTGCTGTTTGTTAAAGTGAGGTAAGGACCGGCATATACTGTCTGCACTGGTGGTTTGGAAGAAGAAAGGTTGGGTTTCTCCTGCCAAAAGGTAGCTTTTAAATTGATGAACACCTTTTTTTTTTTTTTTTTCTGATTTGGAGTCTTACTCTGTCACCCAGACTGGAGTGCAGTGGCACACTCACATCCACCCCAGTGTCGACCTGCAATCTTTTCACCTCAGCCTTCCAAGTAGCCGGAACTGCAGGCGTGTGCTACCACACTCGGCTAATTTTTTATTTTATTGTAGAGATGAGGTCTCGCCAAGTTGCAGGGGCTGGTCTGGAACCTGCAGGCTCAGGCAATCTACTCGCCTCGGCCCCGGAGTGCTGGAATTACAGGCTGAGCCACCGAGCCCGATCTGAACACCTTTTCTTTAAAAGGATTATATCTGCTTGATTGTTTGTCTTTTTCTCCAATGGAAAAAATACATTTCTGTACCAGACCCATTTTAGAATCATGCTAATTTTACAATTAATAGGAAAAGCAAGTTTTACATGAAAGTAGCTATCTGCCAAACCAGTACTTTAGAATAGCTTTTTATCTGTATTTTAATTCTTAAGTATTAATGTAACCAGCCAACATGTCTGTATCTTAGAATACTTATCTGACCTCTCTAATAGCATGTTGGCAACTTTTGATTTAACAGGAGGATATCTTGTTTGTATCTCTTTGAACTAGACAAATAATATTTACCTAATGGCCTTTTATTTCCCCCTGAGGGTGGGAGCTATTTAGGAGAACATATTCATAATGGTAGTTAGTTGCAAATTCTATTTATTTCATGCAGTGCAAAAACGGAAATGTATTTATTTTGACCTGTGTTTCTGTCCCTGACTACTGCTGAGGCATGTATATATCCAGGTCATTCTCTGCCTCTGCTGGCTGTGATGTTAATGCTCGGGGATGTCTTCTGCCTGTGAAATCTTAAATTATGAACCCAGGATTGAACTCTGGGCTGGGTTGACAGGAGCCAAGCACTTGGGGAGGGTTAATTTTACATGGTAAGCATATCATTGTTGGTTCATCTTCCCTTTTTTTTTCTAACCTGAACTATTTCCTAACCCAGCCTAAACTATTTCCTTCACTTTCTTCTAACCTAAACGAAATCTAATGTATTTAATTCAGTTATTTTTTGCATTGAGTAGTCTCCTCATTCTTGCAGTAGATTGGACTGTATCTGCATAGTGCCTTTCAAGAACTTGTGCTCTGGTGGGCGACCACAGTTAACCTTTTGCACTCAGAGACGTCTCACGAATCACCTTCCAGCAATTTGACCACAATTCACAAAATTGTGAAAAATGAGTCACTTCATTTTAAATAGTATAGCGTTGGAGCCAATTATTTTATTGCAATGATATTTGGCTTATAGTGGAATTTTGGACATTGAAGAGCTTATTTATGACAAGAATGTCAAAATTTTAGCTTATATTTTTCGACGTGTGAAACAGTCACCGACATGCATTGCAAGTTTATTGATACATGTTGTGCGATAATAATTTGTTTGATGTCTTCCACCTGGTGTTTTTCTATTTGACCAGACAATACAGTCTCATTTTCTTCCTTCCACGTTAATAATATGTAATTTATTGTCCAGTCTGTTCTAAGATGATGTGGAAGGACATACTTTGATTCCTAAAAACCACTTCTCAACTGATTGATCAGAAGCTTGACAGCTTTCAGATGGGGCATAGGTTTTCCATTTTTTAAATTGAAAACTTAAAGGAAACATACATTCTTGAAAAACTTGTGCTTGCATAAGTGTGTCCTGTATAATCACCAGCAATCTCTTGATGTCCTCTGTGAAGGGACAGCCAAGTGGTTTGCTAATTTACGATGTTCCCTCAGAGGGGACACCTGAATGCAGAGGGTTAAGATATACATCCACAAGATTGTTCATGTATGTTTATGAAAGCATAGTTTTCTTGCCATTCTTACGATGACATCCAAATTGTAAATATCTCACAACTTAATTAGATTTCTCTAGGTATGCTTTTCCTATGAGACAGTTGTAAATCAAGTGTCTTGTTATTTTCCATGTTTCATTATTTGTGATCAAATAATTTATCTTTGGATTTAATTGAGCTGGATTTTTTGAAAGATGAAAGAGCCTGGGTCTTAAGACTATAAGTTTTTCAGACTGCCCTTTCACTAATTCTGTTGTCTTTCAGGTATCTTAAATTCATCTTTGCTATCATAAGAGAATTTCTAGTCCTTTTATATTGGTTCCCTTTGTTACAGCTACTTCATTATAGACACAGGGCACATTTTCAAAAAGAATTGAAGGAAAATGGCTTCCTGGTATTATTTCTTATATGGTCATGTTGACTAGGGTCTTTATCTTGGTTTAAAGCTTAGAAAGTGATTCTTCACTTTATTCAAGGGCTTATTGTTGGCATATTTGTTGTTTACCATTCTGAAGTTTCTTTTCATGGAGTATAGAGATTGGAATCCTTCCTCTCTAGGACTGAGAGCTCACCTGTGTATATGATCATGTTGTACGATAAAAATATGACTCTGGGTGCAGAAAGATTCCTGTTTGATTAGTTGTCTTTGGGACCCTGAACAGTCTGAACCACAATTTCCAATCTGTAAATGGAGTTAATGAGGTTGCTATAAGGAATCAATAAGCAAAGCTTCTAGCACATTGAAGGAACTTCATACATTTTCTTTTTGGAATGTTTCTAAAGCCCCTTCTCGAAGTAAACTCTGTGATTTTTGCCAGATAATAGCAGTGGTCATCATTAGTCAAGTGTTTAGCCCGTACTCACAGCATACTTCTGAGGTAGGTACTTACTCCCATTTACGGGTGAGTAAATTGAGTCTAGGAGAGGTTTTGTTACTTACCCAAGGCCGCACAGCTACTAAGTGGTAGATCTAGTCTTCCAATTGTAGTCTAATTCTGAGTCTTATGCCCTTTACTGATATTTGTGTGTGTGTGTGTGTGTATTTATTTTTGGGGTAGGAGTCTCACTCTGTCACCCAGGCTTGAGTACAGTGGCATGCTCATGGCCACCACAGCGTTGACCTTCTGGGCTCAGGTGATCCTTCCACCTCAGCCTTCCAAGTAGCTGGAACCACAGGTATGTGCCACCATGCCCAGCTAATTTTTTTATTTATTGTAGAGACGAAGTCTTACCAAGTTGCCCAGACTAGTCTCGAACACCTGGGCTCAGGGCAGTTCTCTCGCCTCAGCCTCCCAAAGTGTTGGGATTACAGGCATGAGCCACCACGCCCGACCTGCTGATATTATAGTATTTTATTTGCTGCCTTTCCCCATAGGATTATTTATTTTTTGATTAGAGATAATATTCTACTGTTAGTAGTTCAGAAAAATTTTAATGCGGGCTTCTGGAATAAGGAGGATGATTAGGGTTTGCTTGCCAGCTCCAACTGATTGGTAGTGACTGGACAGATTAGTATGTTGTGAAGAATTTTCATGTGCGAAAAAGCGATGTGGTTGGTGAGTAGCCTCAGTTGTGGGTAGAGGCCTGGCAAATTCTAGGTTTCTAGCATCCTGTTTAGAACCTGAGGGAGCAGCCTCATAACATTAAAGCCTCTACATGGCCACTGGCCTAGGACAGCAAGTGAGTGTGTATCTTCCTGGTTCAGTATGCCGTAACTTGCTATGTGCTGTGAATGTGTACTTGAACATTTCTATGTGAATCAAATCAAGTCATATTTAAAAACGTTAGGGGACTTCAAAATTGAAAGAGATCTTTTGTTATGAGGCTAATCAATATATATGTGAATTTCCATTTTTTTCCCACTCATGTTTTATTGGCTGTATTTGGTAGGTGAGATTACAAAAGGAACAAATTAATGCTGCTTGTAAACAGTGTTAGGTACCAACAGTTATTTCTTCTAATATTTCATGTGCCTCCTTGAATATTATTTATGTAAATAGCCAACTTAAAGAATTGTATTTGATGGAATGGTTCTCTTTTTATTACCTAAAATATAGAAATATTCTCTATATTCTCATTCCTTAGAAAATGATTTTTAAGTATTTAATTTTAAAACGCAAAAAAAGCAACTTCATTCAGTCATAATTTTGTTCATAACCAATACATAATCCCCAAAAAAACCTATTCAAGTAATAACAGAGTCAATATAAAAAGTGTCAATTGTTTCCTCAGTGTAAACTTACTGTAGTCATCTATACACAAGAAAAAGGAATTTGAATAAGTGCGAATCACAGTAAATTCTTTGCCTTAGGCCTTCACCCTCTATCTTCTGGTTTAGGGAAAATGGCAGAGTCTTTGAAGTGTTTGCATCTTAGTTTTCATCTCACATCTGTGTAACCTTGTTTACTTGGCCTGAATGAATCCCAGTTTCCTCATCAGTAAAATCAGTATGAACTCTCCTCTCAGGATCATTGGAAGGATCAAATGTTGTAACCCTTGTAAAGCAGTAAGTAGCACAGAGCCTCACTACGTGATAGCAGCTCAGTAACTATTAGCGACCTTTTTCTTTTATTTTAAGGAAGAGAAAAATGGTCTCTTTGGAGTGACTGTTCTTTAAGAAAATGAAGACAAACTGAATTCAACTGTTTTATTCTAGTCAGTGTAATGAAAATTTTAAGAAGTTGGCAGGAAATTAAGTAAACAGCCCTTTATTCTGCTGGCCACACAGAGAAATGAGAGAAAGCACAGAATGCCCCAGCAGGAAAGCCAGCTGTCCATTTGGGATACTCTTGTATTTTATTTTTAAAAGGCTGTCAAAATGCTGCATGTGGAAGGCTTCCATTTATTTGTGTGTTCTTGCTTTTGAGAGTTGGACTATGTTTGTAAATTTCTTTCCTTCCTACTGGCTCAAAAGCTATTTCTAGGTTTTCTTTAGAAAGGTGATATTCAAATACCTGTTCCTCTTTGTGGGGGGGGGTATTTTATTTTGATACAATTTTACTTTAGTGGAAGTTGTAAAAATAGTACAAGGAAATCTTGTATACCCTTTATCAGATCCATTACCTGTTTGCATTTTGCCAAGTTTGTCTTTTTCTTATCTTTCTTTTCATTCATTTACATACACAAACTTATTTTTTCCCTCAAACCCTTTGAGAACATGATTGGAAACACAATCTATTAGCCTCAGGACACAGATATTCTCTTACAAAAGCACACTTGTACATTATCAAAAAGCAGTAAGTTTAACACTGATACAATAGTATCATCTAATCCACAGTACAAATTCGAATTTCATCAGATAGTACAGTTATGTTCTTGGTATCCCCCTCTCATCCAGAGTCCAGTCTTCTTTAATCTGCTCTGTTTCTTGCCCTTGACCTTTTTAAAGAGCAGATAGTAATTATTTTATGCATTGTCCTTTAATTCGGGTTTGTTTTAGGCTTTGTCCTGATCGGTTTGAGGTTGTACATTTTTGGCAGGAACACCACAGAGGGGATATCATGTCCTTCTCAGTGCATTTGTGCAATATTGGCTAGATTAATTTTGATCACTTGGGTAAGGTGGTGTTTGCCAAGTCTCTCCAATGTAAAGTTAAAAATTTTACTCTTTGTAACTTGTAAGTAATTCATGGGAAGATATTTGGAGACTGTGTAAATATCCCGTTTCTTATCGGATTTTCACTGTTATTAGCAAGCACTGATCATTTTCTAATGCCAACACTTCTATACTTATTAGTTGCCATGTTCCTACTGTGATAACTTTCTCTTCTGCCTCATTTTGTTCATTTATTTATATATCAATATGGGCTTATTAATTGTTATTTTATTCAGTTAACTGGCACTATGTTTATGTTGATGTTAGAATTGTCCTAGATTGGCCAGTGAGAGCCCCTTTAAGTTGGCTCTTATGTCCTTTGATATGTCTGCATCATTCTTGGAACGTATTTTTACTTTGTGGTGTAGGAAGATCTTCAGGCTCATCTTATTCTTTCTCTGCCTTGGTTCTAGAATCAGTCTTGCCCTAGAAGCCCTGGTTCTCAAAGTGGAGATCGGATGCCAGGTCATGGCTTCAGACCTTCTTGTCAGTGTCTGATTATTCCTCTGCAGTGAGTTGCAAAGAAAGAAAAATGAATCATAAAGATACTGCTTGAACTGGTTGCATGTTGTTGTATTACTGTATTTCGTGAACTAGGTTATTGACAAGAATTTGAAAAGTGCCTTTTGCTACATTGATTTTATTTTTTGAATTATTATAGTTGATAATTCTAAGAGAATTAAACATCACTATTTAAATATTTTAACTGAGTCCCTCATCCTCTGTAGACCCAGGAGGCCAGCCAAGGCATATTCTTTTGGCAGCAACCAAAGTGCAAAACTACTAATGGGGAGGTAAGGGTCTCCTCCTCTCTGTGGAAAGAGGCAGAGGTAGACTTAGCCTATTCAGTAATCTAAAATTGTTTTGGATTTTGTTTATTGTGCTTTTCAACAAGGCTTATTAACAGTTATTCCTAGCAGACTTTATAACTTCCTCAGTTACTCAAGGGATAGGGCTGTAGGATTGGTGTCAGCGCGTATGAGATGTATCTATATATTGATACCATTATCTGTCTATCTGTCATCCATCCATCCATCCTGTAGGGCAGCCACAATTTAAATTGGTTGCTGCCAAAACTTAGGACTAAGGCACTCTGTGTGCATTAGCAGCTGCTTAAGCTGCCCAAGAAAGTAAGCACTACTCATTTGTTGAGCTGTACAATGAAATCAGGTACTGTGCAGGTTCTAGATACATAAAGTAAAAGCAGCTAGTGATGTGTTGTTGTGAGTAGTGTAACAGGGAGACCTAATGAAGTGACTACTGATAGAGAGGAAGAGATAACTGGGCGAGGAAGGAGGGGAGAAAGGGACCTTGCTGGCAGAGGGGGAGAGCACATACAAAGGTCCCGTGACAGGGAAATCATAGCTGGTTACCTACTGATGGAAGGCCAGTTTGACTGGAGTTCCGAGAGCAAGAATGCAGATGAGCATGAAGATGAGGCTTTGATAGGCTGTTTTAGGTTTTGAGTCTTGATCTGTTGAAAAGTGGGATTAACTGTAAAGTTTTAGCAGAGGGATGATGGGCTGGTATTTTTCCCTTGCTTGATTTGCTTGATTGTTGTCAATGGGCAGAATCAACTGCCAATGTATCCAATGAATACATCTCCTCTTACTTTAGGAAAACAAAAGATTTACAGTCATTACTTGCATTTTCCTTTTTAGGTTCTAGCCTAAAGTGTTGATACACAGAAAGGCATATAACACAACTCCTGGGCATTGGATCTACAGACAAACAAAAACATCTGTCTTAGACTTTTAAAGTCATCTGTTGTCCTCGGAACTACTGATCTAAGGAATATTCAGAATTCCTCAGCATCTCCTGAAGGGTTGAATTGTGCTGCTTTCCCTCCCTCTAGTTCTCTGCATGTGCCATGTTTCCTGCCTCTGTTCCGCTGTAAACTGTTACCTGCTATTTAAGATCAGCTCAAGTGAGTCTTCTTTTCAGACTCCTCCCAAGACTCCTCCCGCACACACTGTGCCACACACTATGCTCCCTTCTTTCTTTTGTGTGCCACTGTACCTGAATATTCTCACCTGACTGCTTGTTGGTGGAGCTTAGTCTCCTAGTTACCGCTACTTACTTGGTAAGGTGGTGGTCTTCTATTCATTTGTGTGTCTCCGGGATTTAAAGCAATTGCCAAGTGCATTATAAATACTTAAGAAATTTAAATATTAAGTTAAAAATAGTAACATAGTTTGCAGTTTCTTTTATTGAAATAGCACAGGAGGCTGGGCTTGGTGGCTCAGCCTGTAATCCCGCGCCTTTGGGAGGCTGAGGTGAGTGGATTGCCTGAGTCTGCACGTTCGAGACCCGCCTGGGCAACTTGGCGAGACCTCATCTCTACAATAAATAAAAAATTAGCCGGGCGTGGTAGCGCTCGCCTGTAGTTCCAGCTACTTGGAAGCCTAGAGGCGGAAGGATCGCCAGAGCCCCGCAGGTTGAGGCTGCCCGGCCACTGCACTCCAGTCTGGGCGACAGAGTGAGACTCCAACTCAAAAAAAAAAAAAGAAATAGCACAGGAGGACTTAGCACAATGCCTCCCCATACTTTTGTTGATAAAAGTAGTAGTTGTTTCTATAGACATTTAGATACTGGTTAAGTAAGCAAAATTTGGAAAAAGACAAAAAACATTAATAATTACTAATCCTTCTAGCCATCTTTTCGTACAGTTTATTCCCTCCTGAAACTCCTTTATTCATTTTAAAAATGGGTTAATATTATACATCCTGTTTTGCTGCTTTTTAAATGATATTAAATGGTAAATCTTCAGGAGTGGGTTGTTTATGGTGAGACCTAGGCAAAGCCAGAATGCTTTTAACCTTATGGATGTTGTTCCCAGAACCCACACTTCAGGGTTCTTGGGCAGGAGAAAACATCTGCTCTGGTTGCTTGATTTCTGGCAGAGGCTCCCTTCCTGTGATGGTCTCTGGCAGCGCCCAAGAGCCGATGAGTAGTGGAGCTCAGGGCTCTAGGCAGAAGTGAATCAGGAGTAAGGTTCCAGACTCATGTGACTCTGTCCCTGCCAAGGACAGACCTGTGGATGGGTTTCTGGCAGAGGAGAGTTCTGGGAAGACCAGGCAGGAAGGGAGAGTGAGTATAAGACAGACTGCACTGTGATACAAAACTGGGGGCTGTGAGACTTGCACACCCAGGTGCGTGGGGTGGGGAAGGGGCATGAAGGCGGGTGGCAGACGCCCGTGGCAGGTAGGGCAGGCACCTCAGTCCCACCAGACAGGGAGACTGCAGAGTTGGTTGGTAGAGTTTACCTAATTTGTTAAAAGGTGCTGATGAGTAATAAAATGGCCAAAGCAAATAGCAGGAGAGAAAGAAAAATGAGGCATGAATAATCTTGAAGAGTCACTTGTATTTGATATGACATGTAGCCTGGAATCGTCATTTTGGAGGAAAAACATTTGTACAATAAGTACTTGTTTTAAAGAGCTTTGAAATGCTCTCATGTGGGCAGAATTGATAGCTTCCCAAAGAAATTACCTTTTTTGTTTGTTTTTGGTTTTTTTTTTTTGAGTTGGAGTCTCACTCTGTCGCCCAGACTGGAATGCAGTGGCCACTCCCGGCCACCGCAGCCTCGCCTGCTGGGGCTCCAGCGATGCTTCCGCCTCAGCCTTCCCAGTAGCTGGAATTACAGGCATGCGCTGATTTTTTGATTGATTGTGGAGATGAGGGCTTGCGGCCCAGGCGGGTCTCGAACCTGCAGGCTCAGGCAATCCACTCCCCTCAGCCTCCCAAAGGTGCGGGATTACAGGCTGAGCCACCCAGCCCGACTTAGAAATTACTTTTTATGCATTCTTAAGAATGCGGCCACTAAATGTGGACAAGATAGACCGTTTGTCATTAGAGGACAGAAATCACTATGAAGGCATAGGAATTTCTGAACTAATTTATTTTTTGTTTGTTTTTTAGGAATATGATATTGAGTAGTAAAAGAAGCAGCTAAGCCAGAAATAATTGAGCTTCAGTTAGGAATCAGGATTTGTTAACCCACACTTCCAGTGACTTATGTCGCTCCTTTCCCTAACCTTCATGTCCCCCTGCCAAGCAATACTTGCTCAGTGCCACAAAGCAGGTCCTTTGGAGCAGCTCCTTCCAGCCAGGGTGGCAAAGCCTTGCTTTTTCGAGCATGAAGCTGTACCCCTGAGCAAGGGGCTGTGGGAGAGCTAGACTTCACAGCCCAACTGCCTAATAAGCCATAGGTCCAGAGGGCCCGGTGTCTCACTTGTAATAATTTTTTTCTTTTTAGACTGGTAGATTTGTGCTGTCGAAATTGCAGAATCCTGGGGTATCAGTCCCCTCAGAGGCTCAGGACTTTGGTTTGTTCCTTCAAAGTCCAGTTAATTTTGCTTTGTAAAGATTTCCCCAAACCTGACTAATGTCCTAACAGTAGATTGTTGAGAGTGAGCAAACCAGCGAGCACTTGAATAGTCTCACCATACTGTAAAGTCAACTACTAAGAGAATCCTTGTCTTTCATGAAGCTCTGTAGTTAGGAAGCCTATCTGCCCTGGTCTCTTGAACCTTATGGATTTGATTTTAATTCAACCTGTGTAGACCCACTACTAGAATTAGATAGGCAATATTTTAGATTTAAGTTGTCCCCATGTTTTGCATGCTTGCCACTAAGTAGGGATAATGTATTACAGAGAAGGAAGAGAATGTCAGCCTGTTTATTTTCTTTTACCTTCCCTTCTTTAATCCAGCAGTCTAAAGAAAAAAATGCCTTAAATATACGTATTTATATTTAGAAACTTCGTATAGCATGCATATTACTTATTGTCCAGATTTTGAATGAGCTTTATAAAACTGACAGGGATAGATCCAGCATTGTTGTAGTTAATAGAAACCTGTTCAGTGAGGTCTGTGGGCCATAAGATCAGCAACATTGCCGGTGACAGTGAAGTACAGCCTTATCGAAAGGAGAATTCATGAGAGGCTGCCCTGGGACACTACACCACTGTCCTTCTGTGTGTCCTGACAATGTTATCTGTCCTCTCAGTACGGAGTATCAAATGTCTGTCATGAGTACAGAAATTAATTTAATGTCACCTGAAGACATGCAATTAATCTTAGAGTTTTTCATAATACCTTTACAGAAAGAGTTGCCAGTTTGGCGGATTTGGAATTTGGGGTTTAGAGGAAGATAAGGAAAATTAATTTTTCATCAGGGTTAATACAAGCTAGCAGGGCCACAAAGGCTGAGAAAAATGGTTGGGGAATTTGTCAAGTGTTGTCACTCTAGAATAATGCTGCTTAACGTCTGATAGGTATAATCAAGGGTTGAGATTTCTATAGAGAGGATTAATCAATTTGCTTGCTAGTGAATGCAAGTCAGTGATATCACTTCTTCATGGGGTTTAAGAATGAAAATAAGATTTGATCTGTCAAATTGCAAGACGCCCTGACAGTATCAATGGGCATTTTTATCTATACATTTAAACCATTTGTTACAAATAAATTTGTCCTGCTAATGTGGGTTGCTACAAACCTCATTTTTAGTAGTGATTAAGCTGATAAAAAGTATTCCCTAAGCTTACTTAATTCAGTAAATGCCTCTTATATTTTTTTTTGGAAACTAGTCTAAAAAGACATTTTTATGGTATTCATTAAAAGATAATCATTTGTGAAAAGAAAAGCAAGATGTTTCTGATTTTGGCCTGAGGTGAACCAAACTTCTGTCTCCTCTGTTTTGGAGATATTTGAAATTACATCTAACCCATAGTCTTGTGTAGAGAGTTAAGAAGGGACCTGTACCATCTTAGGGTAATTTAATTTCAAAGTGAGCTTACTTTGTATGAATAGAATGTAATTCACACTCAACCACTTAATTGCTTACATTAAGATAACAACTTTCCAGATTCCCAATTTGAATCAACGGTATTTTAAAATTTACATAACTAAGTACTAATAATGTTTAGGATCTCTCGCAGTGCTGTAATTATATACATAGGTTACAGTAGACTTGTACATAAATGGGTAGGTTTAATTTTGGTTCTCATTCAGATTTTATCTATATTAGTGTGTGAGTTTGGATGTAAAAATATGGAATTAATTTGTGCCTCAGATATGATCAGTTGAAGAATATGTTCTTGGATATTTATACTAAAACCAAAAATTAAAATGTTAATGTTCTGATGTATGAAGTAAAAGGGAATCAAAAACAACATTTGCAAATCAATCTTGCCATGTAAATTCAGCCAAGTATGAGTCCAACATACTGTGACAAACTCCTTTCATGATCTTGCACTTTGCTTTACATTTATTCCAAGAGATGATGTGAAACTGAAGCTGGATTTTGATGTTTGATCTGAATAAGTTGGAAACGGAGAAGAGGCTACACATTATAGTATGCAGACCATGAAGTCTAGTGAAAGATAGAATCAGACTGAAGCACGAGTTACAAAATAGGCTGTGAAGTTTGGGCAGAAAGATTGCCAAAAATTTCCAGATAGCAATGGCTGGTTAATGGGAGGTATCTGTAGTATTCAAAGCCCATATTTTCCTCTCCTTAGCATGACTCCAGTGGTACTTGATTTTATGACAAAAACAGGGCTCATCAATGTGCAATTAAAGATCTGAACTTCCAAGCTGTGCCAGATGCAGTTCAAAGTATTGCTTACATACTTCATGACAGAAATTGGACATATCGACCATAGAATGGCTGCAGTCCATCTTGAAATAAACAGCTATCTATTAGAAAAGGTGAAATGAAAACTTTCTCAAAAATAAAACTACTAAAAAAGTAAATTTTGAATTTGATCCATATTATCGACGGGGGTAAGTTGTTAAATTGAAGAATCAATTGAAGAATTTGACCTGAAAGGACAAGTTGTTAAATTGATCCGTATTATGTTCCTAGCCACAACCCAGTAATGTGTGGGTTGACCATTTCTTAGTGTTAACTGGAATAACCCAGGAATTTGAAATTTTCCATAGAATTAGCTTTTTATTGTGCTAGATTAAAAGAGAATAAATTGTTCTTTAAATTGGCAAAAAATTTTCAACTTTCTCTTACAAAACTGAAATAACTTGTTATATTTAAGTCTTCAGTGTGTAGCAAAAAGATCTTCAGAAAAATTCAAAAGCACATTATAATAGTAATCCTACATTTAATGAAAATGATTTAGTTGAATGATGGCTAACCCATTTGTTTCAACTTTTAGTGAAAATAGTTACAAATGGTGTGAATTTCTTCCCTGGGAGGCAGTATGGAGTTATGTCTTTGGAACCACACAGATATTCCAGCACTTACTGTGTAACCAGAGTTTGCTGTGCACAATGAGAGCGATACTACTTACCTTGTAGGGAGGATTGAAGGAAACCAATGTTGGCACAGACCCTAGTATGTTTCTTGTCGTATTGCAGACGTTCAACAAGTAGCTGTGGATTGCCTCACATTCTTCTTGTCCATCATGTTATGTGAACTTTGTTTTCTTTAGGCCAAAGGTACTGTCTCATCTTTCTGCAGCATGTCATGTTTTCTGATGCACATAATGGCATTGCTAGGTTGAAAGTTGGCCTTTTTATTTTCATAGTGACATTTAGTAAATATGTGTGTACTATTTGGCAGTGGCTGTAACCTAGTATTCTGGTGTATAATCTTTTTTGTAAGGACATCCAGCACTATTCAGTTTTTAAAAGTGTAATCTACTAATTATTGATTTGTTTAATAAATATTTCAGTGCCTTCAAAGTATATAGGACGTTTTGGCATGGTGAAGAAAACAGATTTACTAGGGTCTCAACCACTGGTTTCTCCAGAACACTTACAAGATAGCAAAAAATGGTATTTTAGATACCTAGTCAGTAAAGCTACCAGGAAGCTTTATTTAGATTACCAAGTTCATACAATGGAAGTCTTTCTTAGAGCACAGACCTTCCACAGTCCATTCATTTGTCTGCTTAGTGAAAAGGATAGAAGTTGGTGAGACTTTTGTGTCACAAGCTTTGTGGAGAGTTGAGTGGAGTTGAGTGGTCTGATGCTGCCTCCACTAACATGGGACCTCATGGGGCCAGGAGGCCAGTGTGAAGTGTTGGTGCTTGTGCAAAGGTGAAATGTTTTTAATGACAGTATGGCGTGCATAGTGAATTTATGCACTAAGTTTATTCTGCCAGCAAACACCATTTTTATCAGATTTTAGATAAATTGATAAAGGAAGATCACTGACTTAAGAAAGATGAAGATATGTGGTATATATCTATAAATTATAAAACTGTTTCATATAGAAAATTTCAAGCATATGCAGAATTAGAATTCATAATCATTTTTTAAGATGAAGACTTTGAAAAATTGTTCTCTGAGAATAAGACCTTTTCTTGCTTGAGTGGGATACCTGCTCATTCGTTGGGTAGAAGACCTTGTAGAGAAGTTTTAAGAATCACAAACACCAGCCTGACTTTGCGGATCATGGTCTTACAGGTGATCTGCCTTTTCACAATGCGTCCATTTTCATTTGAGGATAGCTCTCTGTAAGATAGGAATGACTCCCAGTAAGATTATAAGACACAGGAGAGAGTCACAGAATGTTAAGGGGGCGAAACTGTCTAGCTCGGTCGTTGGAAGCCCTGGTCCTTTTCTTTTGTTCATATGGTATGTTACATTAATTAATTTTGGTGTGTTAAACCAACCTTGCACTTCTGGGATGAATCTTACTTGGTTATGATGTGTGATCTTTTTTCTGTGTTACTGAATTTAGTTTGCTAATATTTTGTTAAGCATTTTTTTTCATGCATGTTTATAAGGGATATTATTATTATTATTATTATTTTTGAGTTAGAGTCTCACTCTGTCACCCAGGCTGGACTGCAGTGGCCACTCCTGGCCACCACAGCCTTGACCTGCTGGGCTCCAGCGATCTTTCCGCCTCAGCCTTCCAAGTAGCTGGAACTACAGGCGCGCGCTACCATGCCTGGCTAATTTTTTGATTTATTGTAGAGATGAGGTCTCACCAAGTTGCCCAGGCGGGTCTCGAACCCGCGGGCTCAGGGATATTCTTTTGTAGTTTTCTTTTGATGTGTTTGGCTTTTGTATTAGGGTAATACTAGACTGAGAGAATGAATGGGAAAGTGCTTCTTCCACTCTGTTTTCTGAGAGATTAGGTAAGCCTGGTAGTCTTTTTTTTTTTTTTTTTTTTAATATTTGACAGAATTCACCAGTGAAGCTACTTGGACCTATGTTTTTCTTTTGTGAAAGTTTTTAATTAAAAGTTTACTATCTTAGAGTTCTATTCTGATTTTCTTTTTAAGTCAGTTTTGGTTCCTGAGTCTTTTATGAAATGTGTCCATTTCCTCTAAGTTGTGCTGATATAAATCATAATATCCTTTTCATTTCTGTAGGGTCCATTGTGGTGATCCCTTTTTGTTTTCTGATTTTGGTCACTTTTCTTCTCTCCTTTTTCTCGGCCAGTATACTTAAAGGAGTATCAACCTTCTTGATCTCAAAAACCTTTTGGTTTTACAGATTTTTCTCTTCTTTGTGTTGTGCCATTACCTTTCTCGGTGATCTTTATGTTTTTCTTCCTTCTACTTTGGATTTATTTTACTTTTTTTTTTTTTTTGAAGGTGGGGGACTAGCTTCTTCTTTTTTTTTTTTTTTTTTGAGTTGGAGTCTCACTCTGTTGCCCAGACTGGAGTGCAGTGGCATGCTTCCGGCCACTACAGCCTCAACCTGCTGGGCTCCGGCGATCCTTCTGCCTCAGCCTTCCAAGTAGCTGGAACTACAGGCATGTGCTAAAACGCCCGGCTAATTTTTTATTTATTGTAGAGATGAGGTCTCGCTAAGTTGCCCAGGTGGGTCTCGAACCCGCGGGCTCAGGCAATCCACTCACCTCAGCCTCCCAAAGGCGTGGGATTACAGGCTGAGCCACCAAGCCCGGCTTGGGACTAGCTTCTTGAGGCAAAGCTAAAATGATTTATTATAGAACTTTTTATTTTTTGATGTAACTGCTTTAGTTGCATTCCCTACATTTTGGCATGTTGTATTTTTTTGTTTTTATTCAGCTTAATTTTTTTTTGTTCGTTATTTTTTTATTCTTATTTTTTTCTTAGTCTGGCTTCCTAGGGGGTTAACTCTCTTGCTGCATAGCTTAGTAACCAGCCAGTGATTGGGAAGAGATTGTGCCCAGTTACATGGACTCTGCACCGACACAGTGGCCGGTGATTGTGTAGGTCGGAGCTTCCTGCCAGCTTCCCAGGCAGCCCCATGGGGAGAGCTCATCTAGGCCTTCTCGATGCTTTCAACTCCAGAACTGCCTCCCTAGGTTTCTCAGATTTCTGACTGGTCTGCTGCTTGTTCCAAATAGGACCGCGACCAGAGGCTCCCGGATCTGTGGGCTTCCCTAGCCTTTCCCAATCCAAGGGCCTGCTCCTTGGACTGGCAGCGCTGCTGTGGCACTGCAGGCCCCTCCTGGTTTCCCGCCCCGCCCGTGCTAATAGAATGGCCTTGTCCACTGGGGGCCCATCAGGAAAGCCACAGACTGTGCCATCCTCACAGCTTAGTGTAAGGACTTCTTCATTTGCTGTTTCACTTTTATTGGTTTCTAGAGTCCTGAAATGATAGTTGTGGATAATTTGTCCAGTTTTTGTTACTTGTTTGGGGGAAGTAAAATTTGCAGACCATTTCATGCCACCATAGCTCAGTGTCCTACCCCTGTGTGACCTTTTTTTTTAATCTTATTTTCTTGATTCCCTAGTACTTTGGGCAGTCTGAGCAAAAATCGTATTCACACTGTCTTACTCCAGTGCCTTCTCTTTGCAGAGCCCCTTGTTCCATTAAATGGTCTCTATGAGATACATTTAGGAGCTAATTCACCAGTTACCCCTGGAAACATTGACACAGTTGAGCTCCCGTGAGGAAGGTTTACTGACACAGTACATCCCTGTTGATGTTGAGAGTAACCATCATGTTAATAAAAGCCTTAATCTTCCTTTTCAGTTCCAAGCATCCATTTTTACAAAGTTTGGCAGGGCAAGATCTGATGACGTTACTGTCTACTCCTCCTTTCCCAGTCTCCAGCAGCTCTTTGGAAAAGGTGCTGCTCGTAGTACTGAAAGGAGATAATGGGCACCATTCAGAGATAGTTTTATGCTGCCAGGTGGTACAAACAGCCTCAGTAGCACAACTTGAATGTGCACTTGCTTCCTAGTTGATTAACAAGCATTAAGGTCAAGAAATGAGTGAACTTTGGTAAAACACAGAAGGTGGGATTTCTGATATTTCTTAGCTTCTTAATACAGTAAATGTACTTCTGAAATCCACATACTCTGTAGTTGCCAAAGGCTCTTGTAACTCAGCAGAAGGAAAGGGAGTTTCTAGCCATTATTTCAGAGGGTCCTCTTCAACACTCGTGAACACTATATGGAAGAGTGGAGTATTTGAATTAACTGTCTCCAGGGGTGAAGGAAGGCACTGCGACGGAGACAGCCATCACCAGCAGGAGGTGGGGCTGATGACCCTCTCATGTTAAGTTTGAATAGGAGGTAAAAGGTTAAAACCACTCCTTGTGCATACTGTAGATTTTAACAAGAATGCTCGAAAAGGAATAATGCATATTGGAAATGAAAAATGCATGTTGAATATGAGGTATTTTTAAAAGTTAAACAGAATTTCGCTGAGTTGAACAGCACATGTTTAAATCCCAGACCTCTTAAATGAATACAGTAATTAAAGGTAATGTTAGTGTTTTAAATTCCAAGAATATCATTAAAACCTGACCACTTTCCAGTGAGAAATGTCCATGCTGGTTCTAGTGAAATGACAAGTTTGGGTTTGCACTTTTGTGTGATGGTTTTGCTTCTCGGGTGAGCACTGACTGAGGCAGGCTCCCGCTTGCTGGGAATGAAGTGTTGGACGGAGCAGACTCTCATCATTACACTGCTTTCTTGGCTTCAGCAGGGAGGAGAGAGTGATGGCTTTTTTCACCCGGAAGGCCAGCCCCAGCGGCTTCCTCAGCCTCCAGAAGGGGGACCGCAGCCTGCCCGCAAGGTGACGTTGACCAGAGGGGGCCTCCAGCAGACCCCACACCCACCGGTGGGGCCCCACACGCACTCGGCTGTCCCTCCAGGGATCAAAAGCATCCAAGGAATTCACCCGGCAAAGAAGGTACAGCTTTTTACCTAGCTCACAGCTCTGGAAACATGAAAGCCATGATCCCTGCAGGTGATATGTCCTACTAGTTAAGAAGGACATGTCTTGGGCGTTTTCTCTAGCTTGTAGTCCCAGGCACACGGTAGTACTCACATTAATAAATGAACCATCATGTCCTTTGTTTTCACTTTGAGAACACATTAACATGTTCACTGAAGCCTTTTCCTCTCCTGGCTTATCGAACAGTCTAGCTCTAGTAAATCACTCACAACTGAGAGTGTGGTTGTTTCCTGCAGCTCTGAGCTAGACACTCAGCAGCATCTGTGCTGTGTTCTGGAGGCAGTGTGTGTCCACACATGTCTGTGTTTATGTACACACATGTAACCTCAGCCTGAGCACACTTTCCTTCCTCTCCTCACTGATTCACCAGAGAATTCACAGGTGTGGAATCAGGTGTGTATTAATGAATTTCATAATTGTGACCCCAGTTCGGGAAGAGGAAGCTGAGCCCTTTGGAGGTGAAGCAACTTGCCCAAGAAAGTGGCAGTTCCCAGCTCTTTATTCTTCCCTTACCTGTGGGTTGGAGGGGGCTTCTCTGACCTCAGTCTGTCAGACAGAAGCAAGATGCTCCCCATACCCCCTTCTGTGGGAGTGTCTGCACTCCTGTGGGTGACCTAAGAGTGACACCTTGTCATGAATGTTAGTTACAGAGGGCCCATTCCTTTCAACTGCTAGGGGGAGGCATCTTCTTAGGCTTCCCAGAGTCTTCACGGCTCTGCAGGAAGGGTGAGGATGGCCAGATGGAGAAGGCCTCTCTCGGTGTAGAAGCCAGCAGCACCACTTGTCGGTGAAGCTACAGCCAGGGAGAAGGGGGAGCAGTTCCCTTCCTTCTTGTGCTGTTTCCAGGAGGACTGGAAGGGTGGCTAGGTCATCCTTCCTGTTCATACTGCCACCAAGTAGTATTGATATTAAGACAATTCCAGGGCTCTTTGAAGTATTTAAATTTCATTGTATATATTTCATTTATGATATGGGTGCAAACCAGATTATTCCATTTTGTACCAGAAGACAGATGTACAGACACATTGTGTTGCTCCAGTGTTAAAGTGATACAGTCCCAAAGATTGGCACAGTGTGAATTTTATTCATTCAGTGTAATCCCTAAATATATGATGAGAAAAACCTTAGAAAAACATACCCCCATACACGTGCATACGTAACTACTTGAAATTCTTCATCACAAACCTCATTTACTCTCCTATAAATTGGGATAATGATGTTTTCTATCTTATTTGAGCGATTGTGAGGTTTCTATAGAAGGTGGATATAAAAAACCTGGTGTCTGACATGTAAGTAAGCATTTTTGTTAAAGGATATTATTAATATCCTAACTTATTATAGTTAGAACAGAAGAAAAGTTATTGACTACTGGTTTCCAGCCAGTGCACCTTGTAACTTTGGGTATGTGTTTTCCAGTATAGTATCTCTTGCCGTACTCCCTTTGTTTTATTTATTTATGTATTTATTTGTTTATTTGAGTTGGAGTCTCACTCTGTCACCCAGACTGGAGTGCAGAGGCCGCTCCCGGCCACCGCAGCCTCGACCTGCTGGGCTCCGGCAATCCTTCTGCCTCAGCCTCCCGAGTAGCTGAAACTACAGGCACGCACTACCACGCCTGGCTAATTTTTTGATTTATTGTAGAGATAAGGTCTCGCCTGCCCAAGCGGGTCGTCTCAGGCAATCCACTCACCTCAGCCTCCCAAAGGCGCGGGATTACAGGCTGAGCCACTGAGCCGGCTCCTTTGCACTGTTTTAAAACTTGATTCACAAGGAGTCATGCTGTTACCTTCTGCAGAGTATTAAGAAATACTGAGGTTTACTTTTTCTTTCCCTTTGCATTGGTGCACATTCCCAGTCTTAAGGTTCAATTCTGATTTCCACCTCTTTCTCTCTGCCTTTTTCTGTGATGGACTGGGAGGTCATTTTTGTTCCTTTCTACCCAAACTCTAGGACAGAATTAGGTTAGGACATCTGGAAAACCTAGTGCTATTCATTTCCACTCTGCCTTCTGCATTTCACTGTATCTTGAGCTCTTAAGTTGGTCACAGTTGTACTAATTTTCTAATTAGGCGAAAATGCTGAAAATTTCAGCTGTCTCCTCTTTTTTAAAAGACCCTGGAGCAGTGGTTTTGTTTAAAAAATAATAATGTCGGGACCCCACCTTAGAAAGGGTGCCCATAACTGGAGGTAGAGGGATATTGTCATTGTTGTGTTTGTTTGTTGTTTTAACAGGTCTGCAGATGATGGTAGTGTGCAGCCAGGGGCGAAACCCTTGTTGCAGAATCTGCCTTTGAGGTTTTCAGAATAGCAAATACAGTCTTTACAAGATGAGTTGGGTACATAATGCCATGGCTTGTTTTGACTATAAGGTGAATTTAGCACTGCACACAGCAGGTTCCAACTGAAACCAGCCTGTGATACAATAGGAGCAATTTGGGCTATTAGGACTGAGAAAGTCCTTAGAAAGTACGCCCCTGTTAATGTGCATAATGTACTTGAGTTTCTTCATCTTTAACCTTATTTACAAGTTTGCGGCAAGTTTCTGAGCCCCCACGGGGCTTCCACCACAGTGATGGTAACATACAGAGTGCACACGAGTGTGACTGACGGCATCTTGAGGGATTCAGGTTTGTGAGTTCCCTCCTGCTCCTCTGCCTAGACTAGCTGGGTATTGTTGTCTCATTTAGATACTAGAACATTCTCTCTGAGAGTGGATAGAAAACCCTAGCCCCTGTCATGTTTTGAGAGATCCCAAGTTATCTGCTCACGTTTATATTTTGGGAGCTGTGGAAGAAATCTGAACTCCAAACTCAGAATGCATGTCTTTTGTCACCAGGCCATCATGCATGGACGAGGCAGAGGAGTGGCGGGTCCCATGGGCCGTGGGCGCCTGATGCCCAACAAGCAGAACCTGCGGGTGGTGGAGTGCAAGCCTCAGCCCTGCGTGGTGTCTGTGGAGGGGCTGTCCTCCTCCACCACGGACGTCCAGCTGAAGAGCCTGCTGATGTCGGTGGGACCCATCCAGGTAGCTGCCTGGGGGTGTGGTCTGTGCCAGGGTTTGACAGGTCCCAGGACAAAATCATTTCTTGATCTAAAACACAGTACCTGTTGCGTTGGTCACTTCATGTTAAAATAATACTTGGGAGGAAGATAAATACATCAGAACTCTTGCCTCAATGTTTGATTGTTTCGAAGTTTTCAGATTCTTCATTACAAATTTTAAGAAATAGTTCAGTTGAACAGATTATCTTTTGAGATTCTCAGGTTATCATAAAGTTCACGGTACACGCATACATATATACACTTTCCATTCCATCAAATCACTTGTTTTATTTGTGATAGTTGATTAGATCTTAAAGTATTTAGTTTTCTTGTCCTTCATTTCCAGAAAAAACTTCACCTGTTAACAGCTGTGGAAGTTGATTTAGAATTTACAAATATTACAGTAACTTAGACTGTATTTTCATCTCTTAATTTAAAACTGGCTAATTCTAATGGTTGAACATCCCTGCTGAGCTGACTGCAAATGAAATGAACACAATTCTAAGGCTTTTGGCAATGGAGTTTCCCATTCATTGAACCCCCCGGTATCTGCAGATCCAGAACCCTACAAATGACCTGGCAAAGAAGCCCATCTACCCACCCAGTCCCTTTCTGGCCTTTTCTGCCAGGTCTTGCCTGCAGTGCCAGTCATTGCTGTTGTCCCATACCCTGCATCCCAAGTTGGTCTGAGAGCAGAGCACTTTGAAAAATGTGACTAATGGCCATTTTAGGACACTGAGAGTAAATGTTAGATTTCTGAATAGTATAGAGTGCTTTCTTTTGAGAATATCTTACAGCCTCTTGCTTCATGGGTGAATTTGGAAACATTTTCAGGCTAGAGTTCATGCAGGTATTTAATGTATATGTTTTAGAGCTTGAGTTCTTAAAAATGAGTAGATGAAAGTCCTTCCAAACAGTGCGTATTATTGAGGTATAATTACTACCACCTTCATTATTGGGTTCCTAGAAAGATAATCAGGTTTAGTTTTCATTCGTGTGTAGTAATGAGACGGTAACTCCCAAACTTTGGCCTCTGTTAATAGATAAGGCTGCTGGTGGTGCAGGTGGGGACACTTTATCAGTTATCAGAAGCACAAAGCTTATGCTGAAAGATAGGTTATTTCTAAACAATTGATCATAATGTGGATTAATTTGCAGGAACAGAGTTGACAGGAGATTATTTTAGATGCATTAAAATGTGGTTATTCTGATCCAAGGTTCTCAGAACAGATGGTAATTGAGAATTCTGGGTCAAATAACAGTTTAGCAGTGAGTCCAGATTTGAAAACCCAGAGCCACAGATTCATCCGTGTGCTTGGGTGGGGGGCATATGGTTATGATCCAGTGTCCTGATGATCCCCTTGTCAGCTGGTTGTTTTGCACTTCCCTGTGAGCAGAAGGACAACACTTTTGTTTCCATATGTGTGTGACCTGCTGTTTTATTTTTTTATTTTTTATTTTTATTTTTTGAGTTGGAGTCTCACTCTGTCACCCAGACTGGAGTGCAGTGGCCGCTCCCAGCCACCGCAGCCTTGACCTGCTGGGCTCTGGCGATCCTTCCGCCTCAGCCTTCCAAGTAGCCAGAATTACAGGCATGCGCTACCACGCCCGGCTGATTTTTTGATTTATTGTAGAGATGAGGTCTCGCTGCCCAGGCAGGTCTCGACCCACGGGCTCAGGCAATCCACTCACCTCAGTCTCCCAAAGGCGTGGGATTACAGGCTGAGCCACTGAGCCCGGCTGACCTGCTGTTTTATAAGCTTTGCTTCATCATATGTAGTCTTGATCATTTTCTTTAAAATTCTTGAATATGATACAGTTATCAAGTGCTGTTTGCTTCTCACAGCATGGAGTGAGGCTCATTGGCTCCATTGTAAAAATCATCTTGGAGCCATTGCACAACCTTGTTACCTCTGCCTTACAAATAGAATTTTACATTTTGTACTGTAGGTTGTAGATGTCCTTTTTCCCTTTCATTTGCCACTTTTTGGTTGTTATTCTGAAGAGAATTAGAAGAATTAGAAATGGTGTTATAAATAAAGTTTGATTTGGACCACTTAAAATCCCAGCAAAAAGCAATATTGGGATTGATATTAATTGCTTAATTAGAGCAGAAGTTGTAAATGAGAATGAAAGTTTTTAGGTTACATCTGTGACTCCTAGAATGACACAGGGTGAGGTCTCATGAGCCCCTGCAGGTTCCTAAAGGGCGAGGAGTCGAGCATCTGGGCAAGGCCTGTTCCCCTTTCCGGAACAGAACTGATCCCTCGCGTGTCTTACCAGGCTTAGGGCCGTGGGCTGGCTTTGAGTGGCAGTTTACTAAACACTGCATTCACAAAATTCCAGGTTTCTTAGTTAAAAACAAAACCAAAAACTGGTAATAAGCTTCTTCAGACAGCTCAAGAAGGAATGCTAGCAAGTATAAATTTTAAAGAGGCTATCAGAAAAAAAATTTCCTTGTGGTTTATATATGTACTTTAAAGGGACAGTGCTAAATAACTGAAGGCTTTAGCACTGTTTTCCTGGTTTGAGGGAAAAGGCTTTCTCTGTTTTGGGGTAATTTTTTTTTTCATCCCAAATGATTTGGAATAAAATGTCAAGTCTCTATCTGCCTTGGGGTATGGTGCCACCTAGTGTTCAGTAGCACAATGGCAAGTGGTGGTGCTGTCTAGAATAGGAGGGATCCCTATTTCTTTGGACCTTTAAATTATAGAAAATTCTAGTAACTACATGTTAACTACACTTTTTAAACCCTTGGAATCTAAAAACTTGTCTCATTGTAGCATTGGTGTGGTGTCAAGTTTTGCTCTTGACTTAGTATTTTGCTTCTTTAAAATATGTTCATGAGCCTCTGTAGAAAATTTATTTACTCTGTAAATAATGAACCTATTATTTACAGAGTAAGGAATGATAACTATATTTTATAGAACTGTCATGACCTGAAATGACATAAGTATAGAGTAGTGTGTTTCAGCATTCCAGATGAGAAAAGATACAGTAAGAATGGGAACCATGTGACATTAATTAATATTAATATTAAGCGAATCAGAAGATTCTGCTTAAAATAGAGAGGAATATGGGGTAATGGGATACTGATCCTTGTCCTCAGTAAATGGAAGAGGCAGATTTCTGCTAGTCAGGCAACTTCTTATTACAACCATACACGTATGCACATGCATAGACTCTTTTACTAAAAAGAGGGAGAATTTTTCTTTAATGGGAGAAAAGAGTCTAGGATTCTGAACAACGTGAAAGTGTTTCTGGAATTAACTTTGGGTTGTGGAAGCTCTTCCCTGTTAGGTGGTGTGATATGGCTGTCATATGGTTCTGAATGGGGTGGTAGATACAAATGCAGGAAGCTGCCTGCCAGAGGAGTAGTCTTTTTACTCACATTTGCTACTTAATTATAGCAGTGCAATTAGTTATCCTCAGAAGTTGTCAGAAAATATCTTTGGAAAGTGACGGTAATCAGAGTGAAAGTTGGTATACGAACCTTTCCCTCTGCTTTAAGTTATGGGGTAGGAGTGCAAGAGGGTATGGGGGAGAGTGAATATGTAGACTTAGATAGACTGTCACTTTTGGTTTGTTCTGGGTGAAAAGAAAACTTTTCACTATATGAAAATGTGTTACTGAATTATATAGGCATATATAATTTCAAAATATAAGCAGGTGATCATCAGTCTTTTAGCTTTCACTGCAGTTTCTTTTCCTCTGCTCTCAATAAAGAAATCATCAATGTTTGTCATTTTGGTGATCAAAAATTATTTCATATTGACAATTTCTGCAGTTTAATCTTACATCTAGAAAATAGGGATTATTTGAAAGAAGGTGCAAAAAATGTAAATAAACAAGGCGGATAGGAAACAAATTTTAAGATAGCACTGTTATTGTGTTGCATGTTAAAAACCTAGTCATTCCTCTGCTTGTAGGATCCTCATTGAAAGTTTATACTTTTTTGACTGATACCTCCTCAGCCAAATGGAGGTTTAAGGCACTTTGTTTACAAATAAATCTTCTGATATTAAACATTTTCCATTGGCAGCTTCATTCTGGCATTTTACTAACTTGTTTCAGAATAAACAGACCAAGTTCTTTGCTTTCTCATGAGCTGCCTCAGTGGTCTACATTGCTGGCCTGTGTCAGTAAGCTGGCCTTTGTCAGTGAGGGCACCCCAGGTGCCTCATCCTGGGGGTGGCTGGTGTGCCAACCTTATCAATGCCCTTTAATTTGGAGACTTGGAACTTTTTGTTGCTGTAAACGTTGTTACAGGAGCACTGAAAGACAACTTTATAGAAAGCATTTTGAGGTTTCTGTTTTTTTTTTTTAACCAGTCCTCTTTACTGATAGAAGTTCTGTGGTTGTTAAAATGGAGAATAGCTATTTCACACACAGTGTAGATTTTTTAAGCATTTTCAAGTCACTGATATTTTAGTTATGCACTTTCATCGTAGATCTTTGACATACTTCAAAATGAATGACCACACATGTAAGGACTTTTATAGGATCATGTGTCACTGTTAGTTATTATCTCCAGCTATCTAGTGTCCCTGAACAGAAACTCAGGCAGATAGTTGTTGGTCACTGAAGATGCCATGTGGAGCCTCAAGAGGCTCCAGCCGGACTCGGTGGCTCAGCCTGTAATCCCGCGCCTTTGGGAGGCTAAGGTGAGTGGATTGCCTGAGCCCGTGGGTTCGAGACCCACCTGGGCAGCTTGGCGAGACCTTCTCTCTACAATAAATCAAAAAATCAGCCGGGCATGGTAGCACGTGCCTGTAATTCCGGCTACTCGGAAGGCTGAGGCGGAAGGATCGCCGGAGCCCAGCAGGTCGACAGAGTGAGACTCCAACTCAAAAAAAAAAAAAAGATGGCATGCCCCATGCCAGGAGCTGCCCAGCGATACCTGCTCTTAGAAGAGTCAAGGGCACCTGCATGATGCCCCAGACACGCGGATATTAAGTTGACTATGTCACAAAACAATTGAGAAGGACCAGACTCTGGAGACTGAGGTTGACTGAGCTCACTCAGCAGCACCTAGATTGCTGAGGTCTTCTCCTGCCTGTCCTTTCCAAATTCTAACCCCTAAACCCTGAGCCTCAGGTAAACAAAGTACTTCCTCTCTCCTTACAGCAAGTTGGGGGTCTAGATGTTAGTTATTTTCTTCAAGTGCTTCCTTTGCAAATCTTGACTGAATTCATCATTTTTTCTCACCAATCTTTATGAACTCATTTGTTTTCCACTGTGAAGAATGATTTCTGGAGTAGTTGTTCTGTGCCAAAGAGTGACAGCTGCCTGGGAACTTTTAACATGCCACTTGGTGATCCCAGACTCTTTTAAGTACAAAAATATGACCATGTTAGGCTATCATCACTGACCCAGCAGGGTGCCCAGGGACAGTTGACTGGAGTCACCGTCCTGTGGACTGTTGGGTCCCCCAGCAGTTTCCTGGTATGACTGTTCTTAAAGATTAGTGAGGGCTCCTATTAAAAATCAATTGACAGAAAGATGTGAGAAGAAGAAGTGCCTCTATCCAAGGTTTCCAACCACTAGGTGTCACAGAGAAGGTTTGGGCAGTTGATGTGGCCAGGTGATGGAAGGTCTTAACACCAGGCTTGGAGCATGTGTTGCTCATGGGAATGACTTATTAAAGTACTGTTTTGTAATAGATTATCTGGACAGGTAAGAAAAATTGCCAGCGAGATAGAAAGAAAGGAAAGTTGGTTCGTTTGTTCCAAGTGTCATCCTGGACTCAAATTTTGTATTAAAGCGAATAGTGCATAAATATGTGTATTACTATTTCTTGTTTTTGCCATTTAGAACATGATTTTTAAATGTTTCTGTTTTCTTCTTCTAGAGTTTACAGATGCTTCCCCAGCAACGGAAAGCCATAGCTAAGTTCAAGGAGCCAGCCCACGCATTAGCATTTCAGCAGAAATTCCACAGGTAGCCAGTGTGTTCCGTGGTTGTGGAGATTTGGGAATGGGAGGGAAGGCCTTTTTACTGTGCTGTGCCCAGTGTCACAGTGGCAGGTGTGTGTGCCCACCTGTTACCATGGAAGTACTCAGGACACACAGAGAGCAGGCAATGATCTCCTCATAAGATGTGCATCCTTCTGTCAGTCGAGAATTACCCTTTAGTTTCCTCCCACCTTGGTAAGTTGATGGTTGATGTTCAGAGTTTACATTGAGTTTTCTTTAAATGTTCCCAGGCATATGATAGATTTGTCACACATAAATGTGGCCCTGATTGTGGAGTGACTCCTCAAGGGAGAGCCAGACATCTGCTGTGAATACACTTTGGAATTCTTCAAGGAAGCTCCAGCTGGCCATAGAATCCCCAGGAGTGGAAGTCTCTCCGGCTGCAGGCTTGCTAACTGTTGTCCAAGCGCCAGCCAGCCGCAGGGTTGATCCCAGAAGAGCTGGACTTAGAGGAGCAGCAGGCTGGAGTTGGTATTAGATTGCTTCAGGTTCTGTTGCCACCACCATGAACTCCAAGTTTCTCATTTTCTTTTGTTTTCAAAGTTCTTGCAATGCATGTAGACATCGTTCTTCATGATCTGACTGTATGATCGATCACAGTGACTTAGATTCAGGAAAGAACATTAACATCACAAATTCTAAGTATTTTTCACAGCAAAGAATATTTGATAATGGTTGCACTTATCTTCAGTGCAGGCTAGGAAAAGAGTTTTCTCAACCAAGCTTAACTTGAGTTATCTTGTCAGCCCTCAAAAGGCTCTTGTAAAAGCATAGATTAAAATTTGGGTGATTATTGATTGACGTTTGCATATCCTGGAAAGCCAGGGTATGAGTGGGTGGTTGGGAGTGGTGCCGATTGAACGGCGGATTCTGCTTCTTGTCACTATCTCAAAAGCACCAATTGGGTGTTCCTAGTTTCAGGGTAAACATACCTACTCCTTTATGCTCTTTTCCCAAACAAGGCAGGCATGCTGGACAAGCCCACGGCACGGCCTCGGCTTAGAGCAGGGGTCTGTGATGCCTCAGTGGCAGCCCTCTGACCTCATTCCCACCGCCTGAGGTGGAGGAACAGCTTGAAGGTGGAACAGACCGATCTGGTTTTTTTCCCGTTTTTAAATGCAGCCCGCGGTGGCATATTAATGTCACTGGCTATATCTGACGTGCTATGGGAACCTGGTGGTCATTACTTTGATTGCCTCCTGTTTTTGAAGGCCACTGGAGCAGGGACTACCCTGTCCTTAAGCAGAAATTACTCATCCTGGCGTGCCGTGGCCCATGGAGTATGGTGTGAGGATGACTGTCTTTCAGGGACAGCATAACACAAAACACAATATGTCTTGTGTCATTGTTGAAACCGTATTTTCTAGTTCTGGTAGGTTCCTTTAGGTGAGGCTTAATGCTCCATGAAAGCTACCTGTTCTGGGCAAACACTGGAAAAGTGCCTTACTGTATTTCTGCTCATGAAAGAGTTTCACTGTTTTGGATATATTCTAAAGTGGACCTCAACTATTTGAGCAAATAATACTAGGGCATACTCAGACTTTTTAGCTGTATTTTATACCTACGATTTCATGTAACATTTACTCATAGAATTAAGGAAAATAGAAGCCTGTTATCACTTATGCCTCTGGAGGGAGCGAACCTAGTCCTTGTCAGCTTTCTTCTCTAAGGAAGGGGCTAAGGAGATGGGTATGAGACTTGAATCATCTATTTCCACGGTGACATTTTATATGACTTTTTCAAATTCAGTTACCAAAACAATATTAAAAACTGAAGGAGGCCTTTCCAGGCTCTGTGAGCCTTTCTGTAGCTTTAACTCTAAAATGACGTTGTGTGCTTAAGAGTAACACTGCAGGGCATTGTTGAACAGTGGGTCCCAGGAGACAGTGGCACTTTGAGTATGTGCTAGAGCCCTGCAGCTATAGTGCCACCACCCCTGCTCCAACCCACCGAATGTGGGGTCGTAGGTCAGCCCTGCCTCACGATGCCCGCAGGAGGGTGTCCAGGTGACAGGTCTGTGTGCCTGTCTGCAGGTTCACACAGCTGTCACTGCCCACTGTTTCTTCTTTTAGAGACAAATGTGTTTGTGTATTTAAAAGTGTGGCTTATTTGTCTCAGTTCACAGAGAGCTGTGTTGGAGTGATGACTTTGTTAGTCCATGAGCTCTGATTAAGAGAAGATCCAAACCACGCAGTACCACTGGGCAATGGGAAGACTCACTGACTTATTTTATTATCGAGGACTTTTTGATGCAATGAGATGATTAACAAATTTTTATCACTTTCTGAGGTAGTCTGAGTGTGCTGTGGTTTTAAAACCAAAAAATCTGCTGTTGTCTCTGAAAAGTAGGCATTGAAACATACTATTTTCTAGTTAGTGTTAACAGAATTAGTCATGTTTGGGCACCATTGTTCAAGACAGACTTCGTGACCACTGTCAGGTCTGCTTTTGGTGTTGTCTGAGTACGACACAGGCACCCAGGGATGTTTGTGTGTGTCTGTAACTGTCTATACACGCACAAAAGCAAGCCTTCTCTAGTCGATGAAAGATGATCGGCACAGTCAGCCAGGCCTATCATAAAGCACCTGGTAGAACAGCCAAACACAGTTTGGCTGCTCTTAAATTACACACGACCATTGAAATGGACTTATAGTACCAGGCCACCCCAGTAATGAAAGGTCAGTTTCCTTCAAGGAAACTACAGAAAAGAAAGAAGCAGAATTAGAAAGTAATGCTTTTTATTTTTGGTGCACTTCTTAAGAGTGAAGTCAGATCTCGTAAGCTGAAAGCTGAACCCTTGTGGAAGATCTGCTGCAACCATTATCTTTGTTCTTTATTATGCATTTAAAATGAGATGCAAAAGTATTTGGCATACTATGTAAATACGCACCTTTTAAAATTAAAATGTTATTGGAAATGCTTTCAACTCAGCACCATCTAGCTACTTGTTCTTTTGTGTTGTCTTATCAGAGTTTAATGGATACAGTTCCATGATGTTGATGTGTTTGTGTATACATTTGATTTTTATAAAGATGGTAGTAAGTCAATACATTTATCCTGATCTGTGTATTATTTGTTCACAATTTCAAGAAGCCTAAAGGCAGTAAATACCGATATATCTCATAAGGTAAATCAATAGAGATGATTGTGTGGAGCCAAGTTACTTTTTCTTTTTGCATTATCTTGTTTTAATTTTGTGCTGTAATGTAAGTTCACTTAGCTACTTATCTGAGCATATTGCATTACCACTGGTCTGGCCACATTTGTTAAATCCTTATATTGACATTCTTCTAAAGAATAAATCTCATCTCTTTTCCAAGAAAAATTTTGAAGGGGTTCCCCCTTTCCCAACAGGCTGCATCCTACATAGGTGCCTGCACCCTGCCGCCCTGAAGGTGGGTTATAGGATGGGGACAGAGGTGGCTTCATCATAACTATTCTTTATGCGGGTAGTTCTTAGTATGGTTTGTAAAGGTCCTGGACAAACAATTGTTGAAGTTTGGTTCTGTAGCATTTCTGAATTGTGAGAGCTTAGATCCTGCACCAAGGGGTCTTTTTTCAAATAACATTTTGCTTAATTCTGCAAACAGCAGGCTTTGTTACTGAAGGAGGCCGGAGCACAGTTTAGCATTAAGTGGGGAGGGGTGGGATGAGCAGACCCCAGCGAGGAGAGTCTTGCAGGATGGGGAAGGCTTGTCATCTCAGTGTCATTTATAACTTTTCTTCTAACACTGGCTCATAAGGGGAGGTCCTTCAGTCAGGTTGAGAGCTTACGGGCCAGGGCGCTCAGTGTCATGAGGGAGCATCCCCTGGAGGGCCCCTCAGGAGGAGGAGGAGGAGAGTGCTTGCGGGGGCGGGTGCCCACCTCCAGCAGGGCAGGGCAGGGCGGGTGGAGAACACTGTGGCCCCGGAGCCTCTCTCCTAAAATGAGTTTTAAAAATCTGTCACCTTTATTTTATTTTGTTTTGTTTTGTTTTGTTTATTTTTTATTTCTTTGTTATTTTATTGGGAAGGTAAGCTCAACACACTCATAGACCCTTGGATGACACATGTTGAAGATGGGTTCTAGTCACGTAATTGCACAAAGCAAGGAGGTCTGTGTGTGCAGTGGCTGTAGCGTTGTCCTTGTACACTGAGAGTTCTAGAAACACTTTAGTTCTCTGTGGCATTTCCTTCCTCTGTTCACTCACTGGAAAGTGAACTGCTGCCCAGAACATTCCCAGTGCAGTGTCACTAGGGTTCTGGGCAGTGGCTGTGGCCTCCCAGCACTCGGATGCCCTTTTCTGATTGGTTTTTATTCCCCTCCCTCCTGCTTGTAGGACTTGGCTCTGGCTTCACTACTCACCTCACCCCAGTTTGACTTGCCTTTGTTAAGCCATTACTCCCTATCCACCTTTTTTGTTTATTGGGAGGGGGAGGGGGAGGAGAGAGAAAAACTTGAAGGGTATTGTTGGGTCTGTAAAAAATTGTTAGTGATGTAATCTAAAAGGGAATTGACTAATGGAGGGAGGGGCTGCAGGGTAGGAAGGGACTGAGAGACCCTCCTTAAGGAAGGAAGCCACAGGAAGTTTAGATCAATTAGGGGAAAAGTTGAGATACTGTGTTGTATTTAACAAACATTTCAGTTAACCTTTCCGATTATTTTTAAAATTTGTGAATGAACTATTATTTTGGACATTCTTAAATATGAACACTTGAAAAGGCATTTGTCCTTAATTTAATATTAAATCCTAAGGATTTGATGTAAGGTTTTTTTGCAACCTATTTAACTTTTATCACTTAAAAAGCCCGACTTCGTAGGTACATAAGCCCATGGCTTTGTGTACAGAACCAAAGCAGAACCCCTGATTCATATTGGATCACCAGGTATACCTCCTGCTGGTAGCACATGGCTGGGAAGTACCATTTGTCCCCACATTGTAACTTGCCTTTTCTAAAGAATGTTTTAAACTTCTCAGCTCTCCGTGTCACGTTTGGTAGGAAATCTTTAAGTTAAGATGGGCGGATGGAACAGGTATTTTTAGACATTTCTCAAGTGCTTGGTTTTTCCTTTTACTTCTACCCAACTAAAACATAAAGAAGACATCATATTGGTGTTTTGCCTCGTTTTATTTGACTAATTTTAAAAGGTATGTAGAAAAATATAGGCCTTTACAAAGAAATAGCATGTAGTTTTTTATTGTAGAATGTTCCACAGAGTGGACCAGACAGGTACTATTTTAATGTATTCTGTATTTAATAATTTAATATACTCTAGAAGATAGATCTCATGATATCTTTTTAGCATGATTTTCTTTTAAACTACCTTTCATTTTAAGGGCACACGTAGTGGAAGCTGATTTTTGAAGGGCTATTTGAATTTTATGCATCCTGCAGTATTTTCCTAGAATATGTAATATTTTAAAATAACACACACACATAGCACACATTTATGCTGTCAACCAAGGAGCAAGTAATCACTTGTTTTTATAATTCAGCTTTGTTTTTCACAGGCATGGAATCCAGATGTTTTTCCTGTGTGAGAATTTTAACTCTTAGACTTTAATTCCACTGTTTAATTTTCAGGTACAACAGCGACAAAGCACAAAATCTGATTTTTATTTTTTTTTTCCGTTTTTGAGCTGGTTCTGTTTATTGGGTGTTTCTGCTCTCGCGACCATTCATTTCGTAATGGGACCACGCCGCCATGCCATGCTCTGGGCTCTCCCTCTCCTTCCTTCTCCTTTTTGCTTTCCTGGCTAAAACACATCTACTATCTTAACACTGGTAGCTCCTTTCCCATCCTGGATTCACATTTCTTCATTATCCTATCTCCCTTGACATCCATACTCCTCTCCCTCCGCCTCTGTTGCCTTTCACACTGAGGGGCTCCCTTCTCTCCTCTGTTCAACATGAGCATTTAGAGTTCCACTGGGGCCGGGAGGGGAGTGTATGGAGTGTTTTTGCACCGTGTTTACGACTTACCACCTCTAAACCTTTGCTTTGACAGGTCTTACTCTTGATTTATTCCTCCAGGTCTTTGATTGGAGAGAATAACGTTTTGATTCTGTTATTTTGCAGTTTGACTCTGTAGGAGTGAGTGGCGATGCAAAGATGCCAGCGCCCCGCAGTGCGGCTCATGCCCTTAATCACCCCTTCTCTGTTTCTCACCCTCTACTTTCGCAGGACTCTTGTGCATGGTTCAGTGTTAGTGGTAGCGTGCCTTCTCACTGCACTGGGAAGGGACGGCCTGACCTGGGTGCCGCTCTTGCCGACCGTGGCCCCCACCGTAGTGTGTGTGTGCCACTCCCAGGTGTGGGGGTGACGCTGTGTTGACGGGGAGCACGTTGGAAATTCAGAAACCGAGAGATGGTGGATTGTGCTCCTCTGGGTTTGACCTCCTTCCTGTTCACCAGACACCACACTTGGTTTGTGAGAATGATGTTGCCTTGTTCACCCCATTGTTCCCGTTTGCGATAACTGCTGGGTAACTTTTTCAGGAATATGTGTGAAGAATAGTAGTGACATAGTTGAAAATAAAGTGTACTGTTGTATGTATCATTTGTGTGATTTCCTACCAAAAATGTGTTTGAACTCTATTGTATGTAACTTGAAAGTCATGTTAATAAAATCTTGCAGTTTCCTTTCTGATTCCATAGCTTTCATTTTACCTCACCACTCAGATTCACCCACACCTCATCTTACCCGTGTGTACGGGACACACTGCTGACCCGTAAGATGGTGCTTTCTCCAAGGAGAGACCTGCCCCGACCCCTCAGGTTCATCCCTCTGGTGCATCCCACAGGTGTCTAATTCATGGGTCCATACGAAGGTCAAGGTAGCCTCTTGTCTTACCCATGTACCATGCACTGGATGACTCCAAGCTGCGCACAGTGGCAGTAATGTTTTGTTTTGTCGAGGGGTGGGGGGATTATAGTCTCCCTTTACATTTTTTTAAAGCATCACAAAGAAAAATTTTTACAATTTTTCAAAAGAGATTTGTATCCTAACATTAGATGAAATGACTGAAAGCGGAGAAAATCTATTGACCATGATGTCATCCTGCATGGCCTGTGAGTGCTGTTCTTGCTGCCTGCAGGTCTTCCTTTGAGAGGCTGTGGTCCGCGAGTACACCATTGTGTATCGACTTGCCACAACATGTATGGTGTTTTCATGTTGCTACAAATTGCTCATAATTCATGGTTTATTTTGAAAATAAAGTATTACAAAAATAAAGCAGCTTTGCTTCCCCGATACATCATTTAAACAAAAATTCAAGGAGACAAGATCCCAGTTTGCTCACATCCCCGCCCAGGACCCTTCTGTGGTGGTGGATGGGCTTCCCTGCTAGCCCCCATGATGTCTGCATGTGGGATTCAGGTGGATCCCTTTGGTGACACTACCACCTTCACCTCTCCAACCCCACCTATTTCCCCTGTAAAAAGGTCCACTGTGACTGCTCGGTGAGTGCTGTTTACTTGTATCCCCTGAGATGCGAGACACCCTTGACGGAGGCCTCTGCCATCTTCCATGGGTTGGCTGTGGCTAGTGGCTGTGTAAATTGAAGCAGATGGGGACACAGCAGCATCCGTCTCAGTCACCCCACATCCTAGCCACACCAGTGTGCACTGTGACAGGGCCACCAAAGGAAGCTAAGTTAGAGCACAGCTGGCTTAGAAAGTCCCCATTGGATTATGCTGAAAGAAAACACATCCTAGTTCGACCCCACATTAATTCCTTGGGAACAGGTTTCAAAAGGCTGTGGCCTTGCACTGACTGTCACTCACCCAATGCCAGAGGTAAGGGGTGCAAGTGGTTAGCTAGAGGGTGTGAGGCTCGAGGTGCACTCCTCGTGCATTTCACCTCTGCAAATGCATATTTGGCGTTAGTGACACGGTAGGTGCCTTTCAAGTGGGGTGGCCTGTGGGGGTACACAGTGATGTCTGCACCAGGGAACCTCAGCTCCTCTCCGAAAGTCACTCTCACTAACAAAAGACTAGTTGCTTCAAAACTGGGGTCCCAAACCTTTGGGCCTTGGACCCGTACTGGTCCATGGCCTTTGGGTACTAGGCCACACAGGAGGAGGTTAGTGGTGGGCAAGGGAATGAAGCCTCATCTGTACAGTCATTCCTCATCACTGATATTACCATCTGAGCTGCGCCTCCTGTCAGATCAGTGGTGCGTTAGATTCTCACAGGAGCGTGAACCCTATTATGAACTGCACATGTGAGGGATCTAGGTTGCATGCTCCTTAGGAGAATCTGATGAGCTGAGGTGGAGCTGAGGCAGTGATGCTAGAGCTGGGGAATGGCTGCAAATACAGACTGAAATTAGCAGTGGGGTGTGACTGCACAGAGACCATAATAGATCAATTGCTTGCAGACTGTCCTCAAAACCATATCAGTGAGTGACAACTGAGTTGATGGACTTCAATTGTACAGTTGCATCTGGTGGCATGCTTTAAGTCGGAATCCAACACTTCTTTTAGTCTGTGCGAGGCCCACCCATTATTTTATTTACCACCTCCATCTGCACCTTTTTTAAAATGGGAAGTTGTATAATTATTCTATTTTATATTACAATGTAATAATAATAGAAATAAAGTGCATGTTAGGGTATGCATAGGGTGAGAGTGGATGGAGAGAGGCGCAGCACCCCGGAGCTGGCGTGCTTGAAGTGCGTACTGGTAACCAGAGATCCAAGTAATGCAAAGAATTGCAACACACAAAGAGGTGAAAGAAGAGATTTATGTAAGAAAAGTTCACTTCCTACAGACAGGAAGCGGGCCTACACTCTAGATGAGTGTGGCCCTGTAGTCCCTCGAGCCCCAACTTTAATCCTTTCCCTTGGAGGTGTTGCAGTCAGGTAGGTGTGACTGCCCATGACCTTCTTGTTGACTATCTGCGACTGTCTTGGAGCCCCTGTGACATGGAGACCCACTAATGTCTGCCCATGTTATCACAGCCCCTAGAGAAGGGCCCAATAAGGATCCCAGTGCTTCTGTACATTCCTGAATAACATTTCCTTAGAGCTAATGGAGGGTGCATTTCCCCTTATCTCCTATGCATTCCCAGCGGGCAGCCCTGCGATCTGCATAACTTTTGTAATCACAAATTTTGTGATTTGCATAACTTTTGCCTAATGCATGATGTCTTGGGTCTTGCAAACTTCCTTTACTCTAGGCAAGCTATGAGAGGCCTTTGATACCTGGCACCAGGAAGTTGGGTTTCTGAAAAGACAAAGTCGGCAGACTTAATCTTTATATAATAAAGTATGCATTTCTCCAAAACATAGTTGCTACTTTCTCATCATTGTGTTAGGGTTTAGGAACAAGATTTTAAAAATGCATTTCTTCAAGACATAGCTTCTGCTTTCCCATCATTGTGTTAGGGTTTAAGAACAAAATAAAAAATGGCTTCCTGCTCTCAGATCTGTCCTTTCAGTGCACAATAAATGTTATGCGCTTGAATTATCCTGAAACCATTTCCCCATCCCCGGCCCCATACATGGAAAAATTGTCTTCCAGGAAACTGGACCCTGATGACAAAAAGGTTGTGGACGCTACTGTAGGGAAGGCCCAGTACTGGCAAGTTGTGGCTCCAGGAAACAAGCTCTGAGAGCGACGTGACAGACACTTGAGGTGCAGCAGCTCTGAAGCCTCATGTGCAGAAATCAAGTGTTCTTGCTGCCCTTTGGGGTGACCCGTGGGCTACAGTGAGAGGGTGGAGAGATTCCTTGGGCTCTGTGAAAGAACCTACGTGTCAGTGACAACTCCACACCCATTAAAGACTAAGAGATTTATTAAAGCGGCGGCCACAGGGGAAAAGGGAAAGGGTCTGTGGCCTCGGGGTTGGGGGGAGACAGAGATAGAGATAGAATGAGAGAGAGAGAGAGAGAGAGAGAGAGATGGGAGGAGAAAAAAAGAGGGGGGGAGAGGGCGAGAGAGAGAGTTGCAGAGAGAGGGCTGTATTTATTAGCCTGACAGGGGCCGGAAGGGGCTGTGCTAGGTTCTTGTTGGAGGAGCGACATGGGAGCAGGGTGGGTATAACAAAGCTAGCTACATCATGGGAAATGATTGGAGGCTTGCAGGTTTGAACTTCGCGTGCGAGGGGAATCGTGCATGAAGAAGCTGGAACCTAGGGCCTTTGTTGTCTAATGTGGCCTTACCATGTTCGGCGCCATTTTGGGAGCCGCCCCTCTGGCTGTTTCCTGTACCCTTCACTCTGTCCTGTGATCAGGCCTTGATCCAAACGAGAAGGTCAGTGCAGAGATTGGAGGCTTTTTACACAAGCCTGAGGTCAGGCGGGAGAGTGGTGTGAGAGTTGGGGGCTGACAGCATCGCTCTGCCAGGCTTTCGCAGCAGCGCCTTGGAATGTGTGGGCACACTGTCCCTATTTCACACGAGGTGAAGATGTATGTCCCCACCTGCTAGACGGGGCAGACTGGGGTGTGGATTCTTGAGGTCATGTGAGGAGGTGGGGAGGGAGGTTGTTCAGTAACTCAGAGACAACTGCCTGCCCTTGGTGACCCGACAGCCACCCAGCCTCAGGTGCTGAGGGGTGAGATTTCAACAAATATCGGTCTGTGACTTGGGAAAACAGCCCAGATGGGTTTGAAATGGCTGTTACACTCTGCCCCCAAACCCACATGTGCAAGTGTTTGTATCGTAGGCAGAAGTGAGATCCCGTCCCTGTTCAGGCCATCCTTAGCTTCGGCCGTCTCACGCAGTGTGATGGGGGCTAAGTGGACAGTCACCCTGGGAGAGAGTGGCACCTTCCTCAGGATCCTTAGGCAGACACAGGTAACTATGGCCAGGTGTATCCCAGCAGCCCTGGCCGTGCTGTGTGTCATGGGCCTCAGCGGTCCCGTGAAGCGGGCCAACTCTAGGTGTCTCCAGAAATGTTTTAAATCTTGTTCCTAAATCCTAACACAATGATGAGAAAGTAGAGGCTATGTTTTGGCGCAGAGCCTATGCTGGCCCTGGGTCTGTTGACATCACCTTGAACTTTAGCACTTTGTACTTTCTGTGTTTTGAAGAACCCAGAGAGCCAGCCTGGGGAAAGCCCTACCCTGTAGGAAGCCAAGCTGTGACCTTGGACAGGCCATTGGCCACTCAAGTCTCAAATTCCAATCTTGAAAGACCGTAGTCTAAATATTTCCATGATGTGCAGCCAGGAACGACTTGGAAACAGCAGGTTCTCCATAAGGACAGGTGAGCGTTTATCAAAATCCCAATTCTTTGTCTTTCTCCCACTTCTGCTGTTTTCCAAGTAAATGCATGGTTAAATGACAATGCATCTTGTGTCCTGTAGAAAAGGCACTGGACAAAAGCTGAGTTTTACCTGGAATGCCACCACACCAGGTTATAGAGGTGGACATGGAGGTGCCTCCCCTGGAAAGAACACCCTGAGGCCTGGCCCTCTGCAGATGACAGAGGACAGGACAAATGCCCTTCAAAGCAGTTAGAGAGGAAGTTTTCTCTGATTCCAAGTAATCCCTCAAGTTGAGAATTAGAGGTATATGAAAAACCACTTCTAAACTTTTAACTCAGCTTTGAAAGGGAGCTTGGCTATTTCTAATCTTAGATTTTAGTCATGGTTTGTCCCTAAAATTTGACAATAGGAAGCACTTTTTATCACTGTGAAGGAATAGCAACTTTGGTGTCTGAAGAATGCTGCCATATTTTATTCTACTCTTAACGAGTAGAAATACCTTCCAGAGCTGCTGTGGGCCAAGGCTTCTCATGCCAGCCCTTATGTCCCCAGTATACACAGCAGTAGTAGTAGACTTATTCACCAGAAGTAGACTTATCCCAGCTGCCAAGTAGTGTTCCTTCCCTGAGATGATGGTGCTGGCATCGTCTGGGAGCCATTGGGATGGACCATTCAAATGATGCAATACGAAGCTTCCTGAAATTATCTCTCCCGTTAGTCTTTAGATTAATCAAGTAAAAATTTTTATTTAACAAAATTAATTAAGCACAATCTGGGCTTTCAGAAAAAAAATCAATAAAATGGACAAAACACTAGCTATTTAATAAGAAAGGAGAAAGTATAAATAAAGCAAGAAACACAAAGGGGGAATTACTTTTGAGAAAAAGGATTTTGTTTTGTGGTAAAAAAATTATATAACATCAAATTTTAACCATTAAAATAAATTTTTTTTTAAAGAGAGACAGAGCCTCACTATGTTACCCAGGCTGGCCTTGAACTCCTGGCCTCAAGCAATTCTTCCACCTTAGGCCTCCCGCAGTGCTGGGATTACAGGCATGAGTCACTATGTCAGGCCCAATTTGACAATGTTCAAGTGTACAGTTATCTTTTGATATTAATGACATTTACAAGGCTGTGAAGCATCACTGCAATCTATCTCAAGAACCTTTTTATCTTGCAAAACTGAAATCCTCTTCCCATTAAGCAACAGTTCCCCATACCCACCTCCGCCCCTGATGCTCACCATTCTACTTTCTGCCTCTGAATTTGACTAGTCTAAGTACCTCATATATGTTTGTCCTTCTGTAACTGGCTTATTTCACTTAGCATAATGTCCTCAAGGTCCACCCGTATGGTAGCTTGTGTCAGAATTTCCTTCCTTTTTAGGGCTGAATAATATTCCTTTGTAAATACATGCCATATTTTTTTTATCGATTCACCCATTGATGGACAGTTGGGTTACTTTCATGCTTTGGCTACTGTATTGTAAATAGTGCATAAATATGGATGTACAAACATTTCTTCAAAGTCCTTGCTTCCTGTTTTTCTATGTATATTTGCAGACATGGAAGGACTATGTTTGATTTTTTTGAGGAACGGCCATGTCATTCTGCACCATTATACATTCTCACCAGCAGTGCACATGGGTTCCAATTTCTCCACTTCCTTGTCAATATTTATTGTATTTTATTTTCCATCTAATAGCCATCCTAATGTGTGCAAAGTGGCATCTCGTTGTGGTTTTGCTTTACATTTCTCTAATGATTAGTCATGTTGAACATCTTTTAATGTGCTTATTGGTCATTTATGTATCTTCTTCGTAGAAATGTCTATGCAAGTGCTTTGCCCCTCAGAGGACTTTTTAAAAAGCCATAAAGTATTGCTTTGCAGATCTCTGTGCAAATAAATTTAAAAACCTGGGTGGTATGGATAATTTCTTAGGATGAACAGCTTACCAGAATCGACCACAGTAGCTCTAAAGCTTAAACAATCATTTTCCATAGAGGAAACAAAGACAATTATCAAGAAGCTATTCACACAAGTAGGTCCATATGTTGTCACAGAAGAATAAACACTTAGAGACCAGATATAACCGATGCTACATACATTGTTTCAGAGTATTTAAAATGAAAGAAAAGCTCTATATCCTTTTATGAAGCAAATATATCATTGATATCTAAGCCTGAAAGAGCACAAAAATTACCAAATTACCAATGATTTCTGAATATCAATGCAAAACAATCCTAAATCGAACACTACATTTAGAAACACATTTAGGTTGGGCGTGGTGGCTTTGCTGTAATCCCAGCACTTTGGGAGGTCGAGGGGATAGGTTTGCTCAAGCCTGGGGGTTTGAGACCAGCCTGGGCAACTTGGTGTGACATCGTCTCTACATTAAATCACAAAAAAACTCTAGCTGGGCATGGTGGTGTGTGTCTATAGTTCCAGCTACTTGGAAGGCTGAGGTGGAAGGATCACTTAAGCCCAGCAGATCGAGGTTGTGGTGGCCGTGAGCATGCCTCTGCACTCCAGTCTGCATGACAGAGTGAGACTCCAACTCAAAAAAAAAAGAAACACTACATTTAGGAAGTAATTTACCATGACCAAATGAGGTTTATACCACAAATGCCAGGATGGTTCAATATTAATAAATCTATCCATGTAATTCACAATATTAATGGACATAAGAAGAAAAATAGTATTATATCTGGAAAAATCCTTTGTCAAAATGTAGGCCCAGCTCAGTGACTCAGGCTGTAATCCTAGCACTTTGGGAGACCGAGGCGGTGGATTGCCTGAGTCCGTGGGTTCAAGACCAGCCTGGGCAACTTCGTGAGACCTAGTCTCTACAATAAATCAAAAATTGGCTGGGTGTGGCAATGTGCGCCTGTAGTTTCGGCTACTCGGAAGGCTGAGGCAGAAGGATCGCTGGAGCCTAGTAGGTCTACGCTGGGGTGGCAGTGAGCATGCCACTGCACTCCAGTCTGGGTGACGGAGTAAGACTCCAACTAAAAAGAAAAAATGTAACACCCATTTCTTTTTTCTTTTTCTTTCCTTCAAGTCAAGGTCCTACTCTGTCGCCCAGGCTGGAGTGCAGCGGCACACTCACGGCTCACACTGCAGCCTCAACCTCCTTGGCTCAAGCGATCCTCCGGCCTTAGCCACCCAAAGTGCTGGGATTACAGGTGTGAACCACTGTTCCTGGCCTCCACCTACATTTCTAATAAGAATTCTTAAGAACATAGAAATAAACCAGGCTCAGTGGCTCAGCCTGTAATCCCGCGCTTTGGGAGGCTGAGGTGAGTGGATTGCCTGAGCCCACAGGTTCGAGACTTGCCTGGGCAACTTGGCGAGACCTCATCTCGCCAATAAATCAAAAATTAGCCGCGCGTGGTAGCCCGTGCCTGTAGTTCTGGCTACTCGGAAGGCTGAGGTGGAAGGATCACCGGAGCCCAGCAGGTCGAGGCTGCGGTGGCCGGGAGCGGCCACTGCACTCCAGTCTGGGCGACAGAGTGAGACTCCAACTCAAAAAAAAAAAGGACATAGAAATAGATACCCCTTCCTTAACATGATACAGGACACACACCCCCAATCCTAAAAGTGAGACTCTCAGCTCTTACTTGAAGGGAAAATACTGTCCATGTCCTTGCTGAGGTCAAGAACAGGCCAGAAAACCTGCCCCTGCTATTACTACTTGACATGATATTGAAAGATTAGCCAGTGAAAGTACACAAGATGAAAGAATTAGAGGCATAGGAATTGAAAAATAAATAGTAGGATGATATTTGCAGATGATACGATAATATACTTGGAAGAACCCTAGAAATCAGTGATAAATTAGTTTTTGAAAAATTTAAGAATTCAACAAGGTAGCAGAAGAACAAATTAACATGAAAAAAATAAACTATGGCTTTCCTATACACAAATGATAACCAGTTAAAGGATAGAAGGAAAGAGAACATTTCCATTTTTAATTGCAGCACAAAACCTTTCAAAAAGAAAACTATAAAATAGATATAAAAAACATGAGGTAGACTGGGATGGAAAGACACCCCTTGTTCTTGATCAGCTGTCTCAACATCACCAACTTGTCATTTCTCCTTACATTCATCTGTGAATTTAGTGTGATCCTGGTAAATATGTCAACAAGTTTTTTGTTCTTTGAGGGTAGACAAGCTTATAGTAAAGTTCACAAAAAATATGCAAGGATAGCTAGAAAAAAACTTGGTGGGGAGGAGTAACTGACTGGGAATGAGGCTTCCTGGGTATTAAAATATACTACAAAGGCCTGTCATTAAAAAGGTGTGGTCGTGGGATCAGCATAGGTGGATGAAATAGAAATACGCAATAGAAAGTCACAAATAAGGCCCAACTACACATGGTAAAGGCGCCTCTCACATCCCTGGAGCAAAGATGGACTTTTCAATAGTTGTCAGAGCAACCGTATAAACATTTAGAAGATGATGAAATTAGAACCACTCCTTGCAGTACACAAAAGAGTAAACTCTGAATGGATTCAGAAATCTAAAGAGAGCACGAAGAAAAGCTTTTTGACTGTGCCTCAAAAGCCAGATTAAAGAAAAGATGGATAGATCAGGCGTGGTGGCTCATACCTGTAATCCCAACACTCTGGGAGGCCGAGACAAAAGGGTTGCTTGAGCCCAGGAATTCGAGACCAGCCTGGGCAACATAATGAGACTTAATCTCTAAAACAAAAAGCAGAAAATTAGCTGGACATGTTGGTGTGGACCTGTAGTTCCCAACTGCTCAGGAGGCTGAGGTGGAAGCATCTCCTGAGCCCAGGAGGTCAAGGCTGCAGTGAGCCAGGATTGCACCACTGCACTCCAGCCTGGGTGAGAGTGAGACCCTGTCTCAATAAAATAAAATAAAATAGAGAAGAAAAAAATGATGGACAAATTTAACCACATACATATGGGGGAAAAAATCACAGCAAAAGCACAAACAAAAACATCATCAGCAAAGTCAAAACACAAAGGACAAATTGTGAAAATACCTCTGGCATCCTCGATCACATGAAAAGGACTGATATCCCTAACGTGAAAGAATTTAAAATTTTGAAAAAGGATTGATAGTCTAAAAGAAAACAGGCAATATATGTGAATAGACAATTCAAATAGATATACAAAATGGCCTTTGAATATATGAAAAGATGTTCAGTTTTACTCGTAATTAGAGGAATGCACTCAGACGCCATTAGTCCGGGCTAATGTAAATGAAAGAAACAGGGCAACTGAAGGCAAGAAAAGATTATGACTGGGGAGAGGGTTTCAAGAGTATTCCTGGGACAGCTGGCAACATTGGAATGGGGACTGCAGGGAGAGAAAAGCGTTGCATCCATATAAAAATCCTTCCATCCAATAATCGTGCTGTGATTGCACAACCATATCCTTGTTCTTAGTAAGTATGTATTGAAATATTTAAGGCACAATCTATGTAAATTCGCAAATTGTTCAGAAAAATTATATATACATGAGTGAGGCGAGACAGAGACAGTGCAAATGATAAATCATATTATTAATAATCAACAATCACACATAATTAATTAATGTACTTATTTTGAGACAGGATCTCCCTCTGCTGGCCAGGCTGGAGGGCAGTGGTGCGACCATGGCTCACTGCAGCCTCAAACTCCTAAATTCAAGTGATCCTCCCACCTCAGCCTCCGGAGTACCTGGGACTACAGGTGTGTGCCATCACACCATACTAATATTTAAATTTTTGGGGGGAGACAGGGTCTCACTGTGTTTCCCAGGCTGGTCTCAAATTCCTAGTTGCCAGCAATCCTCCCACCTCAGCCTCCCAAAGTGCTGGGATTACCAGTGTGAGCCACTATATGCCGTCATAAATCACATTTAAAAAGCACTTTTTGAACTTGTTGCAGGACCTGTTAAAATGCATCTCTGAGAAGTCTTCCACTGTCATCATCCCAAGCCTCACTCCCAGAGTCTACGGTTTGGTAGATAAGAGATGGGGCTCCAGGAGTTTCATATTTGATAAACATCCATATAAAATGTTTAAACTATGGGCCCTCTGTAGGGCAAAACGAACACTGTGAATTGCCAAATGAACACTATGAATTGGGACCAAAGACATCAGCTGGGACTATTTGAAACATACACTGCGTGACCTGGATGCGATCTGAGACACGTACATTTTGAGGGGAAGAAAGTGTGACCATTTAAAAAATGGCTGACAATCCTTGGTTCTCCTCCCATGGAGAGATGGGATGCTGTGTCATCCGCCCCCCCCCGGAATCTGGGCAGGTGTGTGACGGCTTTGACTAATAGAATACAGCAGAAGTGACCCCAAGTGATTTTTGTGGTTGTATGGATAGCTTCCCTATCTTGTGGGTGAGGGAGGGAGTCTACCCTAGGGCCACAGGCTGGACAAGCGCGTGACATTTGACAGTGACAGGCAAGATAAACAACAACTTTTTAATCACAGATTCTCCCACCCTGGGAGGGATACCACAAACCACACACCACACAGTCCACATAGGCTTGCCCTCGCAAGCAGAGTCAACGAGTAGAGGCTTGGGGCCGCGGTATTTGTTTCCTAACAAAATGCCACAGGTTTGGGCGGCTTGGACAGCAGAAACTTATTTCCGGAGAGGTCAAGGTGATCGCAGGGTGGACTCCCTCTGAGGGCTGTGAGGGGGAACATGTTCCAGACCTCTCCTCTGGTTTCTGGGATTTGTCAGCAATTTGGGGGTTACGCGTTGCATAAAAGCATCACCCCAGACTCTGTTTCCACATGGTGTTCTCCTTGTGTGGGTCTGTGTTCAAATTTCTCCCTTTCGTAAGGACACAGCCATGTCAGATCAGGGCCCACCCTCGTGATCTCATTGTAACCTGACCACCCCTGTAAAGATCTTATTTCCAAAAAAGTTCACATTCTGAGGTCTTTGGGGCTAGGACTTGAGCATATGAATTTTGGTGGGGAGGTGTGGGACACAATTAAACTCATAACACAAGCTTTGTAGTGTTCAGAGTGTGGCATATACTCAGGGACCTGATGGGAGCCACACCCATAAATGGTGATATTTATAGCTTACCCTGTGGGGTGTGGGGCGAAGTTAATGCTGGAGTTTTATATGAGATCGAACTTAAGTTGTCACCAGCTTAAAATAGCCTGTATTACCTCACGGTGTTTCACGAAAGCCTCGTGATAATCTCCAAGGACTTGTCTGGAGCACGCACACAGGCTAGAGAGAAAAGGCATCTCTGTGCCAACCTGTGCTATCCTACTGCTCAGGAAAGGCTGGACTAGTTCCCAAACTTCCCACCACACAACCTGGAGGCTGGGACACTTGGCTGACGCTGGCCCTCTCTGAGGGTCTCCCTGAAGGAAGGGCGGGAAAGGGCCACCTGGGTGCACAGGGGTGGAGGAGGCCCCAGGACAGGAGGGCAGTGTTACCTGATGACTTCAGGGCCAGTACCAGGGCACCCAGGGGCATCTCGACCCCCTCCTCTCCCTGATCCTCTGGTGCCAAAGGTCCCCCGCTGGGGCACAGGACCCAGGTGCTTGTGTGTTTCCCGATGGGCTGGGAGCAGACAACTGTTGCACGGGGCAACTGAGTCCAGTCTCAAAGCTCCCTGTGTGTCCCTGAAGCCCCCAGATGCCCCCAACCCTGGCAGGGCCCCCACTAGGCCGCCAGCTGCGGGGCCCCACAGCCTCTCGCCTGGCACAGATGCTAGGGGGTGACTGAACAGACACGCTGGGGACTTGTCAGGTGCTGGCTGGAAACCGGGAATGTGCTAGGCTTCCGGCCACTGTTACCTGAGAGCCTGGGGCATTCCAGGGGTGCAGATGGGGGATGTCTATCCTGCTGCTCCTGCCCTAAGCCAGGGCTGAGGACTCTCCTCTCCTCTCGCCTCCCTCTCTCACCTCTGTCTCTTCCTCCCTCCACGCTTCCTCTTTCCCCCAGCTCCCCTTGCCTCTTCCCCTTCCTCTCTCCCCTCCCTCTGTCTCTTCCTCCCTCCTGGTCCCACTCCCAGCCTCTCTCTCCCCTTTCTTCCCACTCCCCCCAGAACCCCTCTTTCCCAGATGTTCCGAGAAGCCCACCAAGACGTGTCCCTTGGGCCTGGGCCTGCACCCTCCTCTCTCCATCACTTTGAGCCTCACAATTTGGTAAGAAAGAACAAAATGAGTCAGCAAGTACTTTTCCCAAAAAACCGAGTGTACATGCGTGTTTATTGCAGCACTATTCACAGCAGCAAAAACATGGAACCCACCGTGCTACCCATCGAAAGTAGACTGGATCATAAAAATGTGGTAAGATACATGGTGGAATATTACACGGCCATAAAGAAGGACACAGTTATGAACTTTGCAGTGACTTGGATGGATTTAGAGTCAATCATACTCAGTGATCTATCACAGAGACAAAGAACTGAGTACCACGTGTTCTCATAAACAGACCCTGAACAATGATCATAATACTATAAGAAAAGGATCGGGAGTAGTGGGAAACTGCCAGGGGAGTGGCAGGGATAGGGGGTACACTTCATCTATAAGCATACCTGATCTCAAACCAGGTGAAGTGGGGACCAAAGTGAGGCCCAAACTTTACCTGTACAAGGACCATTTGTATACCTAACCCTGAGCTGTACCCCACATCTTTAAAATAAAATTTGAAAAATTTTTAAAAACCGAGTGAGTTTTAACACATTTCTAGGTTAAAATAAAAAATTGACATCATGCCCTCGATAGCCAGAACATTAAAACTACTTGGGTTTCCTGCTGCCCCTCCTCACCACCTCTGCCTGGGCCCTGACAGGGATTGCAGGTTCAGGCTACCTGTATCCACCCAGAGGTCATGCCCTGCAGGGGCCATCATGTCTACGTTTCACCTTGCAATTTATTCAGCTCTTCCCAGGAGAATCCTTAATGTATCAGTAGTTTAAAAAACAAAACAGACCAGACTCAGGATTGGAGCAGCCGGGCTTAGGGAGGCTGAGGCAGGAGGATCGCTTGAGCCTGCGAGTTGGATCCCAGGAAGGAGACCATGTCTCTACAAAGAATAAATAAAAAACAAAAAACCGGTTGGGCATGGTGGCATATGCCTGTAGTCTCAGCTACTCGGGAGGCAGAAGAGGAAGGATTGCCTGAGCCTGGGAGGTCGAGATTGCAGTGAGCCCTCATCATGTCACCGCACTCCAGCCTGGGTGATAATGTGGGAGCCTGACTCAAAAAGGTAAAAGCAAAAACAAACCAACAGACACAAAAGAAACAACATACTGACAATAAGGCTTGGGCACGAGGGGGCAAGGCAGAGTGGATTCTGCCGCAGACACTCTTGTGGGGACAAAGAGTGCAAAGTGACCGTCTGATGACCGAGGACATGGGTGCTGCAGGCCCTGCCAGATTGTGGATGATATTGGTTGTGATGAGCCCTGTATGTGCCCTGCAAAAGGGCAAGCAAACTACAATGGCTGAGCAAAGACTGGGTGCTTGTTCTCTTCTGAGTCCTCGTGTTTTTGGAAGTGTCTGTGTCCACGACTGGCTCTTGCCTTTTCATTAGACTTGAGACCGAGTCACAAGTGAGGAAGAAGCAGATTCAGAGCAGTGCCAGGCCAGTCTTCTCTTTGAGTGGCCTTGATTGCACTGAGATGTGAAAACGGTGAACCCAACCCAACACCAGCCCTAAAGGAGCAGCCCCTGCCGGGACATCTGATGATCACTGGGGAAAAACTTGTCCTTTTTCTGCCTCTCGCTGCTGTCCACATTTAAAATTCTGCCAGGGTCTCACCAAAGGATGCTGGGGGTGGGGGAGGGAGGCCCTGGTGGCTGCCAGCTTCATTTCTGTAGAAGAGAAAACAATAAACCCGGTGAAGACATCACGCACCCGTGTTCATCAGGCACCTCTCGGTGCTGCCAAGCACCTTCCATCTGGGCTTGTTTCACAGCATCCGAGGGATGCGAGGGGTGCTGGGTAGGGCTACCCCTCCCATGATCCTGCTGGATAGCCTCCTGGCCCCTCTCTAGCCCTGCTCCTGGCAGGTGCCAGGCCCACAGATGACCCTGGCCAGGCTGGGCCCGTTAGGAGAATGTGTGTGTGAGTCCGCGGGTGCAAGTCAGAGTTCCTCACACCAGCCTGGCTCACCTCTACTTTCCAGTTCTCACTGTGCCTGGGAGCTACCATGCATGGGTGGTGATGGAGAACCAGCCTGGAGACGCTTGTGCTACCTTCATTCATTCATTCACTGGCTTGTTATTCACTCATTCATTCGTTAACTCAATATTTATTGGATGTCCACCGTGTGGCATTCCTGCAGTGATGGACACAGGAGGACACAGCAGTGGGCAACAGGGTTCCAGCTCTTCCCGTGGGGATTGTACAAGTTGGCTTGATGGCCATGACCTAATGAAGACCTAGAACACCAACACTGGACTGGACCTTGGTGTGGGGCTTGGACCCTGCAGAGGGCCCTGGCTTGTTGGGACTTCACTGGTCTTTTGGCAGATCTGAGACCCAGTTCTCTAGGCTGCACACCTTTTTGGGCACTGGCTTTGAACCTGGTGAGAAGGCCAGTCTCACTGCTTCAGGGATAGTTCCACCTTGTTCTTTTCTCACAAGATCCTTCTCTGATGGACTCTGGTCTCTTCACAAGTTAGAATCACCATCGAAGGATGAGGACTTACTATTGTTTCAGATCAATCTTTAAAAAGTACATTGTAGATTTTAGAAGCAACGGCAAAAGCAGAGGCCCTCAAATCTCTTCAAAAACAGACAAACAAATAAAATTTAGTCCGGGCTACTTGGGAGGCTGAAGAGGGAGGATCATTGAGTCCAGGAGTTCGAGGCTGCAGAAAGCCCTGATCTTGTCACTGGGCGATATAGTGGGAGCCCAACTCAAACAAACAAACAAGAAATAACAAATTGCCGGGCTCGGTGGCTCAGCCTGTAATCCCGCGCCTTTGGGAGGCTGAGGTGAGTGGACTGCCTGAGCCCGCAGGTTCGAGACCCGCCTGGGCAGCGAGACCTCATCTCTACAATAAATCAAAAAATCAGCCGGGCGTGGTAGTGCATGCCTGTAATTCCGGCTACTCGGAAGGCCAAGGCGGAAGGATCGTCGGAGCCCAGCAGGTCGAGGCTGCGGTGGGTGGGAGCGGCCACTGCACTCTAGTCTGGGAGACAGAGTGAGACTCCAACTCAAAAAAAAAAAAGAAATAACAAACTGACAATAAGTTTTGGATCTGAGGGGGCAAAGCAGAGTGACAACTCTCTCCAACTCTAACCCTGACCCTAAGCCTAACCTTAACACGAACCCTAACCCTAACCCATCCTGAACTCAGCCAGCTTCATGTGGCTACTCCAGGATGTAATAGTGACCAGGTAAAAAACCAGGATGGATCTAGAGAGGAACGGGGAGACAAATCAAAAGATTTCTTAAACGTTTTCACGTTATTTTTATCTTTGCTTACAAAGTACTCATTTGTCACTGAGATGGATCTGGAGAATCTGGATAAAGGCAGGGAGAAAATAAAGTCACTTATAATCTCACCACCCAGAGAGTGCTGTATCCTGCCTGACATTATTCAAAGAATATGCACATGGAAATATACACACATAAGTGGCATCAAACTGCACATAATGCTTTGGAATCACTTTTTTTTTCTTCACCATATACTATATTGCAACATGAATTTAACTATTCTTCCACGGTGTCATATTACGTAAAGGAATAGCATCCATTATATGAATGCACCATAATTTCTTTAACCAATCCATTAGTGATGGATATTTAGGCTGTTGCCCAAATTTGCACTAATATAAATATGATTGTAGAAAATATACTGTAGCTGTGCCATGTGTAAATCCATAATCATTTCCTTGGTATAAATTCTAATTAGGTGAAATTGTTGAGTCAATGAAGACATCACATTGGCTAACTTCCTGCCAAATGGGGCGAAAATGGCAAGTGGATGTCCACTTCCATCTGACTCCTAGATTGAGTATCTCTCAATTTCAGGCCAACTATAAATATCATGCTGTTTTAAGAACTTACTTGCCATCCTCCTTCTCCCCGACTTGTTCTCCGAACTGCAGGGCTGGCCCTGGACTCGGAGGCTGTGGGTAGAATGGGAAGAAGTGGGGAGCAGAGGAGGCCTTGGCCCTGGGGAGAGAGACTGGGGTTGAGGGGGAAGGCTGAAATGAGCCCGGCCGAGGGAGCTTAGGGCTGGCCTGGGCGCCACCCTCCCTTCGGTCTTCTGCTGAAAGGTGGGATGGACCCCGCGGGTCCTCAGCCCTGCTGCTTCTCCACCCAGGCACCCTCCCTTAGCGGGCCATCTTGAAAAGCCATTTGCTCTCTTCAAGTTTTGTTTTCTGATCTGTGAAATGAGCACCTTAGGGAAATCAAAGCCTGATCCAGAATTGCTATCCCTTTTATTTTTATTTTATTTTTTATTTTTTGAGTTGGAGTCTCACTCGGTCGCCCAGACTGGAGTGCAGTGGCCGCTCCCGGCCACCGCAGCCTCGACCTGCTGGGCTCCGGCGATCCTTCCGCCTCAGCCTTCCGAGTAGCCAGAATTACAGGCATGCGCTACCACGCCCGGCTTGTTTTTTGATTTATTGTAGAGATGAGGTCTCGCTGCCCAGGCGGGTCTCGAACCCGCAGGCTCAGGCAATCCACTCACCTCAGCCTCCCAAAGGCGCGGGATTACAGGCTGAGCCACCGAGCCCGGCTGCTATCCCTTTTATTAATGACAAGGAAGAATGACTTGAAGGAAAGAGCAGAGTCACCCCTCCCTGTTTCATGTCAATAATCTGTCCCCCCTCCCACCTCCACTGGCAAGATCCTAAGACATTCACCCCCAAGACACTCACACTCGAGCACAGACACACTCATGTTGAGGGAAAGTGCGTGAATTCTTTTAAGGTCTTCTTTAGTCCCTAGAACAGGGCAGAAGTATTCAGGGATGCTGTCCACCAACTTACTGGCTGATGAGAAACATGGGCCAGCCCTGTCTCCCCTCGGCCGTGTCCTGTGACACTCACTCCAGAGTTTGAGAGCTTTCTCCTGGGCTCCTCCGCTCGACGTCCTCGGGAGCCTGTGAGCTCCTCCGCCCCACCGCAGACCCACAGCCCTGTCACAGCCGCCTGGCCCTCCTCTCAGAGAAGGATTTGATATTTAAGTGGTGACTTACTTTTCCAGGGGCAGAGTATTTCTATTCCAAGCTAGCTCTCCCATGGCAGAGAGAAAGGCAGCTTCGGCTCCCACCGACTGAATTCAGGGGCCCCAAAAGGATGCGTGGCTGGGAACAGTCGCTCTGACACCGTGGGAGGCTGGGACTGAACACAGTCCCATCCAGCCAGACACGCCATGCCTGAAATCCCCACAGTAAGATCCCACTCTCCCTTGGTCCGCCCTTCATGCCCTCATCCCTGCCCTGCTTCTGTTTCTCTCACACACACTCATGCACACTCACACACACACATACCGACACATTCACAGAATACATCCTTATACACAGACATATTCAACACACTCATACACAGACACACAAATACACTTATATATGAAACATTCACAGAATACATCCTCATACACAGACACACACACTCATACACAGACATACCTCTCAGACACACATTCAAAGACACACTCACAGACATACGCAAACACAGACATACACACAGACATGCACACACTCATACACAGGCACACTCTCAGACACACACTCAGATATGCTCATATACACACTCAAACACAGACATACCTCACAGAAATGCTCACACATTCATACACACACTGACACACTCATACACAGACACACACAGACACATTCACAGACATACATACATAGACAAACTCACCAGCACACACACTCATGTGCAGACACACTCACTCACACACACTCATACACAAACACAGACACATCCACAGATACATATTCATACCCAGATGCACAGACGTAGTCACAGTCACAAATATTCATATACAGACGCACACATGCACATACAGACACACAAACTTATACACAGACACATTCACAGACACACACATGCACCGTCCCCTCAGACCCTTCATCCAGAGGCCCTGGGGGTGACGAGCAGCTCTGTGTCTCTCTGTGGCATGGGCAGGAGGCAGCCAGAGCCCAGCCTCTCCTGCGGGCCTGGGATCCTGACTGCCTTCCAGAGGCTCATGCAGGCTGGGGCTTCTGAGGAGGGACTCAGCTGGCCAGTGGGGACATAGCGCGATGGGGAGAGCTGCTGAGTGTGCCCAGCCAGGGGACAGAGCAGGCCCCATGAGTCAGACAGGCCTGCCCGGTCAGAAGGGCCACTTGGAGGAAGCCACCCGGGATAAGAAAACCTCCACCTTCTGTCTGGCACACTTTCAGACAGAGCAAAAGTATTTTTAAACTCATTTCCCTGACCTAAAAAGGGTCCTTTTTGCCTGAACACCTAGTCTTTGAGGACTGACTCCGGAGGGCTTCTATAAATAGCCCTGCACACTGCTGGGAAGGTAGCTGTGGCTGTGGCAGGTGTTGGAGACAGCTTGGCAGATGTCTGGGGGATCCAGGGCGACTGCCCGCCCTGCCTGAGGCTCTAGCGTGGGGGTCACTCTGGGTTACTTAAAATTACAGCCCTGGGAAGAGATGGCGCGGCATCCCATTAACCAGACCCAGGGAGGTAGTCGAGCCCTTCCGGCTCACGCATTCTCCCTCGCCACCGCCCTGTGTTCGCATCCCTGAGCCCAGAGCTGTGAGGGGCCTTGGGGGAGGGTGGGATGCAGAAGAGGGTGTGTGGCAGGACCAAGATCCACGGTGTCCTGTGACGATTTGGAAGGGGATCTTAGCTCTGTGCGTGTTAAAACTCGTTCATCCTCCTGTGTTCTGAAAGTGTGTGCCTTATCTTAAACTAGGAAAATATAGCCATCAGGGCCAATTTGTACTTCTACTTTTTAGTTGGGGTCTTACTGCTATCCAGGCTGGAGTGCAGCGGCACGATCATGACCCACTGCAGCCTTGACTTCCTGGGCTCAGGCGATGCTCCCATTTCAGATTCCCGGGTAGCTGGAACTACAGGCGTGTGCCACCACGTCCTGCTCTGAGAGCAGAGACTTTGAAACTGCTCCCCACAACCCACTGAGGGCCCTGTAATAAATCTACCACCTGATTAGAATAAAAGGAAAGTATCAGTCATTGCAGGTGGTAAGGGTGATATTTTGATGACACTTGGACTTCAGTAGGATGAGAGCACATAGGTGCTTCTCGCACTGGGCACTACATGGGCAGTCATAACACATGCTTGTAGCAAACTCAGCACCACGGATTGTGTGGATTCTTTAAGCAGTCTTCTGTCCCTGAGACTTTATTAAAAGGGAGAAAACGCACCAGGCTCGGTGGCTCAGCCTGTAATCCAAGTGCTTTGGGAGGCCGAGGTGAGTGGATTGCCTGAGCTCGCGGATTCGAGACCTGCCTGGGCAACTTGGCAAGACCTCATCTCTACAATAAATAAAAATAAAATTAGCCGGGCATGGTAGCGTGCGCCTGTAGTTCCAGCTACCTGGAAGGCTGAGGCGGAAGGATCGCCGAGGTTGCGGTGGCCGGGAGCAGCCACTGCACTCCAGTCTGGGCGACAGAGCGAGACTCCAACTCAAAAAAAAAAAAAAAAAAAGGAGCGAAAGCTGAAAGGGTCCCTTTTCCTCACATCCAGCCCCAGGGCAGGGCATCCCCTGGGATCGGTGTGGCTGTGGAGGCCCAGCTAATTAAAAAAATTTTTTTTGGTAGAGGCAAGAGCTTGTCTTTGCCTAGGCTGGTCTCAAACTCCTGGGCTCAAGCAATCCTCTTGCCTCGGCCTCCCAAAGTGTTAGGATTATAAGTGTGAGCCGCTGTGCCCGGCCCAATTTATAGTTTCAAAAGTCACTGAAATCTGCCTTGTGTGTGTGCTCCTGGGTCACAAGTGTCTCTTTCCCAGCAGTAGCCAAGCGGTGTCAGGGCCATACGCCTTCTGCCTCTGCCTCGAAATGTGCGCTGTGTCGCCGTGGGGCCTGTCATGTTCCCATCTGCTCTCCACAACGGTGATTATCACCTGACGATCTCAAACACCTTCTCTGCTGAGGCCAAGTCTCCTTGCGCGGCTTCCTTTGGCCCACCTCGAGGAAGCCCCACTCGCCTCTTTGCGTCTCTCCTCCCCGCAGGCATACCTCTTTTGGGTCTCAGCCCTGGAACCGGGCTTCCTCTTTTCCTTCCTTCCTGCCTCCTGCAGCCACAACTCATGTTTGCTCACGGCCCTCCCAGAGCTGTGAAGACAGGCCCAGTGCCTGGAAGGCAGAGAGCAAGGTGTGTCCAGGGAGTGGGCGAGCCGGTTGGCGAGGTTCGTGGGAGCCCAGCACAGCTCTGGAGAAGAATCTGGGCTTGCCTGCCCTGGAATGGAGGACTGTGCCTCTGCCCCCTCAGCCTGGCCACTGGGCATCTAGGACGGGGGATCCCAGGGGAAGGGCTCTCACCGTCCTGCTCTGAGAGTCGAGACTTTGAAACTGCTCCCCACAACCCACTGCGGGCCCTGGAATAAATCTGCCACCTGATTAGAATAAAAGGAAAGGATCAGTCATCGCAGGTGGTAAGGGTGATAATTTTTTGACACTTGGACTTCAGTAGGATGAGAGCACATAGATGCTTCTCACACTGGGCACTACGTGGGCAAACTCGGCATCACGGATTATGGGGATTCTTTAAGCAGTCTTCTAGCAGACTTTTGTCCCCGAAATTTCTTTATTAAAAAGGAGATTAGCCCGTAATCCCAGCACTTTGGAGGCCAAGGAGAGTGGGGGTTCAAGACCAGCCTGGGCAACTTGGTGAGACCTCGTCTCTATAATAAATCTAAAAATTAGCCAGGTGTGGTGTCGCATGGCTCTAGTTCCAGCTACTTGAAAGGCTGAGGTGGAAGGATTGTCAGAGCCCAGCAGCTCGATGCTGGGTGGCTGTGAGTGTGCCACTGCACTCCAGCCTGGGTGACAGAGTGAGACTCCAACTTAAAAAAAAAAAAAGAAAAAGGAAAAGCTGAAAGGACCAGTTTTCCTTACACCCAGCCTCAGGGCAGGGCATCTCCTGTGGTCAGTGTGCCTGTGGCTGCACCATCAGTGCCCAGGGTGGGCCAGCCACTGCTGGGGAGGGTTATGGAGGCCCACCTTGTGGCTCAAGCCTCCCAGGACAGCAGCTCCTGCATCCATGTCCAGCCTTCATCCAACACTTGGGTCCTCTTGGTGTGGGCCCCAGGGTGCTGCCCCGCCTGGCTGGGACCCCTCTGGGCATGGATACTGTGTCTGTCATGGGACAGCCTTTCTGTGTGTCACCAGCCTGGATCCCTGAAGAGGCCCCTTAGGGTCCGTCGAGATGCCTCTCTCGGGGCTCCATCCACTCACCTGAGTTCTCGTATCTTCCAGAATGCTTTCCACCCAGGCTTTGACCTCTGGAGGACAACAATCTGTCCCTCTTTCAGAGCTGACACTCTTGGTGTCACCTCCTCCACTGTCTTGGTGTTCTTGTTTCTCGCCTCTGGCCAGATGCAGCACCTGCACAGCCCAGAGGCCCCGCCCTCCTTGGCTTGGGAATTTCTGTGAGTTCAGCTTGAGATCTCACTTGGCCACGTGGGCTCCTATGGGCTCTGGGACTGGCAGCCGGGGTGAGTCTTCTCTTCCTCTACCTCCGCCGTATGACTTTGAGGACCTGTCACAGACCTTTCCCATCTGTATCAAAGAGAGCATCAGACTGACCGTGATCACAGCTTCATGAAGGTACATGACATTGAGGAGGTTTGATGTGGAAACCGCTTAGAACAGTTATCGGCATCCCTTACCTGAATGTTTGAGGAGGTCTTTGCCCTCTGCCCTAGGTCAATAGTTTTACTGCTCTTCCTAGCTCTTTCCATCTCCTTCCTCTCTTGTCCCAGTGGCCAGCACAATCCCTCCCATCTTGCCATGCTTCTTCCTGGGTGTCTTCTGCTGAAGATTCGTGTGACTCTGGGACTAAGGGTCAGGACTTGCCCTAGTCAAGCCAGAACCCACTGGCTTCACTGATGTCTTGGTGAGGGAGAGGCTTATGAGCTGCACCTGCTTTCTGAGTGAACTTCTCGACTGCCATCCTGCTGTCCCTCCCGACACTCTCTTCCGTGCGCTTCTGTCCTCTTGTTAAAGGTATTTTGATGCTTGTTTGGGTCAGCGCTCACTCGGCAATGGGGCCTGGGCTCCAGGACTCAGGCTGGCCAGGGCCAGGCGCCCACATTGCCTTTTCCCTGACAGACCACGAGAGGGCGCCTGGCCTCCACCCAGGAAAGAGCGGGCTGCGACCCGGGCTCCCTCCTCCGCCGCCAGACAGCACGTGAGTGATGAGAGTGCCAAGAAACTTTCACGGAGAGGAAGCCAGGAGGCCGAACGCGTGCAGGGCGCCACCCTCACCCAGCACCCTGCATTTCTGGGGAAAGAGTGGAGATGCAGGGGGAGCAGAGGACCCAGACGTGGGTAAGTAAAGCCCCCAGTGCCCAGCCCTGTCTGTGCTGCTGGTGCCTTTTACACGAGACAGTGGAGGGGAAGGGATTGCCTAGCATCCCTGAGCCCTGGCTTGGTGAAGAACTTCGAGAGAGAGAGAGAAGTGGCTTGGGTTCCTCGAAGCCTCCCGTGGGGCTGCCTGGTCCCGGGAGGGGCAGGTGCCGTGGCTGGTGGGACCACAGCAGTGTGTCAGAGTTCCAGAAGCAGCAGCCTCCTGCTGTGGTGAGTTTTTGCCACTGTGAGCCACTGAGAACCTGCCAGGCAGAAGGAGCCTGCTCTCGTCCAGGCAGAGAACCTGAGGGGGACGAGCTCAAAGGCACACACAGGTGTGGAGGCTTGTGTCAGGTGCAGCACGGCCTGAGAGCAGTGCCCACATCAGAGACTTTGGGACGCCGGACCAGGGCACTGGCCTGAGCTCACTTCACCCTCAGAGACCCCAGTGTGGGAGAGAAGAGTGTGCCCTCCCCTGTGTGTCACCAAGCAGTAAGAGAAGGAGCAGTAATAAAGTAATACATCACAGCATCAGCAGGGGCTGGTTCAACCATATCTTGGTTTCCCCAGTCTGATGCTGGCTGCTCCAACACTCTTTCTGAAACAGCAGTGATCATATCTCCATAGCCTCTTCTGTGTCCTCGTTGCTCTGCTGAGTCTCCTCCTTTGTGGGGTGGACCACTGCTGGGCTAGGAGATGGGCAGAGTTCTGGCTGGAGTCTTTCAGCGGGGACTCCAAGGACCTGAGCTGCAGTGTGGACAGACACGGGGACCTGGAGTCTTGAGACTCCTCGAAGAGACGTTGTTTTGCTGCCTTTAGGCGGCAGGGTTCTGGAAGCGAATTTTTGAGTTGCTTCAGGCCTGGCTGGAGGAAGTTTCGCAATGGGGATAGGGGTGGGTGTCCAGGGGAGAGGCCTCCATGCCCCTTGGAAGCAAGCATTTGGCCCTCGCCTGGAATGTAGGATTCCACCCAGAAACCCCGTTCTGTTGTGTGGGGTATTTTTCCCTCTGATTTCTGTCGAATATCTCTTCTCATTTATCTCGGGTTTTCCAGTTTCTCAGCCCTTTTGTTTAGCTGAGTTTACTCATCTGAAAATATAGCTGCCCTCATCCTGAAAACCAAAGACAACCATTAAAATGTACCCTCCCCTTCCGGTTGTCATGCCTCCTGGTAATAAGACCTAGCACTTTTTTATATACTAAAATGTGAATGACTATTTTCTTTTTTTGAGGTGGAGTCTCACTCTGTCACCCAAGCTGGAATGCAGTGGCACACTCACGGGTACCCCAGCATTGACCTGCTGGGCTCTGGCGATCCTGCTGCCTCAGCCTTCCAAGTAGCTAGAACTACAGACGTGTGCTACCACACCCGGCTAATTTTTTATTTATTGGAGACACGAGGTCTCGCCAAGTTGCCCAGGCGGTCTCAAACCTGCAGGCTCAGGCAATCCACTCGCCTCAGCCTCCCAAAGTGCTGGGATTACAGCCTGAGTCACTGAGCCGGGCCTATTTTTTTTTTTTTTTTCCTTAATTTGAGAAAATCAAACCGAGCCAGAAAAGAAAGTTATCTCCAAATCCAGACTTCCTATTTTCTCACTATGGGTGGTCTTCACAGACTAGGAGAATAAATGCCGTGGGCTCTGCTTTTGTGTCTCTGGGGGTTGACGGTTCTGATTTGGCTTGGCGTCGCCTGTACAAGTTGTTCTTTTCAGTTTAGCTCACCCTTGATTAGCATTAAAATTCGCTGTTCCACCACCAGGTGGACATGGCTGCCCATGGGTTTTCCTGGAGTTGTTGACCTCCTGAAGCCCCCTCTGGCTCTCGGGAAGGAGCGGGGAGTCCTTTGAATTCTAACTGAATAAATACACCATGATGGTAGACAGGCCCATGTTTCAGCTCCTGTCCCCAGCTCCCAGCCCCAAAAGTTAAGCTTGGTTTTAACCCAAAATCCTAGAAAGAGGGTTGGCAAACCTTTTCTGTAGAAAGCCAGATAGTGAGTCTCTAGGCTTTGGGGCCACGTGGTCTCTCCTGCAATGACTCTGGTGCCGGCAGGGCGGCTACCATAGACAGTGTGTAAACGAGTGAGCCTGAGTGTGTTCCGATAAAACTTTATCAGTGGACATGGGAGCTTGAGTTTCATATAATTTTGACATATCAGGAAGTATGACTCTTCTTCAGATTTTTGTTTTCAAACATTAACATAGGAAAACAACAACAACAAAACAACAAAAACAACCTCAGCTATGTGAAAAAAGACCCCAGGTCAGATTTGTCATCTTTCCAGCAGAGTGTCTGGGGGATGTCGGGATTCATGAAGTGTTTTGTGATTTGTCTGTAAGAAGTCGTAAGGAAGTCACTTCCCAGGGCTTCTCAAACCTCCCGAGTGGATGTTTCTGCATCCCCAGAGAGCCCTACATGCCGAGGAAGAGTTGGCTCCTTTGATACCAGCTGACTTCCCTGGCAGCCTTTGTTGCTCTACTGCCAAATCTTGCCACTGACCTGCATTCTTTGCATGTCTGCCCCATATTTCCCATGTGGGTGTGATCCCTGACAGCACAGAGATTCAACCAGGAGGGGAGAACACTGTCAGTCGCTCAGACAGATGAGTCACGTGCTTCGCTGCACACGTGGAAATTCCCATGGCCTGGCCAAATCCACCCATTGAGAGATTTGAGCCTGCACTCTCAATGAGATTTTTTTTCTTTCACCCTTCCAGCACAACCTCGTGGAAGGAAATGAGAAACACAGATGACAGGATGGGATAGGAATTCTGCCACAGAACAGACACTGCCGAAAGTCTCTGTAATTTATTTAATTATTCAAACAATAGAGCACAAAGATAACAGTTTCAAGTACATTCTGTTACACATTTTTGACAGGAATAGATATGGATTTAGTCATGAGGGAGGCTGGCGGTAGCCACCACACATCCATTTTGCACAAACTCTTGGTACCATCAACCCTGAAAAGGAGATGTGGTCCCTGGTCTGGGCGGGAGTGGGCTGCACCTTCTTGATGCCCTGAATTTAGTTTTCTAAGCAGTGGCTTCCTTTCCTTGTCCACAATAAAGAGAAATTTTAATCCAAAGCTGTGGAGGGGTCTTAAAAAGAGGGACTGGGAGGGCAATGACAGTGCCCAGCAGTGCAGAGGCTCCACCACCCAGCCAGTCCAGGAGCTCGGGCATTCCATCGGGGCTAGACTGCGCTCCTAGGTGCCCTGGTCACCCACAGAACCGCGCCGTGGCCATTGGTACCTTTGGGCTTGGTCAATGCCCGATTTCTGTCTTTGACCGTCCAGGCTGCCCAGCTCAGCTGTCAGGTCACTCAACACAGGCAGAGGAGCTGGTGTGTCCCATGCTTTGGTCTAACTTTGATGGACTTGGAATCATCCTCACACAGTCAAAATAACAGAAACCATCAAACTCCCCCGAGGTTGTAAATGCCAGCCTCGAACCTGCTAACCACCTGGAATACCCAAGGAAAGTCTTTTACTGAGAAGAACTGAGGACTGCTCCTGTGTTTTGGGCCCAGCCTGGTGGAAGCACCCAGTGACTGGCACCCCCCACCCCAGTGCCATCCATCTGCACGCATAGCCTCCTGGGAAGGCCACTGGAGGTCAGTTTTCTGCCGAGTCCAGGCCCAGCCTCAGGAGCCAGCCTCTGCCAGGTGGGACAGAGTTCACTCCTGTTCCCTAAGCCTGGACTACCTTCCAAACAAGCTTCATCCAATAAGAGGCCCTGGGCCCACAAAGCTTGGCCCTTCCAAAGCCCAGCCCGGCTCAGATACTTCAGCCCAAAGCATGAGGCATGACCGATACCTTTAGTCAAAGAACAGGGAGCGAGCCACGGCCGAGGGTCCTGACTGCGGGCGAGGGCAGAGACCCTCTTGGCCAGACCTTCAATGCAGCATGAAGTGCAGAGGGACCCGCCTTGACCCAGCTGACATCAGGCACACACTGCAGGGTGCCCACTCAGGTAGAGATAACAGTCTACGCCTAATGACCTCACCAGACGGACAGCTTGGATTAGATGACAGTGTGGCAGCCCTGACGTTCTAGCGACCGGTCCACCGAAAGCAAGCGGAGCGCTCCATTCTGGGCTTTTGCCACTTGGATTTGGGGGGATCCTCCAGACAAGAGGGTAGGAGGTTCAGAGAAGATCAACACCTGGCTTTCTCCTCAGGGCACCCTTTCTGGAAAGGGCACAACAAGACCTCAGAAAGCAGCAATGAGCCTCCTACCTGCAGATCAGAGACGGTGTGACTGGGGACAGTATGGTGTCTGCCCAACAACCACACACAGGAGCCCTGGTAGAAAGTTCTTGGTGGCTGGGCCCAGGCCACCTACTCTGGACCTACAAAGTAGGCTTTGCCAGTTAAGGGGTGGGGTTGAGGGGAAGCCCGGTGACCACAAATGGCATCCCAACCTTTGGGGGCATAGGAAGAACTTGACATGATAGACACAAACAGAGCTGAGGTTTCTCCAGTGATGAGAATAAACAAGATTTGTCTTCCTACTTTGGTTACCTATGTCAGTCAATCTGAATTCACAGTATAAGTAACACACCTAAATATAATATCAGGAGCTCCTGTCAGCACTAAGTTTCCCAAACAAAGAAGCCAAAAAAAAAAAAAAAAAAAAGAAAGAAAGAAAAAAAGAAAAAAGAAAAGAAAAAGGGTTGCAACAGGAATTCTTAGTTATCATATACTAACCAGTCTGTGCGTGGCACATTTTATTTCTATAAAACTATTACAAAATATTCAAAAATACATTTTAGTAAATTTACAGCAGTTATTTCTCAATTTATTAATGCAAAAACATCCTTTGTTTTTCTCTGTACAAACTACAGGCTCCATCCTTGTGGACTCATTACTATGTGCGCTTTTAAAAAATATTATTTTCTAATAAATTCTTTGAAGTTAAAAATAACAGAGTTCTTCCAGTTTGTCAAAAAAAAAAAAAAGTGTGTGTGTGTGTGTGTGTGTGTGTGTGTGTGTGTGTGTGTGTGTAACAGTCTTGGCTTCCAAGAATGTGGCCAAATGGTGATTACAAAGCAAATATTAAACCATGAAGACAACACAGAAGATGGCTGTTACATTGGAAACTAGTTAAATTAAAATAATATATTTTCATATTTTACACTATTTCAAAAAATGAAATGTAATTCAGTTAAGTATTGATCTCTCAAAAAATCTAATTTACAATTCTGTGTATAAAAATATAATTTGTGGACCCCCATGAAGCACGTTTGAGTTTACACTTGCAGAAAAGCAGGAGCGTTGCCAAGGAGGAACGGACAGCACAGGGTTTTGCTTTCTGACGGTCAGGACGAGGGACATGTAGAAAAATAGACTCTGACCAGGTTGCGTGGCCTCACAAAATAATCTTTCCCCGCTGTGAGTACAGTTCACGTGATAATAATAAATTATCCAAGAAGCAAACTATTTAAGGCTCTTGAAGGTCCGGTTCATATTATTTAAAACATCTATTCATACCAAACAAATAAATAGCCAGGAAAGGAGGGAAAAAAATAACCAAAATAAAACAATAACCAAAAGGTTCAAAAATATATAAGCTAAACACAACGACAAAACTTCCCGGGGTCTTTGTTTCCTTATAGTCTACTTTGGACTGTCCTACTTTATTATTATTATTATTATTATTATTATTATATTGAAGTCTCATTCCGTGCGCTCATTCCGTGCGTCTCTCGCGGTCGCTCTCTGTCGCCGGCCCCGCCCGCCCCCTCCCGCGCCCCTCCGGCCCCCGCACGCCGCCCCCGGGCTTCAGCTGGCCTTGACCGCCATGCCGAGGGGGTGCAGGGCCTCGCTGTCCAAAAGCCAGGTGCCGAGCTGGTAGAGCAGCTGCGAGTACCAGTGGATGCCCGCGCCGGCCGCCGCCCCGGGCGCCTCGGACGCCCCCGGCGCGGGCGGGGGGGCGCGGCCGCCGCCCCCGCCGCCGCCGTCCCCGCCGCCGTCCGTGCGCACGGGCGCCAGCGCAGCCAGGAGCGCGTGCGCCAGGCGGAAGGGCGCGAAGGCGCGGTGCGCCCAGCCGTGCTCCTCGATGACCGCGTAGCACGAGGCCAGCACCCGGTTGATGAGGATGGTGCCCTGCGCCGTGAGCGGCGCGTAGGCGCCCGCGGCCTCCTCGCGCAGCGTCACGCTGTGCACGGCGGCCGGCAGCAGCCGGCGGTCCCCGTCGCGCTCGGCCACCACGTACACGCGCTGGCCCGGGCGCACGCGGCTGGCGAAGAGCGCGCGGCGGCCCGGCGCGCCCCCCGGCGGCGCCTCGCGCTCCCCGGCGGCCGAGTCGTTGAGCGGCGCCACGAACAGCAGGTGCGCCGCCGTGAGCAGCAGGCGCTCGCGCGGCTCCCGCGTCTCGATCACGTAGAAGACCTTCCTGGCGCCGTCGTCGCGGTCCAGGAAGGCGAGGAAGTCGCTGTAGAGCAGCCGGCCCTGGTCGTCGGCCGCCAGCACGCGGTCGCCGGGGCGCAGGTCCTTCACCAGCTTGGTGCCGCCCTGCTCCAGGTGCACGGTGGCCGAGCCCGGGAAGCAGCCGCCCGACTTGGCCGCCACCGAGTTCTCTGAGGGCGAGGAGGAGGGAGAGAAGAGGGACAGGGGTTGAGTTCCGCGAGGGAGGCGCGTCTGGGGAGGAGGGGACACTCGCGAGGCGCCCCGCGCGCCCAGGCCGGGGGTGCGCGCGGCACGGGTGTGGAGGGAGGGTGACCTCCTTCTTCCCCCCGCCCTCCCACCCCCCGCCGCTTCAGTGGCAACCTTCAGGTGCGGGCTCATTCCTTAACGACTCTCTAAGGGGGCATCGGCGGCGACAGAGGATGCCGGGCGTTTCCTGCTGGAGGCCGTGGCACTCCTTCCTTTCGCCTTCCTTCAACCCCATCCCCCCGCCCAGCCCACACCCAGCCTGGCCGCGAATTCAGAAGGGTGTTTGCTCTCCACTTGGATTCCTCGGGAAGCCTCCTCGAGCGCTCGCGGGCGCCGGGGCACCCCCTCCTTCCCTCCCTTCCCGGCGCTGGGCGCGGCGCCTCCCCGGCCCTCCGCACTGGGGCTGCGCCGCGGAGACCCCTGGCTCGCCGGCCCGCAGCACCCAGCCACTGGCCTTGGCGTCGGTCTGTGGAGGGGTGGTGGGGGCGGGGAGCGAAAAATAACTGGAGTAGTTGTAGCAACTGGACAAACATTCCAGAGAATTGGCCGAGGTGTGAAAATCCAGGCTTGTGTGGATTTTCTAATTAAAATCCAATAAAGGGCCCAGCACTGTCATTGTGATTCCTGGAATAAATGGGAGCCACTCTTGGAAGGGGCCACTTCCATTTTCTCCCCTCCCCTTTCTCAGCTCATGCTCTCCCGGCTCTCGGGCCACCCCCTCCCTATTTGCTCAGGTGCAGTGCTCCCCCATCCCCCCCGTGTGCAATTCACACGCGGACTCTCCAGAAGCTCGGGCCTCACAAGCACTATTTGCACAGCCAGGCCTCTCTTCCAAGCACTCAAGATGTGTATTTGAATTTTAAATGGCGGGGCCCGTTCGGAGCGCTGGAAGCGCCGGGTTCTCAAGGCCCCTTGACTACCGCTGTCTCGAGCCCTCTGTCGCTCTCTGAGGCTCACTGTCCCGAGGACAATAATTGCAATTGGGGCGGAGCGCAGGGGGCCGGGGAGGGAGGGTGGGGAGGGCTCCGTCTTCTTTGCATTCCGATCTCCGGGATCATGCTTTTGCAAATAGAGATTGCGAGGAAGAATCTTCCTGCTGGAATTACAGAAGGTTTTTAATCTTCTCATCGGTTTCTCCGTCATGAAGTGTGGGGCTGGCCGCTGGAGGCCCTCCGAAGCCCCCAGGAATGCGACCCAGGGCGCTGGCGAGCCCGAGTCGTCGAGTCGCACGACCCGGCTTGACACGCACCACACCACGCCCCCGGTCCGCGTGCGCGGAATGCCAATGAGCGGCTCTTGGCGCCCCGGGGTCCCGTTTTCCGCCCCCCCCAGCCCTCGGCCCAGATCTTTGGGGCTGGATTACCGCTGCTCACTTGGGAGGAGGTCTTTAGGGATTCCCGCTAGGGGGACCCCACGGGCAGGGGTGGTCCCGGAGGAGGCGGCGCGGCTCCAGCGCCCCCGCGAATTCCCCAGGAGGACGGGCCCAGGGCGCAGGGACCTCCCGCGGCCTCCCCTGCCCATCCCGGGCCGGGGGAGGGAACCGCAGCAGAAGGTTCCCGCCGCAGAGCCCCGAGAGGTGTGGGCGCTGCCGCCCTCTCCTAGTGGCAGTCGAGACCCCCTCCTCCGGGTTGCAAATCCAGCCCTTCCCCATCACCGCTCCCACACCTTTGCTCTCTGTTGTTACCAGAGTCACTGTTTTTACCTACGAAGTGTGTCGTTACACTTCCAAAGTGTTTTTCTACTAACTAGGCCGTTAAAATAAAATCTAGGGGGCAAATAGGAACAACTGGAGGGGGCGAGGGTCGGAAGACAGTTCCTCCGAAATTCGCCGTGGACTGTCTGGCTAATTGTGTCGACTCTGCCGAGAGACAGAGAGCTGTGGGGATGTCTCGGGTCGCGCCTGCGTGTGTGCGGGTGGCGCCTCCTTCCCTGGCTGTTCCTCGCCGGCAACAGCATGTGGCGTTGCAGGCCCAGGGAAGCCAGCCCTGCGCCGCCTCGGCCAGAGCTCCAGCTGCAGGCCCGGGGCCGGATCGTCTTCCCTGGCCCTGTCTGCGGCTTAGGGCATCCCAGCTGGGCTCCTGATCAGAGCGGATGCTTCTGGGCGTGCGGCCTCCAGATGCTGGAAGTGGTTGCTACTGGGTTTATTACCTCCCACTAGGCCTCTCCCCAAAGGCTCAGCGAGTAAGTTAAGTGAGTTTAGACTCCACAGGAGCCCTGCAGGAGGACAGAGGATGCAGGGCTTATGCCCTGCATAGAACCTTCTTGGGGGGGGGCGACTAGGCTCCTGAAGATTCTTAGACCCTATGCGAGAGGAAGGGTCTAGACTGGACGTGGCTAGGCATACAGGGCTGCAGCTTCCTGGCCAGGAAAGTCCCGGTGCTCCTCCCCCAGCAGTGCCTTCCCACCACCTGCAGTGGAGACTCCAGAAGCAGGCAGAAGCCTGAGGCCCCCCACCTCTGGGCTCGGACAACCTCTGACTCTGTGGCCTCAAAGGTAGGGGTGATTCCTGGGGGAGGAAACACGTCCTAGGGAATGTTCCCACAGCAGAAACCCAGTCAACACCCAGTGGCCTTCCCACCTGGCCCGCTTTTCTTTTACCCTTGAATCAAGCCAGGGGTCGCACAGATGACCTTCTGTGGGGGCAGATCTGGAGTGGGGAGATGTGACGTCTGGGGGGGGCATGGGGAGATATGGAGAAAGGCTGAGGACAAGGGCCTCTTACCTGCTTTCACTGAGCAGTGGATGTGCGCTTTGGACTCGTAGTAGACCCAGTCGAACCCAGCCTCCACAGCCAGGCGGGCCAGCATGCCATACTTGCTGCGGTCACGGTCGGACGTGGTGATGTCCACGGCCCGGCCCTCATAGTGCAGTGACTCCTCCGAGTGGTGGCCGTCCTCGTCCCAGCCCTCAGTCACCCGCAGTTTTACTCCTGGCCACTGGTTCATCACTGAAATGGCCAAGGCGTTCAACTTGTCCTTGCACCTCTGCAAAGAGAGGGGGCGGCCCCAAGGGGCAGACACATTAGCATCACGCCCACCACCCTGGACCCTCCATCAGCCCTGCCCAGTCTGGGGTGGGTGAGGACTGGGCAGAGGAGGAGGAAGACAAGGCTCAGAGTGGTGATCAGCCAGTGCAGACGAGAAGGCTCCTTTCGGGGGAGGAGGGAGGAAGGAAGGGGGTAATCCACAGGAGGAGTAAGTCCTCTTGGGGTTCAGCTAAAGGCCCTTTTCTAAATTCTAAAACAGCACATGCTCCTACAATGCCCTGAGAAACAACTATTTCTATGAAACAAACTGTAGACACGAATCCCAGAATTCTTCCGAGGGGCCATCGGCAATGTCCGTCCCTCCCCCAAACGGCCCTCCACTCCGGAACCCCCTGTCTACGTTCCCCTCCCCCACACCCATTTGCGCCTCTGCCCTTTTCTCTGCACTGACTCTCCCACAAGGAGGCCAGAGAGGGACCCAGGGTGGAAGTTTGCAGAAATAGAGAAAAATACCCTGTGCACCTTTTAAAGAGTTGAAAGCCTCGTGCTTAATCTGGAGGCCTTTCCTCCTACCCTAGGTCTATCTGGGGTGAGGGTTGAGCCAGAGGTGGGAGAGGGAGGCAGAACGCTGAGAGCCATGCTTCGAGCGGGGAGAGAGCCCGAGTGAAAGGTGACCAGGTGAGCGCTCATTTTCAATACAAGCTGGGACCAGGACAAACATTCTTTATCTGGACAGCCACATTCTTTTTCCCCATGGAAGTCTTTTCTGCCTGGCTTTTCTGAGGTCTGATTGTGTTTCTTGTTTTCTTTAACCTGTTCCCTCCCTCCCCTCTTGTTTTCTTGGGCCCAGCCTAGAATGGTGTCCAGCAAGTTTGAAGAGCAAACTGAAGAGGTGGTGGGAGGGGGTGAGGTATGAGAGGAGGGGGAGAGAACCGAAAGGCCTGAGGCCTCTGAGCCCTTTGCCTTGGGGGGGGGTCTCTCTCTCAAAACCAACCCCCCCCGGAAGTGCCCCCACGGGAGTAAGGAAACATTGAATAGCCTGGGTGCAGACCAGAATAAAGTGGAACTTGGGACTGTGGGAATTCCCCGCATAATTCTTCAGCCACTTTCAGATAAGGATGTAATAAAAACAGTGGAATCAACTGTGCACGTGTTTGTGTTTGTGGGGTTACTAACTCGCTTCCTGCGCATTTATGCTGCTGCTGGTGGGATAGGGGATTTTAAAAAGGGGGGAACTGGCACAGATGATGATGGTGACATCCCACCAAGGAGGCTGCAGGGGGAATTTCAAGGTGACCTCTGCAGAGCGTAGGGCTGATCTCTAACTCTGCTGCCAGACCTGAACGGTGCTCAGCTGGCAGCCAGAGTATGGGGATGGAAAGACAGCCTCATCTAGGGTCCTAAGTGTAGCATGGGGGAACTCTTAGAGCGGTGGGGCAAGAATGCCAGCAAGGACTGCTGCTGCCTTCGCTGTAAGGGGATGCGACCAACTGCACAACAGGAAAAGTCCTGTGTATCTGGCAGCAATAAAAACCAGTAATAGGGTTGTAGAGTTAAAACACACAAGAGGTGGGGGGCGTGGAGAGCTGGGGGTGGCCCTGGTAACAGGTCAGTGCCTGCAGGTTCCTAGGCTTGCCAGCAGTTTAAAAAAAAAAGTCGGAAGGGCAGCGTTTGAGTGAGGTCATCTTGAGAATTGAACGCGTTTTACATGAAAATCAATCAGTAAACCAGGGTCAGCGTGGAGCCAGGATCTGCGGCCCGGCGCGCGCAGGCGCACACCATCCACACGCACACTCGCGCCCCCCGCCAAGCCCCCCATCCCACCTCGGCTCCCTTCTCTTGGCGGGGTGGGGGGCCGATGAGGCTTTAAACGGCTTTTCACCGGGCAGCCAGAAAGAGGGAGGCGTGATGGGGAAGACTCCCCCCCCCGCACCCCGAGCTGCGCCACTCGGGCGGGACGCGGAGCACGGCAGGCGAGGAGCCCCGGGCCGAGCCGCGGCCCGGGAGGTGGCGGCGCCGGGGGCCCTCGGAGGCCGAGGGTGGCCCGAGTTGGCGCGGTGGCCCGGCGCGCCCTCCCTGGCACCAGAACAGGCGCGGCCTCGGCTGGCGGCTGCAGGACGCCCCTCCGCCCCGGCTGGGCGGGCTTGTCGCAGGCAAAGCCGGGAAGCCCAGGCCGGTTATTAATTCACTGGGTCGTGTGCCGCGAATCAAGCCCGCCTCTGCGCAGCCACCGTGAAGCCCAGCAGGGCCGCGGGGCCGGGCTTTGTGTCGGCGGAGGCCAAGTTGTTCCCCACGCCTGAGCTCCTGCCCACCTCCCCATCAGCGGAGCCGCGCCGACCGCTGTCACCGCCAACAGCCCTGGGCTTCCCCAGCTCCGGGGAGGCGGTGCACCCACTTCAAAAGAGAGCCCCGGTCTCCACACACACCTCTCTCCACTTCCTCCTCCCCACGTCGGGAAAGGCAGCCCCTTCCCGTCCAAACACGAAGCCCTACCCAGACCCACAACTGAGCGCCTTCGCCAGCGGCCCCAAAGCACACAGGAAATCTATTCAGCGTCTCAAGGCGACCTCCCCGCTTCGGCCTTCAGATCCGGCCCCTCTGGCCTCCCCTCCCCCAGAGCCCCCGGCCCCAGCACCCTCGCCTGGCACCCGCGGCCTGCGCGGGGAGAGTGTGGCAGTCTGCGCTTCCCCTCTCTCGGGTTAATATTAACCAGCAGCTCATGCGTTCCTGAGCTGCTCTGAAAGTTCCACTGGGGACGATCTTGCTATGGTTGAGGGACTTGGGCCGCAGTCACATTAGAGAGACAGAGGCAGGGAGGGAGACAGACAGGGAGGAGGGACACGCACCTGGAGACAGAATCTAGGTGGTTATTTAAAATGAGGGCCGGCGGGGGATCAGGCTCCCCAGGCGCCCGCGCCTCCTGCAGGTCTGGGAGCCCTGGTGCGCGCTCCCTCACCCGCGCCTCCCAGGCCTGCGCATTCCCTATCCGTCCCCCCTCAACTCTTCGAATTGGAAGACAGAAGGACAGGAGAGGGCTAAACCAAGGGGCACCTCGCAGACCGCCGTTTTCAGGGGACTGGCCTGGCGCTGCCCACCCAGCCCCCACTCTGGCTGTCCCTCCCCCTCCCTTTGTGTTGGGAGCGGGAATAGCCACTGCCCAAGGAAAAAAAGTATTTGTTTTCGTTACGTTCGTCTGAGGGAAGTTGACAGAAGGTCAGAAGTTCAAATGCTGCCAGTGCGCGCGGCGGCGGCGGCGGCGGCGGCAGCGACGAGAGTGGCCGGCACTGGGCCGTCGAACCCTGGATCCCGGGGCAGGGCGGACCGGGTGAGGGGAGGGACCGGGCTGGGGGCGGTGGTTAGGGCGCGGAGGCGGAGAGGCCCGGGGAAGGGGGTGCAGCCGGGGCAGGCCGGGGGAGCCCGCGCGGCGCCCAGCCCTTGCGCCAGCCCACCTTCCCATCTCCCCGCCCCCGCCGCCGGGGTAATCGCAGAGGCCGAGCTCTGCTAGTGGCTCCCACGGTGCCCGCGCTCGGGCGCGTGGCGCGGTAGGAGAGGCAGCCCGAGCCGGGCTCCGCGCACTGAAACCTTAGCCGCGGGGGATCGATAGTCCGGGAGTGAGTGGGCTGAGACGCGTCTGTCTGGGCGCGCGACTCTGCGCTCACAGCTCTGCAGCAGGGCGGCGAGGCCCAGACCCTGGGCCGGGGCGCGGGACCGAGGACTCCTCTGCGACGTCGGCCTCCCGAAGGCGAGGGCGGACGCTGACCCGATCCGGCTCTGGGACCTCGGGATCCCCGCCCCTGCCGCTTTCTCTCGCATCACTTCCCTCCTCTCGGGTTTCTCGGGTTCCGAGGAACCCCGGCAAGACCCCTCCTCCACGAAGAGAGAGGTGATGAGGGACGGGCTCCCCGGGCTAGCCAGAGAAGTCCCTCTAGCCAGCTGCGCGCACTGGGCACCCCGTGGCCCGCGCAGAGTTAATTGTGGCTCGCGCTGCTCTCTGGCACAGGCGCGCGCGTCCACACTCGCCGTCCAGATTTAAGGTGGTCGGGAGCAGATGAGGGAGAGCGAGGAATAAGGACAGGCCCCACGATTCCCACTCCTCTCCTTTCCTCCAGCTCGCACCGGCTACCCCGCGTGCCCCGCTCTCTCCTGGGATCCCCAGCACGACCTGGGCTGGGGTCGGGAAGCGGAGCGGCGGGGAGGACGCCCCCCTTTCCCTCCCGTCCGCACCCTCCTCTGCGCGCGCCCCGCCCGCGCCGCTCGTCAGCCGCCGTGCGCACCTAGCCCTAAAGGTAGGACTTGAATATTTTAATAGGGCAATAAAAGGGATGTTGACCTATATTTGCAAGGAAGCCCATTTCCAGCTTCAGTTATACGTGTGTAGAGTTTCAGAAAGTCTAGAATCGGCTGGGAGACTGGCAGCTCAGAAGTCTCAAAGGGGTGGGGAGGGAGAGGAATTCGTGTTTTGCTTATCTTCTCCGCCCTCCCCCCCACTAATATTTATCCGTTCCTAATTCTTATGCAAGCCGGCTGAAAACTAAAGCGATGCAATGCCCATAAGTTCCAAGTCCCTCCCCTAAGGTACCGCGGGCTTGGGAGAATGGAAGAGCATCCTTAAAGAAATATCGATACATTCACACTCTGATGGGCACGATTGCGGACCAGGGAATCGCCACGGCGAGCCGTGTGATACAGTCGGGGACCGGCGGGATCGCCTCTCCAGCGCCTGCCTGCCTTTTGTCAGAACCGCTTCCTGGCTTTTCCAATGGAGAATCCTCGGCGGGGAGTTACAGGGTGGAGGTGGCCGTGGGAGAGGAAAAAACCGCACAGGAGCCGGGAAACGTGCAGGCTCTGAGCTCTGACGCCCACGGCTACGTTTGTGCGGTGACCCGGAGGCCACTTTAGTTTATGGGGGGATTCCCACCCCCTCCTTCCATTTCCACTCCCGACTTGGAAAGGGCAGCTGCCTCCAAAGTGAAGGTCTCTCCAAGTCACCAGCCAGGGCAGAGGCAGAATGGGGAAGGCCATTGTAGCCAGATCCATCAAATCAGGGCCATAATGGACCGCGTCTCCTGCCGTGCTTACCCCACCACACCCTAAACTTCTCCAGTTGGACCCTTGACCTCCATTCTCCTCCAGGAAGAGGAAGGGATGGCAGGTGGGCAGGTGGGTGGGGGAGGAGAGGGCGAACCCGCCTGCCTATCTGCCCGGAGAGCAAACAGAGTAAGCCTGGAACTGCCTGGCTACACAGAACCCCCTTTAAAGCAACCCACTCCACGCCCCAGCGCCAGGTTTCTACCTGAGTCATCAGCCGGTCCGCTCCCGTGTTTTCTTCATCCTTAAATATGATGTCGGGGTTGTAATTGGGGGTGAGTTCCTTGAATCGCTCGGAGTTTCTGGAGATCTTCCCTTCGTACCGTCCGCTGGCTCCCAGGGTCTTCTCGGCCACATTGGGGATAAACTGCTTGTAGGCTAAAGGGGTCAGCTTCTTGGGGTGCCGCCTCTTCCCGAACCCCCTGCCGGGTCCGCACGCCAGCCCCGAGCACATCAGCAGCGAGGAGACGAGGACCACTAGCAGACATCTCGCCAGCAGCAGCATCTCGTCCACGGAGCCCGGCGACTTCAAGGCGGTGCGCCCGCGGGTCCCTGCGCGAGTGCGCGCGGGGCGGGTGTGTGCGTGTGCGCTCTCGCTTGCGCTCGCCCTGCCTGCTCCGGCTCGCCGGCTGGCTCCCTCGCTCGCTGCCGGCCGCTTCTCCCTGCCTATATAACCTTGCCCGCCGCGGCTGCGGGGGACTCTCCGCCGATCCCCACCCAGACAGGGGCCGGAGCGGCAGGCTGCCGGGCGCTGACAACGGAACACATCGGAGTTGGGTCGCGAGACAGCAATCAAAAGACAAAAAGAGTCTGATTTTAAATGGTAGCAAGCCTGGAGAGCTTGTGCGAGAGGCTGCCTTTAGCACTATATTATAGCTGGCAGGGGCGCGTCTGATTGGTCAAAGCTGCACAAGCTCGTCTTCTGATGTTAACCCTGAAGAAGGCTACATTTTTTTCCCCCTGTTGCTGCTGTTGCCTTATTTTCACCTGAAGGCTTCGAGTTGGAAAAAAAAATCTTTACTGAGATAAAGGTGGGCGGGCAGGAGGAGGCGCATGTCTTAGGATAACATCAGTTACTCCCTGCTTTGTGCACATCCCTGTTTCCCCCTTTACTTTCTCCAGAATGGTAGGTGCTTCAGTTAAAACCAACTTAAGTTTTTAAAGGACAGTTTAGGTGCCCCCACTCAAAGCTTGAGTCATCAGACAAAAGTCTCTCCAGTGTTTGAAGGGCCAAGCCGCCCAGCTCTTACTTAATTTTTAAATCAAAATCCTGCAGGTTAGGTCTCCCTGCCTGCCGAAGAAAGAGGACTGAGCCTCCGCTTGAGTATTCAGCATCCTCGGGCGGGGGATAATTACGAGTGACCACAACTTACAGCCTTGCTATTTGAAACGTGTTAAGTGCCTTAGAAAAACTTGAAAATACGGCTCCTCTATTGTGTTTCAACTAACGCATTTATTTTAAAAACCTCTGCAGATGGGATGGGTGTGAGCTCCGGGGCAGGTACAGAGTGGACTGAGGGGTCATCAGGGTGGATGGGCCGAGTGGGTCTGGGTGCTGCACCCCAGCACGGAGAAGGGAGCCATGGTGAGTGGAGGCCTTCGAGCCCAGGGGCAGTGGTGAGTGGGCGAGGCTGTGCACACACCGCCCCCACGATCGATCAGAGCAAAGTGCAGCACCAGGGATGGGTTGAATGTGGAATTCAGGCTCCTTGCCACGGTGTGGGGAGCTGGCCTTCTGAGAGGCTTCACTAAACCACCGGTCCTCGGTCCTCGGGGACAGGAGCCACCAGGCCTTGGGGGAGAGGAGTCAGGGGCCCTGGGGGCGCAGCATTCTGGTCAAAAGGGGACTTCTCAGAAGAGGGCACGGATCCTAGGAGCTGGAAATATTTGAGCCCCCAGCCATCCCACTCCTTTCGGAAAAAGAAAAATCCTCAAAAGTGTCCTCGTGAAACCAGAAAAAGAAAGTCTGAAACTCCCCCTTTTGACAGAACACGTCCTTCCCCTTCTCGCCCCTCCCCCATCCCACTCATATACAATAATTCCTCTAGAGCAGGGCCAGGGAGTGAGGGTCATTCATGTGGAATGGAAATACTGACCCTGAGGAATAATCAGATCCTGCGAGTGCCGCCCTGTGAAGTTCGCCTCTCTCCCTTGACCCCAGCCCGTGGGAGTGGAGCAGAGAGAGGCCTAGTGGGAAGCCCGGCCCTCAAACAATGGGGCGTTTCCAGAAGTTGCTGTCACAGATGAACTTTTCTTTTTAAAAAATTTTTGGTGTGAGTGGGAAGGAGAGGAGCATCGGAAGAGATGTCTGAGTCTTGAGCAGAAGAGGCCGAGCGTCATTAAGATTCGCAGTCTGGGCTCCTCTGGAAGGCTGACCCAAGCTCCGCCACCTCACCTCTCTGGCTTTTCTATGGTTTGTGAAGAACAAAATCCTAGGAAGAAGGCAGGTCTCTGGGCAGAGGGGAAGTAGCGTCCCACTTCATCCACTTCGGTACTGAGTGTCTCGGGGACAGCAGAACTCCATGGGTGAGCTGGGTGTAAGCTATCCTCCAGGCTGTGTGTATCTCTGTGTGTGCTGTGTGTTGTGTGTCCTCACTGAAAACAGATCCTCGTCCTCTTCAACCTGTGCCATGTGGATATCTGCACAGATATGACTGTCACATCCTTGTGGTGTGGGGCTGGACAGGGACCTGGGCTGCTGTGGGACTCTCAGACATTTTTGATCGCCCTGCCCCCCACCTATGGTGTCTTATCTTAGCCCGTCCCTCCCCTTCTATTTCGCGCTCACCCTCTCCCCTTGAAACCCAGACAGAAGGCTGGCAGCACCGGTGGCGACCCTGTAGCCCTCTGCTCCAGGAGACGTGCCCACACCCAGGGCAGCGCACCTGCACATGCAGACTGCTCACCTCTGAGTCGGAGAGGTGGGCCGGGTGTGTTTTGGAGGCAAACGCCTGAACTGCACAGGACTTCTTACAGGCACAGCCGGACTTGGGGTGCTCCCTCTTGGCAGAGAACAGGGAGGGGACCTGGCTTGGCACTGTGCTCAGATTACCGGTGGTGGGGGGATGTTTCCTCAGGCCTCCTCGCCCAAGGGGTGACATGAGGCCACCTCCCTCTCCTCCATCTCTGGCTAGCCCTGGACACCCCCGGAGAGCCTGTCTGAGGCCGCCCTTCTTGGGGACTGGAGGATCTTCAAGAATAACATAACGAACGATGAAGCCTACAACCTGCCCTTGGTGCTTTATTTTGGAGGGTTGGCTCTCTGTCCTGGGTTAGGAGAAAACCTGGACAGAAAGCAATCACAAGGGCGCCTGACTGAGCCGCCCAGAGAAGCTGCTGCCTCTGCCCTCCCCACCTTCCTTTCTCCTCCTTCCCTTCCACCCACTCCCCATGCCCGCTTCCACCTCAGACACCAGGTGGCTCCCTCTCTTTGCCTTTCGGGCCCCTCCCCGGGCCAGTCAGAAGTTCCAAACCCCGGCCGCCCCTCTCAAGGCCAGGCATCCGGATACCCCTCGGGATCCATTTCTAATGTCTCTGCACTCTGTCCCTTTTTCTGGTGGTCATTCGCTTCCCTCCCTCCTTCCCTCCACCCTCCCATCGACCCATCCACCCTCCCGTGCCTCCGTTCTCCGCCGTCATCCCTGCTGAGGACAGGTGACTGCCTGGGTCTCCTGCCCCCGACCCCCAGGAGGCTCCCTCTGGGCACTGCCCCTTCCGCGCCCTTCCGGCCCCTGCCGCTAGATGGCCTCCTCACTCTGCCTTCGGGCTCGGGCTGGGCGGGTTTGGGAAATCCCCGCAGTCCCGGGTCGGGAGGCCCCGGAAGCAGGGCCAGCCTCCTTGGCTGGCGCTCGCCTCGTCCCCCATCACCAGTTTCTGCGCTCACTTCCCCTCCTCCTCCCCATTCTTCGCCCATCTCTCCTCAGCCTGCTCCTCTCCCCATTCTCCTTCCCTCCCCCCCACGCCCCCCACGCCCCACGTCTCCTCCCCTCCCCCTGCTCCCCCCTCCCCTCCCCCTCCCCTTCCCCAGGTCTTTGCCCCCAGGGTTCTGCATTTCCAGCTCTGCCTGCCGCACTTCCCCGGGCGCTGCCATTGCTTCCTTCTCTAGGGTCGGCCTCTCACCTTCCCTGTCCTCTTTCCTGTAGCCCCTCCCTTTGATTTCTCTTCCTTTTAATAATTCTCCGCATCTTTTTCCATCTAGTCACCCGGTCTTAATTTCTTTCTGAATTTGTTCCAGTTTTGGCAAACAGGGTTCCTGCAGTTCCAGTTCTCTCTGCGATGTGAACGCCAGCCAGGGTCCCACTGGATTTTGGAAGGGTGCTTCTCCTAATGCCTTAGCCCTTCCTGGATTCCTGGCCTCAGGGGATGTGCTCACAGCTTTCCAGAGAGCCCTGGCTCTGGATGGCCCAGGAAGCCCAGGAACCTCCCTGGCCTACCGAACCACTGAAGGCCGTTGGATTGGGGCAAAAGCTCCCCTCCCTGTGCCAAAGCCCTGCAGCGAGGACCCAGGCCTCTGCATCCACATCCTCACGGCACTGCTACTGGGAGTGGGTGAACTGAGAGGAAGTTGCCAAGACTCAAGATCTTCAGGGGCGGTGGATGACCAAGACGTTCTGTGGGGGGCTGGGTGTGCAGTGTTTCTCAGCAGTGCGTGGGGGGGCGGGAGCCCCCACCCCCCCCACTCCCCCACTCCCCCACTAGCCATGACCACAGGTGAAACCCAGCTGCTTCGTGCCTCAACTCCTCTCTGATGCAAGGAAGCTGTTGATGCCTCTGTCACTGATTCCTGCCTTGAAACCTACGGCTTGCTGGCTGGAGCAGGCTCGTGTGCCCTAGGGTTGCAGGCGCTGGGGCTGCACACTTCTCCATTCATTTTCCTCTTACCCAGAGGCCCTTAGGTCAGCAGTGATCACAGCCCTCCCCAGGACACCCACCTGACTCTCAGTGGTGGTCAAAAGAACAGCCACTGGCAATGGAGTTTTGCAGATGAGGAAATGGAAATGCAATTTCTGGGGACATTCAGAAGATCACATAGCCAGCTAGTGGAAAAGAAAGCTACCCCTTGTCAAGGCAGACACCCTAAGACAGGAAAGAAACTTAAATGTTAGCATTCAGCCTGAAACACGTTGCCGTAGGACTTTGTGCTGATTTTCCGTCTTCAGGTGCAACTGCCTCCGAAGTTGGAGGGACATCAAATGTCCCCATCTCTCCCCAACCTCATCTCCTTCCCTCCCTTCCTTTCTCCCTCCCTCCCACCATGCTGTCTCCCAGGCTGGAGTGCATTGCTGCCATTACGGTTCACTGCAGCCTCGAACTCCTGGGCTCTAGCAATTCTGTCTCCCAAGTAGCTGGGACTACAGGCACGTGCCCCCAAGCCTGGCTAATTTTTAAATTTTTTGTAGAGATGAAGTCTTGCTATGTTGCCTAGAGTGGTCTCAAACTCCTGGGCTCAATTCATCCTCCTTCCTTGGCCTCCCAAAATGCTAGGATTACAGGCATGAGCCATTGTGCCTGGCCCCCTTTTATGCTTTCTTGAAAGGGGATAAAGCACATTTCTTTCTTGATGTGCAAAATTAAGAGCTGGAGGCATCAGCGGCTGGGGCCCATTTTGATAGCAGAGGTATAGGGGGAGGTTTAGAGAGGATAGGGCCGGCTGGGGCAGGGGCCAGGAGAAGGTGTGGGGCATGGGGCTGGGTGTGTGAAGAGGTGGGAGAAGGGCACAGAAAGGGAGACTGAGGGTACCCAACACACATCTGTGCTTTACAACATGAATACAAACCACCAGGACTGGAATAACTCAACAGGTTTCATGCTTGTAATTTTCACATTAATGTTCAGGAAGGTTTTGACAAGAAAACCTGGCTGGGTTGTCTATGACTTGTCTCTTTTTCTGTAGCTGGGGTGAACAGAGAAAGACCTATGTTCCATGAGGAGGAATTCCTGCCACTGAGACAGAAGCAGCATTCCAGAGGGAGGCTGCGCAGGCGCTTCTGGGATCATACACAAAACCGCTGGAGGAGCCGAGTCTCTGCAGACCTTGAGAAGCCAGGGCTGGATGGGCTCTGGCCTGGAAGGCAACAGAGCAAAGAATGAAGAATGCTGTGGAATGCTTGCTTGGACAAAGACGCAAAAGCTCTGTAGGGAGGTTGGGTGGCTCCTGTTCTAGTCACCACTTTTGCAGTTGCAGAAGACGGCAAAGGGATCCTGGCTTTCTGGGGTGGGCAGTCTTTCTGTGCATGCCATCTTCCCCAGAGAGCTACACTTGGCAAGAAGTGACATCTTACCTGTGACTTTGGATAATAATGATAGTTACTTATTCAATGTTGATCATGCCTTGGAATTGCCCTTGGATTACATCTTTTTATTTTATTTTGCTTTATTTTATTTTTCGAGTCAGGATCTCAGTCTGTCATCCAGGCTGGAGTGCACCAGCACGATCACAGCTCACTGTAGCCTCAAACTGCTGGGCTCAAGCAGTCCTTCTGCCTCAGCCTTCCAAGTGGCTGGAAATACAGGCACACCCCATGTCTGACAAATTTTTTGATATTTTTGTAAAAATGAGGTCTTGTTAAGTTGCTCAGGATAGTCTCGAACTCCTAGATTAAGGCAATCTTCCTGCCTCGGCCTCCCAAAGTTCTGGGATAATAGATGTGAGCCACAGTGCCTGACCTGGAGTAAATTTTAATTAATTGATAAGAGCAACCCTATCAAGGAGGGACTGTTGTACAGGTGAAGAAACTGAGGCACAGAGAGGTTACATATCCTGCTTGGGATCACACAGCTGATCGATAGCAATGTCTCAGATCAAACCCAGATAATGTGGCTTGAGAACTTGCCCTCTGAATCTCTTAGCAGGCTGCAATAGTTCCTGAAGTTTGTATGCCATGCTCAGCACTGTTCTGCTTGAGGGTGTCATTGTGTAAGAGTAGGTAGGCAGCTAGAAAGAGGGCCCCGTCCCCCAGGAACACAGATTAGAGAGCACATCTGCATATATGCAAATAGTAGATGATCCACAAAAGAGACATTGCAGCACACATTCTGGACTAGGCAGGAAGTGGCTCAGAGATTCTGGGGAGAGAGAGAATCAGGGGTGCCTCGGAGTAGTTTTCCTTGTCCTGCTTTGCGCCATGGCCCCTTGTAGAGTTTACCCAGCACATGTCTGAATTTACACAGAACCTTATTGTCCATCTCTTCCTTATTCTGAGGGAACTGACCACCACTTCTTTTTTTACATTTCCAGAGGAGGATGCTGAGGCTTCGTTTAGACTTTGTTGTCCACTTCCAGGACTGTTGGAAGATAGTGGACCTAAAAATGCAGGATTGTGAAAAGTAAGACACAGCTGTGAGCAGGCATTCTTGGCTCACAGATGCTCCTCTGTGCATCCATGGCTCTGTTAGGCAGAAGCTTCCACCCTGGAGGAGTGTGCAGTGTCCTGGCAAAAGCTGGTACCAGCATACAGGATACCACAGGTGACGTGACTGAAGACTACTCAGCCTTCAGTGGTCACTGTAGGGTCAGGGATGACCTGAGGCTCCAAGCTCTACAGCCCTGAGTCTGGGAGAGACATCCAACAGGGCAGCATTTCCAACTTAGCTGTGGAGTCACCAAGTAGTAGACACAAACCAGGGTTCAGGGGTCGGTCATGGCTAAGTTCATGAGTTTCTAAGATTCCTAAACCGTTTGGTCTCTCAGATTGCTGTAGGAAGGACCAAGGCACAACATGCAAGTAACCTTTAAATAGAACAATCTTTCCCCAACTTGTCTTTCAGCGAGATGCCTCTGTTTTAGGGCCTGGGGCACCTCCATAGAGGAGGCCTGGACGGGCACAGCAGCTGCAAAAAGGACAGAGATTTTCAGACATAGCCATGTCTGAAACAGACCCACCCATGGGTCCTCTTTTACCATTGCTCAGCGTTCTTTGTGCAATATGACAATGCACGATAGTTCTATGACCTGTGTGTCACATGTCAGTGAACAGGGAGGACGGAGGTGGCTGAATGCACGAACGCCTACTGCCATCGAAATGCCATTTCTCTCTCTCCTCATTGCCAGATCGCAGCTTTTGCTGATTTCCAAACAGATGATTTGGCCCAGGCAGTTGATGTGAAACTCGCATCCAAGCAGAAAGCATGATCTCCCAAAGCTCAACTCAGCCATAGGTCCTCCATTTTCCTTGTCACCCCCAAGAAAGTGTCTCCTGTCATTTCAGACAGGACAGGCTGCCTTTAAGTCTTCCAGACCATTCTCTACCTTTCAGTCTTTGAGTATGGCGATTTCCGTACCATGAGGCATTCTGTCTTGGGTTGTCTTACTGCTTGGTGTGTATGCTGGTTTCCCGGGGCTGCTGTGACAACACCACAAACTGGATGGCATAAAGCACAGAATGTACTTCTCTTGGAGTTCTGGAAGCTAGAAGTCTGTCTTTTGTTATTGCTTGTTTGAAGGGAAAGGCTGTGTGATAGATTTCTTTTGTGTCTTCCATGGTTGCTAAGATGGTGCTTGACCAAGTCTCAGGTGTTATGAGAAACGCTTTATATATGGGTTACTTGGTAGTTGGCAAAGCATGCTCCCATCTGTGATCTCCCTGGAACCCCCAGTAGCCCTGTGAAGTCAGCGAGGGGGAGGGGGCACCATGCCCATTTCACAGATGCGACATTGGAAGCTCAGAGGGTCAAGAGGCTTCCCACCGGATGTCCTGCCAGAGAGCTGGGATCAGAGACCTGGGATCAGACCAGAGGTTCGGCCCCCTCCAGAGCTCTTGTGTGAGCTCAGCTTGAATCACAGCCCGTGGTTCCAGGATCTTTACTCCTAAACCTTCCATTAACCCGGAGAGGGTAGATTTCAGATGTATTCCTCTCCCTGCATTTCTGTCCCTTGAACACGAATCTCCCACCTTATGTCTGAGGAAACCTCTGCCTCAGTGACCCGTCCCCTCAGCCCATGCCCATATCAGTGATTCTGTCTCTGACTTGGCTGTCCTTTCTGGATTTGCATCCCTCTACCTCCTGTCTGTGCCCAGAGGCTTCTGACTTATCACGGTGTTGGCTGTCGACTGACGGCCTCTGTGTCATTGCTTATATTCATATTTTACTTTGGAAGTTGTTATTTGGCTTCCGACTTTGGGGTGGTTATTAGTATCTGCAACACACTTCCTAATTTCCAGAAAAGCCCTCAGTGTATCGGTCTTTTTTATCCCTGTAGGTCCCACAGCTCCCAGCTCAATAAGTATTTGTCAACTAAAAGACATTTCTTATTAATTAGCCAGTTAAATCAGTGGTATGTTGTGAAATGCACTTTGGTGGTTGCTATTTAAAAAGTAACCCAACAAAACAAAGCAAACAAATGAGCAAAGAATAACAACAACAAAATATAGTGACCAAAATATCAAATTCAGGATCCAGGTAGTTTTTTTCTTCCCAAGAGGAAACTAGAAACTCGGTTTTTGGTTGTTGAGATGATCAGAGAGGGACTGGAGGGAAAGGTGTTATTTTTCTCTTACATTAATATGTTGTACCTTTAGCCAAGGAGCCCACAGCACCGCTAGGAGTAACCATGGAGCTTGAGAATGTGATTTTGGGCTGTGGCTTGAATCAGGGTCAGTTCTCTGGAGCCATAACTGGCTTGTACTGTATCTAAACCCTCTTTGAAGTCCCTTATCTGTGTGACCTTGGGCAGATCTCTTAACCTCTCTGAACATAATTCTCTTTCAGTAAAATGAGGACGAATGCTTACTTTACGGGTGTTTAGGATTCACTTAGGTTCGGGGGTGATATGTGTGCAGGCTTGCCTGGAGCCCAGTGTGTTCTCTGCAAGCAAATGAGAGCCATTTTGCCCTTAGACTGACTGGCATCACTGGTAAATTCTCTTTCTGTGTCTCACCACTTTCACTGGTACAAATACACTTAAGGTCAAAGGCAATTTGATATAAAAAGAATTCAACTGTTTTTAAACCGAGTCAGCCAAATAACACAGATCATCTCTGTAATTTGACAAAAGAGGACATTCAATCAGACTGAGCTCATTTACATAATCTGACTTCCTGTTGAGGCTCTGGCCCCCTTGCCTTTTTCAAGTATCTAACTGGCTGAGCCATGGCGAACTCATCACGTGGGAATCCTAGTGGGATCTGTCCCATTAGTACGTGCGTGTCGCTTTTGAAGAGTCTATCCTCGGAAAAATAACCTCTTGGCTTTTTTTTTGAATTTAGGATGGGAGCTCTCCATGGCATACTGGCTCTTTACATGTAAGCATTCTCTGGGACAACCCAAGACAGTCAAGGAGAGCAGGACCGCTAATCCTGATGTCTTTTCAAAGGGCATTTAATCCTCACAGTGATACTGTCAGGTGGAGTCAGACCACATATTCCTATCTCTGTTTGACAGATGAGGAAATTTAGGTCTAAAGGGAGATTAAATGACTGCCCAGAGTTACTCAGCCAAGTCTCTGACTCTTACTCCATTGTTCTTTCCATTTTTCTGCCTTTTAACTTGGGAGTTGGATGTGCTGGTGTAGAATCACTTTGAACTCAACTCCTTCGACCCTAAAGCTTGAGCTGCCAGAAGAGTCTCAGGGCCCTGCCACTGAGCTGCACTTCCAACACGTTGCTTTTTCTCAGTGAAGAAGATTTCTCTGGTTTCTGCACTGACTCCATTGTCCGTGGGATCTGGGCTGTTTCTACCAGCAGTTTGCCCACGGAGAAGGGAGACTCTTCATCGGAATCTTCCCTAGAAAGTGCTCCATGTCATTTGTTTCCTCAGATGGGGAGATGGAAGGGCCTGAGGAGACTGGGCGGGGGGGGAGGGTGGGGTGCCAAGAGAAACCCGAAGGTATGAGATCAAGCCAAACTCCACATTTCTCCTCTTGGCCTTTTCAATGTGAGGATGGCTTGCCCCAAAGTACACAAACCAACAGACTGAATCCCAGCTCTCTGTTTGAGCAGTGCCCAGACAAAGCCTGTCCTCTGGAGTCCTCCTTCTGACTCCAACCCGCCATGGTAACCACTGAATTCATCTGGCCATGGTAGCAGGCCAAGTATGTGCATGATTGTTTTGCATTCTCTTGTTTCTTTCCATTGGCAGACGGTGTTTGAATGTTGTGTACATGTTTTCTTTCTTATTTTGACATATTTATACTCTAGTTTTGTTTTGCTCGGTGGAGGAGCAATGGGGTTGGAGGGTGATAGAGTGGCTGGGAGATCCTTTGTGTTAGATTGGTCAAGAATGCTGATCTACGGTTCTTAAAATTCTACCACCACAGGCTGGTAAGACCATCTCTCTCCAGGACGCATGCGTCAATGGCTTGGAAGCAATTTTGAAATTGCATGCCAATGTGATCACATGGCATTTTGATTCGGCTATTAACAAAGAAGTAGGTATAAAGGCTTTAGATACCTTAGGCAACAGTTCCATAAAGGAAGCAGTAAAACATATAATTAGGCAAATCAAATAAGGCTCAGCAACAACTTTCAAATATTTAGTCACATATCATTTCCCATTAATTTACTGTGTGTGTAAATGAGGTCTGTAATTTTATAATCCCCTGTAAAAATATAAGCGATCGCAGAAGCATGGTTTGCTTTTAAACATTGCTTGCACCTCAGGGTGTTATAATGGTGATGATATTATTTCATCTTATAGAAGGGTAAGAGCAGGGCTAGACAACCCTAGAAAACCCAGTAGTTGCACCAGCATCCTACTGACTTCATGTTTGTAGAAATGCGTACAGAGGAATCCTTGAGGCTTCACCATCTCGGTTCCCAATAATGTTACATAGCTCTCTCCCTTTCACAGTTAAGGCAGTTTTGCCCAAACTCACTGTAATGTGACAACGAATCCATCGGTCACCTTTCTTTGTAGAAATAATCGATTCCAATCAGTAATTGCTTTTGGGCAATAGTTCAATTCTGCTGTCATCTTTTGGCTTCCAGCATCATAACATCATCTTAGTGGCTCTAAGGGCAATAATACATTTTACTATTATGATATTCAAGGCCAGACAGTATTTATTCTTGTGCTTAACCATTAGGTTAATACACAGTATATGTTTCCACATTTTATTCTCAATCCCCCCTGTATAGAAATGTGTGTAAGAGTCTGTGTCTTCAGAATGTCAAACATCTGAATCTTTGAAATGAATTATTTTTCTTAGTTTTCAGAGATATTTGGTGCCATGTAGATACAACCTGGGATTACTGAAGTGTTTTTTTTTGGGGGGGGGTGGTGGAGGTTTTATAAGGTTTTAGATTCAGCACAAGAGGAAGGATTGGATAAAAAAAAGCAGGTCAAGGTTAACCAAGAATCTTATGCAAAGAGTTTTCGATCCTCAACTCATATCTACTTGGCTAAGTAGCACATGGGAACGGAAAAAAGCCAACGCAAATAGGTGTGGATGTGAGTGACAGTCTTAACAAGAGCCACAGTCCCTCCCTTTTTCCTCCCGCCCTTTCACTGTGCGTCCACGTCCTCCTAGAATTGGGCGGCTCTGCTCCTCCTCCTGTCTTGGTATGTTTTGCTGCTGATAGGTTTGGACAATTCCAGCACTCACCTATAGAATTTTCTGTGGTCTAATTTGGTTTTATAACTTCTCAAACAGAAGGATTAGATATCTACTATGTCTTATTTCCTCAATAATACATTCCTTAAGAAGTTTAATTAAAATGAGGGATATCTGTTCTTGACTGCTGTCTTAGGTTTCAGAGCTCTGTAAGGAATAATGGAAAATTAATGCCATCAGGGCATTAGAGAGCTGCTTTAATTCAGGTGTGACGACCACAAGCTCTTTAGGGACTTTTAGCGTTGTGACAATTTTCCTGGGTCTTTTTTCCTTCTTTCTCTCTCTTAAGATAGAGAAAGAAAAAAAAAATCCATTTTTTTAAATAGGAAAAAAGCATGGCATTAGCTCCTGGTACAAAGGTTTCTAAGATATTTGTTATGAAGGAATAAAAATCCTATTAAAATATTTATAAATCTAAACAACCACAGAAGCCACACACACAATTAGGCTCTTCAGCTTTCTATTCTGAAAGCCAGATAAATCATCATTCAGAGAGTGAAGATGAAAAATCAAAACAAACACAAAGTGCTCAGAGGGCTACCATAAATGAAGGCATGGAATATGGTCTAGAAAATTATCCTTGTCTTTGAGCAATGCACAGGAAACCTTTGCGTTTCTGACTCATCAAAAACAAAACAAAGCACACACACACACACCCCTAAAAACAGAAAAAGGACAAAAAGTGCGTGTAGTCCATCTCTGAAGAGCATCATCAAAGTTTAGAAGTAGAAGGAAAATAAGAAATCCGATGCAATTCCCTACATTTTAGATGAAGAAACTGAGCTTGTCAAATTCAACTGCCTTGCTCATGTCAAAGGGTTGAGGAGCTTTCACAGACAGAATTAGAAAACAGACCCCAACTCCCAGATCAGAGCTTCCGGTCTCATTCCACATTGGTCTCCTCTTATAGATTCAGAGTCTGGCCTGAGAACCAGCCCTAGAATTCAGAGCACTATGCACTGGGTATTTTCCAGGTGTTGGAGACATCTAGAAGAAGCTTGTTTACTGACTCATTTACCATCATTTATTTATACATCCATTTATCTCACAAACATTTAGTCAACTCATTATGTGCCAAGAGCATGCCAGGAATATCCTTTGGTACAAATGTAAGACCCAATCTTGTGGTTAAAGAAATAACTCAAGGCAATGAGTTCTATAGTTAGCCAAGAGCAAAGGGTCATGACACTCTAGGAGAGGAAACCACAGATTTTTCATGCTTGCTTCTGTACCTCTGGGGGTGTGTGAATTTGTTAGCTGAGGATGCCATGCAACATGCAAGTGGTGTAAATCTGGGGCCCACACCTTCCTGTAGTACCACTGGGATCACCTGGTTTCTCCTGGTGGAGGATTTTCTGTTTTTGTTTTTTTCTGACCCAAAGTCCTGGGTAGAGTCATGTTCCTTTATTGCATCTTTGGGTCAATGGTTAGAGTTTTCTTATTTCCTTTTCAGTTTCTTCACTACAGTAGAAACCCTTCTGGGTTTAGTATCAGGGCTGGGTATCTGCTTCAAATGGGCAAAGGCCAAGTCTCCTATTTCTACAGTCATAAACCCCCAGCTCCCAAGGGCCCATAGCTGTTCTGAAGACCCCTCGGGCTGTTGCAACATCAGTTTACAAGCTTAAGGACCTGACTGCATGTTTCTGTAAGTTTCAGTCACTTGAGGATTTTTCTTTATTTCCTTTCTACATATGCATTGGACCTTCCAAAAATAACGCATTGCCCATCACCTTTTGTATTTGCAGCAAGAGTGTGTGGTCCCAGTTCAGCTCAATTCACTATATTGTTATAACTAGATCGATTTCATTTTCAGGCAGCTCTTCATTTGGTGGCAAAGATGACTCTTGGCAGCTCTTGGCTTACATGGTGCTTAGATCCCCAGCAATACCCCTGAAAATCTTGGACTTGACTTTCTTGGTTCATGTGCCCACCTTCTGACCGGTTATCGTGTGCAGGGTATGGGGTTTCCTGATCTTCCAGTCTGGGCAGAATGCTTATCCAGGAGGAGCCCTTTGGTTGAAAGCCTGGCCAGGTGAGTAGGAGGTCAAAAGAGAGACTTTATAACCAGAAGAAGAAGGTGATGACATTGGCCAGGCTATAGCACTTTGCTTCATTTTTTTTAACATCATGGCTGTTTTGACTTACCGAGGAGAGTGTCGGCTGTATAACCACTATGCAGAACAGTGCACAGTTTCCTCAAAAAACTAAAATTCGAGTTACTATATGATCAGCCATAATACTATTGGGTATATACCCAAAGTAAATAAATTAGCAGCTTGAAGAGCTATCTTCAATCTCATGCTTGTTGCAGTATTATTCACAATAGCAAGGTGTGGAATCTACTTGTGTCCATTAGCAGATGAGTGGATAAAGACACTGTGGCACAGATATACAATGAGCTATTACTCAGCCTTAAAAAAGGAGGGAAATCCTGCCATTTGAAACAATATGGTTGCACCTTGAGGACATTATGATACATGAAATAAGCAGGACATAGAAAGACAAATACTGCATGATTTCACCTATGTACAGTAACTAAAAACACAAACAAAATGTTGAATTAACAGTAACGGAGACTAGAATGATAGTTCCCAAGAGCTGGTGGTGGGAGGAGAGGAGTGAGGAAAATGGAAGATGCTGGTTAAAGTATAAAAACCCTCAGTTATAATTGGAGACGTAATGTATAGCTGGGTGGCTATAGTCAATGACAATGTATCATATGCTCGAAATTTGCCTAGATAGTAATCTCAGCTGTTCCCAGGACAAAAAAAAAGGCAACTTTGAGAGATAATGGCTATGTTAGTTAGCTTGAGTGGAGCAATCATTTCACAATGTATACTTATGTATACAAAGCATCATGTTGTGCACACTGAATATATTCCATTTTTATTTGTCAATTATACTTCGATAAAGCCGGAAAAAAGAGTGCCAACAGGAGCCTTGAGCCTAGGGTCTTGTCTTGCACCCCTGAATCTCCCCTGCACCTCAAGCACATGCTGGGCCAGGTACCAGCAGGTGGGCACCCCAGGGCCACCCAATGGCAGTCTCCTCCTTGAGGGGAGAAGCAATCTGCGCGTGCTCCCTCTTGCTTTCTGGTGCCTGTAACTGATGCGACCCCCCGGGGCAGTGCTGGAGGTGGCCTCTTTCCCAGAAGAGCTGAGAGATGCTGGGGAAGCAGGTCCACAGAGCCCTACCCTGTCCGACGATGACCTGAGTTGTGCAGTCAGGCAGACGGATGCTTTAATGGAGCCTCTAGCGTGGTCAGCAGCCGCACCTGGCACGTCCTCTGGGGATTCAGCACTTGGAAAGGAGTGACTCATAGGATGATGGATTAAAACACCACCGACGGGTGATGAGGCCAGAGATGAAGCCAAGGCACTGTATCAGTGAAGCTGTGGCCCAGCCCGGCCCTCTGCCTCCTCCCTGGGAGTGGTGGCGATGGGGGGTGTGACCTCTGGCCCTACAATAGCTATTTGTGGCTCTATGACCCAGGCGGCTGCTGGCTGCTCATGTGCTGCTGTGTCTGGGTCTTTATAGAGGTAAGGAGACGTCATGTTTACCAAATGAAATTGGAAATTCCACGAGTGGGACCCAAATCAGGGTGGAGGACCTGAGAGAGCCCAGGGATGTTCGGGAGGGAGGAATGGGATGAGCATGGAGGTGGCAGAGGGAATTGGGCAGGAGGCTGACTCTGGCCATGGAGCCAGGAGCCGAGGTGAGGGAACCATCTAGAAATGAGCCTGATTAAAAATCTTATTTCTTAAGTGCCTTTTGGGTTCCAGGCACCAAGGCAGAGTGAGGAAATGAGTCCTGGCTGGGGTTGTCAGAGGTCTTGGCTGCTGGTTCTGCTCTGAGTCATTGCTGGAACAACACCCCAGATAATAGTGCTGGGTGTCCAGGAGGAGAAGAGGTCCCTGTGGACCATGTGCCCTCCATTTGTGAAGGGACAGGTCCCCGAGGTTTGTGTTGTGCTTGTCACTTCTCTGTCTATTTTAACTTTCCTGGCAATCTAGTGACGGAGGCTGGGAAGCCAGTCATGTTCCCATTTTGCAGAGGAAGAAACTGAGCCTCCTCACTCTGTCTTGCTGCCTGGAACCCAAAAGGCACTTAAGAAATGAGATTTTTAATCAGGCTCATTTCTAGATGGTTCCCTCACCTCGGCTCCTGGCTCCACGGCCAGATTCAGCCTCCTGCCCAATTTCCTCTGCCACCTCCATGCTGCAGAAAGAAACCAGTCGAGCCACAGCAGAGGCGGGAGAGCTTCCTAGCAGGGCATCCCTTTGTGTCTCAGGCAGTGTGCTCCACTTTCAGGAGATGGGCATAGCCGGGGTCAGAAGGCATGATTCTGGGATGCCAGCACAGGGGCTGGGGACTGTCACCATAGATACCCTTGAGCCATGGAGTGACCACACGGGGGTCCCCTCTCCTTGCCCTAGAGACCTGGCAGGCACACATCAGGGAGAGGATGAGCTGCTTGACTGTTCTCACCTTTCCTCCAATCCTTGAGAGACTGGGCACTCAGGAAAAGCCATGAACTTGTTAAGGAGAGAGAGAGAGAGAGAGTCAAGTGGAAAGCATACTCGACCAGAAAAGTCTCAGAGTCAGTGGGGCTCTGCCTCCTGGATTATGACTTTGGGCATGCCACTTGGCCTTTCTGGGCTTCAGTTTTCCCATCTGTAACACAAGGGCAGAAGATCCCAATCCTTCTTTGAAGCTTTGATAATCCATGACAGGTGACTCTTAGAGACGAGTGAAAGAGGACTATCAGTACTCATCTTTTTTGTTTTAATTGCACTTTTTTTGGGTTTAGTAGGTCATTTCAACCCTCTGGTTTTGCATTTACTTTCCTCCTTTAGAAATTAAAATAATCTGATGCAGTCTATAAAATTCTGGTGGGAAAAACTCAGTAAAGCCTTTTGCAATCACACTATCTCAGAGGTTCCCAAACCCTGGGCCATGGACCAGTATTGTGGCCTGTCAGAAACTAGGTTGCAAAGCAAGAGGTGAGCAGTGGGCGAGTGAGGGAAGTTTTATCTGTTTTTACGAATGCTACTTATCACTTGCGTTACTGCCTGAGCTCTGCCTCCTGTTATATAAACACTGAAAAGCCTGCTTCCATTTCCAACATCATATCTTTGTGAAGCAGGGTTTTCTACAGTGACAACAATGAACATAAGATTACGGAGTAGACTGGACATAAGCAACACACTTTGGGTGTCACTGTGTCCCATCACCCCCAGATGGGACTGTCTAATTGCAGGAAAACTGGCTCAGGGGTCCCACTGATTCTGTATTATGGTAAGTTGTATAATTGTTTCATTATAGATTACAATGTAATAATGATAGGAATAAAGTGCACAATAAATGTAATGTGCTCAAATCATTCTGAAACCACCCCTAGTCTGTGGAAAAATTGTCTTCTACAAAAGCTGTCCCTGATGCCAAAAAGGTTGGGGACTGCTGCCCTGCTTACTTATACAGAATCCTTCTTCATGGCCATGTTGCTTCCTTAGGACACATTCAGTCATCTCATTTGGTGGCTACTTGTTCTTGAAAAGTTTCTAACTTACTTGGTTTACTGGCTGCAAGTATCCAGATGTTTTAGGAATGAAAATATCAAAAGAAAAAGGAGAGATTTCTAGAGTTTGGCTTCATGAGGGGAAGAGATTGAAAAATAATGCACACTGGGCTAGGAGACTCAGCCCAACAGGCTGGCATGTCCAACAGCTCACTAGGTAGGGCCTACTCGTGCTTTAGTCTGGTGAACCTTCACTATTGTGTAAAGTGGTGACTCAGGCTTGGGAAGAAAGCAAATTTGTCTGGTGCTGTAGTTTATAAAGCAGAGAAATGTAACGCTTTTCCAGAAACGTTTGCATTCAAAATGGTTAACATACAAGGTGTTTTGATGTTTAGAGGAAGGTTAGCCCCAGGTTTCCGGGAAGAGAGTTTCCCCGTAAGAACTCTGGGTGCTCCTGTCCCAGCTCTCTTCAGGTGTTCTGGAAACACAAAGTGAGGACCAGACCCTTTCTCAGTCCTGAACTGGACAGAAGGAATGAGCTAGAGGCAGAAACCCTCCTCCCCTTCCCTGTGGGATCTGGGAAGAGAACAGAGGGACAGGGAGGGATGTCTGTGGGGCAAAGCTTCTCCTACAGGTCAAGAGTCAAAGCTCAGTCAGCCTTGACCGACCTGGAGAGCAGGGATCTGTTGGTCTGTGGATGCTGAATTTTTCTCTGTCTCCCCACCTTCCAGCCCCCATCCCGTCCCCTGTCCTGAGACCTTCCCCTGTGCGTCTCCTGCCTCAGTGCTCCTTGTAGTTGATGACCAGTCCAGGCATTTCTGTCCAGGAACAAGAGTGGCCAGACCACCCTATGTGGCTAGAGCTGCGTGACTTCAGGTGGCCCAGTGTGTCAGTCCTGCTTAGGGACTTTGCCGAGGTAGACTGGGCACAGCCTTGGACCAAACAGTGCTCTGATCCTGTGTGTGCTTTAGTTTTCAGGAAAGAGACTTCCAGACTGACGGAGATGAGCCAAAGGATGTCAGAGCTGGAAGGAACCAAGGTACCATACAGTCTTATCAGGTTTTCAACTTTGGTTGCATATTAGAATCTTTGGCAAAGTTTTGGAAAAATGTCTCTGCCCAGCCTCACTCCCGGAAATGATCTTTTATTTGTCTGGGGTGGAACCCACTAATCATCTTCCAGGTGATTCTGATGCATAGCCAGCGTTGACAATCACCGATCCCAAACCCAAGGGAGCCCATGTAGCCTGGAGCGGAAAATCGAGTTTGTGGAGGAGCCACAGGTAGAGGATCCTGACGGCTTCAAGTCCTTGCCCTGCTATGGTTCACTCCTTTTTAGAAGTTATATTTTTAGACGACTGTAAGGTATTGTCTGGATTAGACTCTTTCCCCCCTACATGTGGCTTCTTTCTACCCCTCCCTCGGGAGCAGTCTTAGGCCAAGGCTGGTCTCTGCAGCATATGCATATTCCTAGTAATGAGTCATGGGGTACAGGTGATTGAGCGATGTTGAAAGCAATGTAGGTGTCGCCCTTCATCAATGTAATTGTAAACACTGTATAGCAATTTGAATAATTATCTTGTTTGGTTATAAAACTGCTTGCTACTGCCCCGAGGCACAGATTTTTTTTCACCAGCTGGCCACCGTCTGGTGCTTCCTGTAAGTCCAAAAAAAAAAAAACAACAAAACAGTGCCTTTCCCTGCTGAGCTTCTGGGTGACTTCTTTGGAAAAGGTAAACATTACACTCAAGCCCTCTCAGATTTGGGGATTACCACATTACAGATATAATTTAACAAATACCTATTCTGGACACTGCAGGCATTTAGAGTCCCCCAAGCAATTTCCTTAATGAAACAAAAAATTAGTCTTTGGTACAAATGTCTCTGTATCTTAGCCATAACTGATAGCTGAAAAGGACTTGGCTTAAGTTCTTGATACGTTTGCAATCTTTGCTGATTGCACATTGATTTCTTTTCATGATGGCTCATGGTGTTTTGGGGTGCTGGGGATGCTTTTGTGGGTGCATCCATGTTGGTGCTGTGCTTTGGTGGCCTCTTTTTCTTGCTGTCCACTGGTACCTGCTGGAAACTTGAGACCAACTTACCACCGCCACTGTTAGGATTCCTTGTGGTGCCCTGAGAACCCATTTGCCCTTGGGTGGGGACAGTTGGTACACTGTCCCTTCACTCATGGAAAGCTACTTTTGGGATAGCCTGCAGCTTCAGACACATAGTGGCATTTCTGATGGAGGAAGCCAAAAGCTCAGGGACACTCATTTCTCCTGAGAGCTCCAAATGTCTCTGGTTCTGCTGTCCAGGAAGTCCAACAGTGTCTCCACCCTGCCCTCTGAAGTACAGAGTTGGGAGCCTGCAGCTGGGCCCATGGCCAGAGCATCTAGGGTAGCACACTAAAGGCCAGAGGTTTGCAAGCACACTGTGAGTTTTCTATCTGATTCTTTAAGGAGTGTTTGATTTTCAGAATAGCACCATTTGCTAGATGATGCTCTGTGTGTGGAGATGGAAGGCTTCAGAAGGACCAGGACATCTCTATTGGGAGGAAGGGAGATAGGGATGCATGTGTGGCCCAGGCCTGTTCATGGCTAGCCAGAGTCTTGAAGCCCATGGCGGGAATTGTTTGGAAGTTTTCTGGCTCCATGAAATATTTTTTTAAATTTTCTTATTTTTAAAATAGAACTAAAATAAATTTTAAAAAATGTAGATATGCTGCTCAAGCTGGTCTTGAACTCCTGGGCTCAAGGAATCCTCCTGCTTCAGCCTTCCAAAGTGGTGGGATTACAGGTGTGACCCACTGCACCTGGACAAAAATTTAAAAAAGAAAACCAACTTTATTGAGATATAATTTTCTTATCTTACACTCACCCATTTAAATTGCATAAGTCAACAGTTTTTAACATATTCATAGATATGTGCAATGATCACCACAGTTTCAGGACTTTTTATAGTCTTCAGAAAGTCACCTTTAGCTGTAACCTGCCTGCTCCTTCCGCTGACCCCTCCTGACCCCAGGCAACCACGAACCTACTCTCTGTCTCTATTGATGTCCCCATTCTTGACATTTCATATGAATGGAGTGGTGTACTCCGTGGCCTTCTATGACTGGCTTCTTTCACTTAACTTGGTGATCTTGGGGTTCATTCGTGCTGTGGCATATGTCAGTGCTTCATGCCTTCCTTCAGCTGAGAGTGTTTATCCATTCAACCATGACGGACATGTGTGCTTGTTCCATGTTTGGCTACCATGAGTCATGCTGCTATGACCGTTTGTGTGCAAGGTTTTGTATGAACATAAGTTTTTAGTTCTCTTGGGACTGTATCTAGGGAAGTCTCAACCAGAATCTACATTTGCTTTACAGGAGCCAGGTCAGGGGTGGGGGTCAGAGTGAGAAAAGCCAAGGTAAGGCCTTGCTCCAGGATCTGGGCCATTGAAGGGGCCAAGAAACCTTTGTTCTCTGGCTGTGGTCAGGTGGCAGTTCTCAGGGTCACCTTCCTGGGAGCTTGCCCTTGGATGTATCATTCTCTGAAGACTAACAGTGACTGTCTAAGCTCCCACCCCCATGGAGGTCTCTGAGTTCTTTCTTATAATATTCATAATTTCTCTATATAATGCAAATCCTATAAAAATGATATGTGCAGAAGTTTTATATAGGAAGTCATACTTACATGTAATTTTCTAGAATTCTCATAACATCTATAGTCCTTATCTTCAGAAATGATGGGTGAAAGCACACTCTAAGGACAGACTTCTAAGCCCCAAGGATGGCCTTGGCATCCATGGATGGTGAGAACGCAGGCCGGGTACAAGGGGGGCACATAGAGTCCAACCTGGGTGGTTGCCTTTGCTGCCTGTGCCCAGGGCCACTTCCAGGACGAGTCATCTTGTCTGGGCTCTTAGGAAATCTGCCGATACTCCTTACATCTCTGGGCTTCTGTTTCCCTACCCTTGAAACAGGAGACTATGGTTGAGACATCTCTCAGACCCCCAACTCCAAATGTGGGGTTGGAGCAATCCTGAAACATCCTGCCCATGTCTCCTTTGTATGCCCGGTTCCTGTCCATGCCCAGGGCACCTTCCTCTGAGTACCTGTGACTCTACACCTATGGGCAGGTTGGCCAGGGGATCCGTTTCCAGGAGCATTCCTCAGCTTGTGACAGGTGGGTGCTGGAGGATATGCCCTCCATCTCCCTCCCTGATGGGTGACCCTGCTGTGTCCTACACCGACCACCAGAGCTCCTGGTGGGACAGAACCCAGCTGTCTACAGCAGTGGTCTGCTCTGTCAGTCATCCTTTATTGGCATTCTGAGGTCCAAACCTGCTTGCTCTGAAACTCTTGTCTTAGGGATCCAACTTAAGATATTGGTTTTCAAAATTATCCATCTCTGCCAGGCGTGCTGGCTCATGCCTGTAATCCCAGCACTTTGGGAGGCAGAGACAGGAGGATCATTTGAGCCTAGAAGTTGGAGATCAGCCTGAGCAAGGGAGTGAGAACTTGTCTCCGCCAAAAACAAAAAACAGAACAAAACAAAAAAATTGGCCTTGTGTGGTGGCACATGCTTGTAGTTCCAGATACTCTTTGGGAGGCGGATGCAAGAGGGTTGCTTAAGCCCAGGAGTTAGAGGCTGAGATGAGCTGTGATCATGCTACTGCACTCCAGCCTGGGCAACACAGTTAGACCCTGACTTAAAAATAAAAGTAAATAAATAAATAAATATCCAACTGTGCTTTTTCTTGTTCCTGGACAGCAGGGTCTTTGGGTGTTCACCTCCAAATAAACTTTCTTTAGTTGTTCCATGCCTTCTGCCCATTTAGCTGTTCCCTGCTTCTGCCTGGGCCTGGACCCTCTCTGATCTACTGTTATGGAGACCCTGAGTCTTCTCACCTTTCGTGAATGAGTCAGGTGAGCGAACCTTGTTTATCCATGAGCAGCACACACTCAGCACTCAGCACGAATTGCTAACATGTGCAAAAAAGGTGTGAGAGTGATTGGGTCAGATGGCCCTCACCCAGGGTGGAGCACCCGCCATCTGTCCTGAGCTCCGAGGACAGGAACACAGGGAAACACTGGGGCAGCTGCACATGGTAAACTTGGACAGGGAGGAAATCTATTGGAGCAGGACTCACCATTGCCTGGCCACATTCCCCTAGATGCAGAAAGCATCTCATGGGCAGGCAGCCCTAAGTTGTGAGCCCAGAAGTCCTGACCTCAGGAGGGTGTCCTGCTACTCTGGTGGGCTTGAGTTTCCTCCTCTAAAAAAGAAAGACTTTAGACTTGATCGTCCAGTTGAAGACTTGACTTGGGCCAGACGTTTCTCTGCTACACAGGGCAGGGTGAAGGACCCTGTGTGCAGAGACCGGCCAGCAAAACCCCAGACTGCTGTCCATGGGTGCACGGCCCAGGCTGTAGAGGGGGCAGCAGGGCTGGTATCTGGAGGGGCTGGTGTTTTCTGAGGTGCAGGTGGTACCCAGGGGACACCGGCAGGTTCTGGCTCTTGGTCGCTGGATGCTGGCCTCCAGCTGCAATGTGGTTCAGGAGCGGTGCAGGGCTGTGTTGTCTCCTGGGCTGACTTTCCTCCTTCATCCAGGGAGGAAGTGCCATGGGCCTGCAAGCAGGAGGACCTGCAGGAGGCTGCCTGGGAAGGGGGCAGATCTCGGGGACCAAAGCTTAAGAAAACATGGTCTGGCCATAGCTCAAGGAGCACATGGCCACGCCATAGCTTAGCAAGGCAATGGTGGTGGCAATGACCTAGCAGTGGCCCCAGCACTGCTACAGGTATACAAACGATGTTTAACAAATACTTGCAATGTGCTGGAAGAATTTTAAGTGACTTCCAAAGCATCACCAATGAAAACATCAAAGACAAATCATTTACGTTTTTAATCTTTCTTTTTATATATGGTTTAGCTAGGATGGCCCAGGCACTGGGGTTCCAATGGCCATTTAGCTTGGCAGAACACAGTTCCTTCTACACCTTGGCTACCTGGGCCCTCCCTGGCAGAGATGGGCTTTGGGTCATGATATGTGTGTAACAATACCCAAGAGAATCGCCATCATGGAGCCAAGTTTTTTTTTTTTTTGAGTTGGAGTCTCACTCCATCGTCCAGGCTGGAGGGCAGTGGCACACTCCCAGCCACCGCAGCCTCGACCTGCTGGGCTCTGGCGATCCTTCTGCCTCAGCCTTCCAAGTAGCTGGAACTACAGGCGCGCACTACCACACCCGGCTAATTTTTGATTTATTGTAGAGATGAGGTCTTGCCAAGTTGCCCGGGCAGGTCTCAAACCCGTGGGCTGAGGCAATCCACTCACCTCGGCCTCCCAAGGGGCTGGGATTACAGGCTGAGCTTGCTAGAGTCTATGTTTGCTAATTCTCCATCTAATGACTCTTCTTGATTTCACTTTTCATGAAGGTTGACAGAGGCTGAGACTCCTCTAAACATGCTCACTAGAGCTTTTGGGCACTGGGAACTTCTCCCCCATCCCCTTCCTTTCCCTGTAGTGCTGGGCTGAGGAGCAGGAGTGAGGTCTTTTCTGGTCTCCCTTGATCTCCATGACCTCAGGAAAGCCCCTTTTCTGACTATATTTTCTTAGTTGGAAAGAGAGAAAATATAGCTCTGCTGTCCCACAGGCTTGCATGCAATGGGCGTAAATGAGAAAATAAATGTAGGAAAGATTTGACCAGTATAGAGCAACGTGGCAGATGCCACACTTATACTTATTCTGGTTGTATTTGTAACCTGCTCACTTGTTTTTGGTGCATGTTGCCTTGGCACACAAACAAATGCTATCGGACTTTGCTCTCCCTTTTTTTGTCATTCATGACAGACTGGATCTCATTTCCAAGCCAGTGTTAAGTGCTTCAGATTGTGGGAAGGTGAGGCAATAAATTGAATTCGAAATGTCTCAAAACAATGCTTCTGCAAAACACTGGTTCTATGAGCTGAATCGAGATACCAGAGTTGAAAATAGAGTGACTTTGGTGTTTTCTGAATTGTTAGTGATAATAAAGGGTTAAAGGTCAATGAATTGAATTAGAAAAAAATATATATTAATGGTTGTAATTTCCTCAAGGTTGAGCCTATGACCCATGAAATTTTCTTAAGCCACTGGCATCTTTCATCAAGTGCTATCAACGAACACGTAAAACATAGGGTAATAGGTGAGAATCTTTCCAAAAATAATTGTGTTAGGTTCAATGACTTACTTTTGGTGGACATGTGCGTTTGTGGTTGTGACTGATTATCTACAAAGTTATAAAGTCAGACTTTCTTCTTCTTTTTCTTATTTTTTTAAAGTCAGACTTTCAATGAATACATCACTTTAATCCCTGTAACTGCATGAGATAGATGCATTTGTCATGGTAGTCTTAAAAAAAAAAACTATCTCCAGAAAAAGTCCTGAGACTCTTTTGTGGGGAGACCACGGACACAAGAGGACTCAGTCTTGACTCCCAGTATCACCAAGAAGTGGAGTAGCTCTTCTGTTATTCTGTGCTTCAGGGCTTAGGGTCGGACACATGAGCTCATTTCACTGGGACACTGAAAGCCAAACTCCAGGACATGGTATGGATGGTTTGTTATAAAGTTACAGCAGAATATGGGAAACCAACAGTGTGAATCAGACTTCTCTGATGTCAGCAATTCTTTGCTTACTGTATCTAGATGCCAGTAATCTGGATGAAACTATGCAAATATGCTAAGTGAAGTCATTTATTTTGGCAACTGAGAGGGTTTTGGCAGTCTCAGAACCATCAACTCTGGAGAATACTGCCCAAGCCCTGGGTCAGAGAGACCGACTTTCAGGTACCATCAGTCTCAGGAGGGCAGAGCTTGTCCAGGTGCCCTATTGCAGCATCAGATTTGCTCTTTGGAGATATACTCTGTTACAATAGGGTTGTTTTTATGATTGTATCGTCATGCTGTCAAAGAAGAAATCTTATCTTCATTCATTACTAAATATACAAAGGGCTGAGATTTCCACTTGGCAAATGTTTCTGTTTACCTGAAGACTGCTTTTCCCTGAACTCTGATGAAGTTCATGTGCAGTTATTTGCCAAGACAGACCAAACATCTAATCACCAGGAAACTTTAATACTCACATACTGAATTCTACTCTTGATCAATAGGACTTTCTATGGCATAGAGGTTTTGGTGAGGAGGATCAGAGGCCTGATGATAGAATAATCACAAAGTCTTCAGAAGATTTTTCCTTCTAGAAGTTACTACTACCACTTACTCTCTGTCCTTGCAACTTCTTGTGCCTGTTTTCCTTGTCTTATACACCAGAAGAGTTCATTGGAATTTGCGACGTTTTCCACTTAGAGGACACAGACTCTAAAAGTGTGTTTTATGTGCATGTGCATTTTAGCTAAATTCAGGTAGGTTTTATTTTAAACAGATCTGAGATATAATAATCCAATTAACAAAATATGTCTACTTGGAGTTTTATTTGCTTTTTAAAATGATCAGCTACAAGGTATCTTTAAACAGTAGATTCTCCAGTGTACTTACTTGTGAGTCTAATAACTCTACTAGACTTTAAAACAAAGTGTGAAACATGTATATACACACATGTACATTCACATGCACACAAATGCACATACACAAACCCCTAACAAGGAAAAAATACCAATTTTGTTTTTCTTTTCTCTTTTTTTCTTTTTATAGAGATGAGATCTTGCTATGTTGCCCAGCCTGGTCTCAAACTCCTAGGCTCAAGTGATCCTCCTGCTTCGGCTTCCCAAAGTGCTGGGATTACAGGCACGAGCCATCACGCCTGGCCCGATTTTTCTTTATTCAACACATCTGACCACACACATCCCAATGAAGACTTTTTCCTTCAAGTCTTCACCTTGGGAAGGTGGTTTGACCTTGTTGGCCAGCCCGTCTCATTCACTGCATTTGGCTTCTGACATCTCTGGTTGTTTCCAGAGATGAACTTCATCCATAAAGGACAAATCTTGGTCACTTCTGAGGATATCTGAGAAATGTGCTTCAGGATCTGAACACAGTGTTGTGAGCTGCGTGATTGGAACAGGAGCCTGTTTGGAAGGACAAACCTCTCTAGAAGGGATAAAGACAGAAAGACCTGGCTATAGACAGAAAGTCTAAGTCTGTGTTTGTTGTGTGTCCTGAGTGTATGTTTGCTCCATCTGGGTACCTGTCCCTATTGGATGTTAAGAGCTGGAGGCTTAGATATGGGATTTAAGTCACATGGTCAACTGCTGGCTCAGGACTTCTTCTTGGCTTTCTCTCATACTGCTGCTTATTGAATTTTTCTGATTTTCTTTACAAGTGATGCTTTAAAAATCATCGCGCTTTTAAGCTTTCTTATGTTAGATCTGGCAAGCTGGTTGCTGGTTAAATTACTTGGGAGTTTTGCTCACCTGGCCTTGCTTCATTTTGGACCAATTCCTGGCTTTGTGGACAAGGCCCTATTCCTCCCTGCTGGGTAAGTGATGCCCCATCCCCTCTCTCTCCATTTACTAGGAAGGGAGTATGTTGGAGTCATCCACATGTGTTTTGGGACAAATGTCCACTAACTGGCCAGTATCTGTAAATAATAGATTGTGCCTGTGCTGATGATTTTATTCCTAACTCAGGGTATGTGTTTTTGTTTGCACATATCCTGGATGCTGCTGTCTGTCTTCAGGCGAGACTGATTTGTCATTAAATGGTATTTTGTTTAGTTTGTTTGGACGGTAAACTATACTGGTTTTTAGTCCTATTCTCTAAAGCCAACGGCTTTTTTTTTTTTGGCCACTCCTTTGGTTCAGTGGTAGTCCTGAGCTGCAGTGGCAGGCACACACTCTCAGATGCTTCACTGGTACTTTCCCCAGCTCCCCTTCCACTTAGAGAAGAATCATTTATTTTTACTTCCTGAATGACTTCACCTGGAAAAAGGAAGAGTGAATCCCGACCCCAGTCCATTGTCTCACTTGCCTCCTCAGTATCATGCTCTGTCCAGGGGGTGATGAACACGGGCCAGAAATAAGCTGTAAGCATCATTCCCTCCTCATTTGCTATTAAATCATCTGCAGTAAAAGGGAAGAAGTTATGGTATATGGGCCTTCCCTTTCTCCCTTATCTCCTGTATGCAAACTTCTCAGAACAACTTTCTTTCCTTGATGACACAGCATATCAGGAAACTGCCACCTTCCACCTCACAGCTATTTCCTTCTTTTCCATCAACAGGTGTTTTCCAAGTGCCTGCTCCACGTCTGCACTGTGGTGAGAGAGGTGGGGGTGGATATATAAAAACATATTGTAATTTCTTCATTTTGGCCCACACAAAGCTTACCTTCTGCTTCAGGAATCAAGACAGAATGCGCCGAACCCTGACTTGTGTAATATCTGCTGATGAGTGCAAAGACCTTCAGGGACTGGCATGTGAGGAGTGGCGTCCTGTAGTGGCCAGGCAATTAATTTCATTGAGGGATGGTCAACACAGGGATGGGTAAAGGGCAGGAGGGAGAAGATGTTGGAAGAGGGGAATGAAGAAGGAAAGTTTAGAGCCTGAGGCAAGGGCTCCTTCTCATACTCAGTGGACCAAATACACACGCCCCAGACTCACTGACCAGGAGGACTGAGGCCAGCAGGCTAGGACCACCACCTCCTTCATGAAGATACTGCTTGGAAGTTCACTCAGGAGATGGTGGCGACACCTGTGAGATTTCCTGGGAAGTGAAAATATTCAAGTGTACCCAGAGGAAGTATTCACTGCAGTCTGAGAAAAGTCTGGACATGACTTACCTTTCTCCATGTCTCAGATCTGAGAGCTGCAGAGACAAGTCATGGAGGGGTGGGACTTTGGGTCTGCGGGTTCAGGTGACCTCGTGCAAGTTGTTGCTATGTGTTTTGCATGCAGGCTCTGTTTTATACACTTGCGGATTATAAGCCTACACGGCATCTCTGTTCTCAAGAGCAGGGACCAGGTCTGCCTCTTTATATGGTGCTGGTCCTTAGGGCTTCACCAACTTAGTACAGGCTGAGTATCCCTTCTCCAAAATGCTTGGGACAGAAACATTTTGGACTTCAAATTTTTTCAGACTTTGGAATATTTGCATAAGAGATATCTTGGGGAAGGGATGGGACCCGAGCATAAAGATGAAATTCATTTATATTTTGAATGCACCTTCTACACATAGCCGAAGCTAATTTATTTTTCCCTTGGGGATGCTGAATACACTGTGTGTTATGTGCCTGAGTTTTGAGTGGGTGGAATTTTCCACTTGTGGCATCATGTCAGTGCTCAAAAGATTTCAGATTTTGGAGCATTTTGGATTTCGGATTTTCAGATTAGGGGTGTTCAACCTGTACTCAATAACTGGGTGTTGACCAAAAGCCTGCAGTTTGGGGGAACATGGAAAGGCTGTCATTGTAACCACCTCCCTCGGGTCCTATCATCATGGACCATGGCAGTAAAGTGCCTGGGAGGGAGTGTGAGCCGGACAAACTCATCTGATGTGCACCCTCAGTACCTGCTGGTAATTTTTTCAAGAAAAGAGCCTAAGAAATGTCATACTGTCCTGGAGAAGATGGGGTGAAAGGAAATTTCCAGAACAAGGACAAACACCATGTCTCAGCAAAACCCACACTGTGCCCAGGCCAGGCTGCCCAGAAGGGGTCTGGCCTGTAGCAGGACATCGGGATGAGGCTGCGCTTCTTGTCGCGGGCGCTTACTCCTCAACTCAGAAAATCTTGGGGAAGTGAGTCCTGCGCTCATGACATGGGTTTAGCTCTGCTGTGTGGTGGTGGCCAAGCTGGGGGACCCACTGAAGGTGCTGGGCAGAGGACCCCCTGAAAAGCGGCCGGGCTAGCTGCTGGCCTCTCCCTCCTCGGCCTCTGTTCTGATCCCCGGCGGCTCAGCGGGGGGGAGGAACGCCCGGGTGCTGGCCTGCAGCTGTTCTGTGTGGGGAGGTATGAAAAGCATTTCTGAAGTCCGGCGTTGGTATCTTCCTCCTGCCACTTCCTCACGAACCCGCCAACGGACACAGGAGCCCATCAATGATTAACCCTGGTGTTTTGGGTCGTTCCCTCCCGCCCACCTCACCGGCTCCTGAACTTGAGCCAAACGGGTGTCGGGAAGCCTGAGTGGCCTGAGGACCTAGAGCCGGGCCCAAGTCCAACTTCTCCGCTTTCCAACTCTGAGAACTTGTGAGGGCAGTGGCTTCACTGAAGCTTCCCGCACATGGTCCTGTTTGTAAGATCCAGCAACCTGATGTAGGCAGGCAATGGCAAAATGTACCGGAAGAACGAACAAAGCTTCAGACATGCTTCCGTGGAAGAGCTGAGGTGGCTGGGCACCCCGGCTCTCCCATGCCCCACACCAGACTGCACGTGGCCTTGGGGTCTTTCCTTCCTTCCGTTCTTCCTTCCTTCCTTCCATCCTTCCTTCCTTTCTTTCCTTGCTTCCTTCTTTCTCTCTCTCTTTCCCTCATTCTTCCTTCCTTCCTTTCTTTCCCTCTCTCTTTCTTCTTTTTCTTTACTTTTTTCTTTACTCTGTTACCCAGGCTGGAGTGCAATGGAGTCATCATGGCTCACCGCAGCCTCAACCTCCTGGGCTCAGGTGATTCTTCCACCTCAGCCTCCTGAGGTAGCTGGGACTACAGGCATTTTAAAATTTTTTTGTAGAGATGAGATCTCACTGTGTTGCCCAAGTTGTTCTTGAATTCCTGGGCTCAAGTGAGCCTCTTGATTTTGCCTCCCAAAGTGCTGGGATTACAGACATAAGCCACCATGCCCGGCACGGTCCTGGTCTTACTTATTTCTCCTTAGACATGCAGACATTTCCCAGCCGAGGTTGCCACTCTGCTCCTTCCAACAGTTGTCCTCCCTCTTCATGGCTCTCGCTCCCGCATGAGCTGGAGCCCTCCCTCCCTTCGCTCGTTGCTCTTCTCTGCTTACCCCTGGGGAGATGCTTGGGGGTGATGATGTGGGTGCACCAAACCTTGGACAGAATGGCCAGGGCCAACTTTGGGGTTCTCCACACTGGGAACTCTCTCTTCTTGGAGTCAGAGGTCTCTCTCTCTGACACTGCACGTGCCCCGGGGCAGTGTTTGGAACCCACTGTCTCAGAGGATGCACTCTGGGGGTGAGGCAGATGCACACTCCAGTCTAAGCCAGGTGAGGCGGAAGGTATCCCCTTTCCCTGGTCCAGACACCTGTTTCCCCTCATCCTCCTCCTCTCCTGGTTGGAAAGTAGTCTAGGTTTTTCTGGGTTTTATTTTTTATCTCCCCTGCTCCTTTTTTTTCCCCCCTGAATCAAGGTCTCACTCTGGCCTGGGTTCACGGCAGCTTTGATCTCCTGGGCTCAGGCCATCATTTTGCCTCAGGTGATCCTTCCACTTCAGCCTCCTGAGTAGCTGGGACTATAGGTGCACGCCATCACACCCGGCTAATTTTGCAAGCATTTTTTTTTTTGTAGCGACAGGGTCTTGCTTTGTTGCCCAGGCTGACCTTGAACTCCTAGGCTCAAGCAGTCCTCCCACCTCGGCCGTCCAAAGTGCTGGAATTACAGGCCTGAGTCACTGTACCTGTCCTGAGAGCAAATTTAGACTCCAAATGGTAACAAGACTGGGGAAAGGGAAAGACATCTCTGCATGGCTTTGTATGTGTTATGTGACCTTCACAACACCCTTCTTTGGTCATTACTTTTATTTATTTTATGAATACAAATTTAGGACTCAAGGCACCCTCTGGCTTGCCCATAGTCTCTCACAGCCAGCTTCCTGGGGTTCAGAGCTGGCCTTCCTGCTCACCAAGATCAGACACTTTTATAGGATGACAACGTTGTTTGAATCTCTCTTGCAGCGTCTCTTGTCAGGATGGGCAGCCCCCTCAGGACTAAGGCTCTTGGGCTCTCGCCGGTTGGCACAGCTGCCTGGTGCTTTCTCTTTCCCCACGTTTCTGAACAGCAGTGCCCACACAGTGTGGGGCTCAGCTGACATGCTCTATTCTTGTGTTCCCCAATACCCACCGTCTGTTCCAGGGACTGCAGCCCTGCCCCTGGACACATCAAGTAACACCTGACAAAATTCATGACTATTCTTCTATAGATTATAACCAGATATGCTCTCACACTCAGACCTAATTTCAAACATATGAAATCGTCACCATCTACATGTAAGCTGTGAACTAAAATACTACATTAAAACAATTTAATAAAACCTCTCTAAAAGACTATTCTCGGGCCACAGGCCTCTGTCTGTAGTCTGCAATAAGACTTCTCAGTAAAACTAACTCTAAAATCATTAAAAAAATTAACTTTTTAATTTAGTCATCCGCGGCAATATGTGTTTTGAGAGAAGGTAGAGACGGGAAGGAATTGGGTGTTTGTGGGGCAGGGAGACTGTGCCATCTGTGTGTGGAGGTCTGGATGGGATCTTTGAGAAGACGCCCTCTGAGCAGAACTGGAAGCTGGGGATGGGGAGTGACACGTGCAGATGTCCAGGAGGAGCATTTGAGTGGAAGGGATGGTCAGTGCAAAGTCTCCGCTGCAGCGTGCTTGGTAGGATGGGAGTGGGGTGGGAGTGGGGTGGGAGTGAGGTGGGAGGTGAGGGCAGGAGGTGATGGGGCAGTTCTCTAGGACCCTGGAGACCATTCTGGAACATCTGCTCGGACCCTTAAGAGAGGTGGGGTCCTTGGAGGGATTTCGGCAGAGGAATGCTCTGACATACCTTATCAGGACTATTTTGGCAGCTGTGTTGGGAGTAGACCCCGGGAGCTTGGATGAAAGCCGGGAGACTGACTAGGAGTGAAAAAAAATGTCATGTAGGGGGATGAGATGGAGGGGATGGTGTCCCATCTTGGAGACCTTGTGAGATGAACTGGGTGGGAGATGGGGTGATGGGCAGGCACTGCTGATCAGGAGTTTTGCACAGGATGGCGGCTCTCAGAGCATCGTCTGCCAGCGCAGGGTCTAAAGCATCTTTATTTGGCAAGAAAGACACACTGTGGTGGTTGACATGGGGGATTCCGAGGGGAAGGAAGCGTGTGTTTCCATGCAGTAAGAACAATAAGATAAATACCCTGATGAGGGTCCTGCGAGGCAGAGCTCAGGTCCTGGGAGGGTCCTGTCCACGGGGCGAGAAAGAGGATGGAGATCTGGGCCCTGAGAGTCTTTGAGAGTTGGAAGGGTTCCTTCCTTCCTTTTTTCCTTCATTTCTTCCTCCCTCCTTCCCTCCCTCCCTCCTTCCCTGCCTCCCTCCCTTCTTTCCTCCTCCTTCCCTCCATCTCTCCATCCTTCGGTCTCTTCCTCCCTCCCGCCCTCTCTCTTTCTTTCTTTTTTTTTGAGTTGGAGTCTCACTCTGTCGCCCAGACTGGAGTGCAGTGGCCGCTCCCGGCCACCGCAGCCTCGACCTGCCGGGCTCTGGCGATCCTTCTGCCTCAGCCTTCTGAGTAGCTGGAACTACAGGCGTGCGCTACCACACCCAGCTAAGTTTTGATTTATTGTGGAGATGAGGTCTCGCCAAGCCGCCTGGGGGGGTCTCGAACCCGCTGGCTCAGGCAGTCCACTCACCTCGGCCTCCCAAGGCGTGGGATTACAGGCTGAGCCACCGAGCCCGGCTCTCCCTCTCTCTTTCTTTCTTAACAGCCTTGTTGAGCTATAATTCACAATACCATGCAATTCACCCCTTTAATGTGTACAATTCCATGATATCTGATACATCACTTAATAAACTTATGAAAATTGTGGCAAAATACGGATAACATACCCTTTTCCCTCTAGACCATTTTAAGTGTACGATTTGGTGGCATTCACTGCTGTCACAGTGTTGTGCAATTTTTACCACTATATACTTCTCAAGCGTCTCATCCCAAACACAACCCTGAACCCCTTAAGCAAGAACGCCTCACTCCCTTCTCCCCACAGTGTCTTTTGTATCTGAGGTCCCACTGTGTCACCCAGGCTGGAGTGCAGTGGCACAATTACAGTTCAATGCAGCCTTGACCTTCTGGGCTCAAGTGATCCTCCGGCTTCAGCTTTCTGAGTAGCTGAAACCACAGATGTGCACCACCACATTTAGCTTGTTTTTTTATTGTTGTTGTTGTAGAGACAGGGCCTCACTATGTTGCCTAGGCTGATCTCGAACTCCTGGGCTCAAGTAATCCTCCTACCTCAGCCTCTCCGAGTGCTGGGATTGTAGGCGTGAGCCACCATGCCCAGCCTCCCCCATTTTTTGATAACCTCAAATCTACTTTCTTCCTCTATGAATTTGAGTTATTTTGTATAAGTGGAATCATGTGATATGTGTCCTTTTGTGACTGGCTTATGTCACTGATCATAACGTCCTCAAGGTTCATTCATGTTGTAGCACATGCCAGAATTTTCTTCCTTCCGAAGACAGAATAATATTCCATTGTGTGTCTGTCACATGCATTTATTTTTTACCATTTCTCCCTGGATGGACTCTTGGGTTGTTTCCATCTATTGGCTATTGAGAACAATGCTGCAGTGAACACTGGAGGGTTTTAAAGCCACAGGAGCATAAGGAATGAGCAATGAAGGAAAAACTCTGAGCGCTCTCAGGGAGCTGAGGATAGACCCTCTGTGCTCAGGAAGAGAGATGACCCGTGGGCAGGAGGCAGGCCGTGTGGGGCCAGCTCCCGGAGCCCTGCAGGGAGCTGGCCCATGGCCTGAGGGAAGGAGGCCCTGGCAGGAGTGCAGCGAGGCTTCAAGAGAACAGGGGGTGCTGGGAGGGAGCCTCCCCCTCCCTGCACAGACATAGACACCTCTCTCAACTTTGTGAGCACAGGTCACTCTCACCTCCCCTCCTTCCGGTCAACTCTCCAGCCTCTCATGGCTGTCCTGTTCCCTGAAGAGCCTCCACCAAAGCAATGCCAGATCCCATCATGCCGCCCACCAGGCCTGGAGCTGTCAGGATGCTCCACATTCATTGACTGAGCCATTCTGGCTTGACTTTAGAAGACCCGGGTTGCTCTAGAAATTCTCACCATGTTTCTCGGTCCCTTCTCCCCTTCCCTTCTTCCTTTGCCCCTGTGACAGGGCTCACGTGTCAGCCACTGTTCTGGCTCAGCCCAGGGACACTCTCTCCCACCATCACTCAAAGAGACCAGGACTCCTCTCTGTCCTATCCAAGGGACATAGAGTGCTGTGGGCCAAGGGACAGGGTGTGATGGGAATGCCACCAAAGGGCCTGAGACATGTCAGTGAGCCCCATGACAGTTCCCAGGGGCCTGTGGGGGTGGGGGCGGGGGCGGGGGCTGAATCATCTTCTTTTACAGAGTACAGACTTCACTCTTTAAAAAATTTTAGATTCAGGGAGGACACATGTGTGTTCGTTACATGGACATACTGTGCAGTGGTGGGGACTGGGTCTCAGGTGGCCTATTCCTCAGAGAGTGGACACTGTACACCATGGATAGTTTCTGAACCCTAGCCCATCTCCCCACCTCCCCTCTTTATTGGGATCCCTGGTGTCTATCACTTCCATCTTTGGGACAGTGTAGCTCCCACATATGAGTGAGAACATGTGGTGTTTCGTTTTCATAGGATGAGGATCTCCAACTCCATCCATATTGCTGCAAAGGACATGACTTCATTCTTTTCTATGGCTGTGTAATATTCCATGGTATATTTATGTATATCACTTTTTTTATCCTGTCAGTTGTTGGTGGGCACTTAGATTGGTCCCATTAGTTTCCTATTGTGAATAGTGCTCCCCACAAGTTTCTTTCTTTTTCTTTCTTTCTTTCCTTCTTTCTTTCTTTCTTTCTTTCTTTCTTTTTTTCTTTCTTTCCTTCTTTCAGGTGTGGGGTGCAATTCAGGGTTAGGTACACATATGTTCATTATGCAGGTATCCTTGCTGATGAAGTGTGTGCCACCAGTTCACTTTTAATGCCGACTGCTTCTCATGGACCTGAAGACTGACAACCAGGCTCCTGAAGATACTCTTGGAAGTGTGGGGCTCTCCCATTGGCATCCCTCATTCTCTGAGATGTGATTTTCCTGGTGGGCTTCCTCCTTCAGTGATAACCCTGCTCAGGCAGTTTTTCACACTCCGTTAAGTCTGTGTCTATAACAAGTTCCACTCCTTTGGCCCCAGAATCTTAACTCCAGCAGTCACCTGGGGTCTACCAGTCAACTACAAAGAACACCTGTGAGGGTTATTGCCTTCCACACTTAAAGGTAATCTAGGAAGAGACTATGGCTTCTGTGCTGTAAAAGAGAGCCACTCACCACTTGCTAAAAGTTATCTTTGCCGGGCACGGTGGCTCACACCTGTAATCTCAGTGCTTTGGGAAGCTAAGGTGAGATGATTGTTTGAGTCCACGAGTTTGAGACCAGCCTCGGCAGCATAGTGAGACCTTGTCTTTACAAAAAATAAAAAAAAAATTAGCCAATTAGCCAGGCACAGTTGTGCATGCCTGTAGTCTCAGCTATGCAGGAGGTTGAGGAGGAAGGATTGCCGGAGCCCCGGAGGTTGAGGTTGCAGTGAGCTGTGATCATGCCACTGCACTGCAGTCTGAGTGACAGAGTGAGATTCCAACTCAAAATAAACTAGCAAGCAAGCAAACAAACACACAAATAAATAAAAGTCATCCTAAACATCCTGTACATACACCCAGCTTCAAGGAGTCGGTGTGTAGCTACGGTGTTTGTCTTTGTTCTCCCTCACGGGAAGTTGGCCCAATGTGTTTCCTCATCATCTGTCTTTTGTCTAACCTGTTAGGAACCTTTGGTGTCTCCCCAACTCCTACCTGAGACCAAGCCTGTTGAGAGGGCTGCATCATAGTCAAGGCTCTTCACGAGATGGCAGAGGGTCCAGTGCCTCAAGTGTGGTTCTCTGAGAACAGAGATCACATCAGCTCCATTTCTAGGAAGATCTGCCTAGAAAGATGATAATATTCCAACCTATGCCCTACCCTTCTGCTCTTGACCAAGCTGTGTGGTGGGAATGGCATCAGAGCCTCCGGACTTTTAGTAGGAAATATTTTCTCTTTCATCGAAGTTACAGACTTTGTGACTTTCTGCTTGAAACTGTTAACTATTTTTACTTGCCGAAACAGCTTAGATGATACAGGCCACAACCACATCACACCTGGAGGCCTCAAAAGGCCCCTTCCAGTCCTTCAAGTTCAGGAGACGCTTACCTTGTGGTTAGTGGCTGTTCTTGCCAAGGAGGTTGCCCCTCCCTGCGAGTTTTTTGCTTGGAGATCAGGGCGGATGCGTCCACCCATACATAGGGGAGTTTAGACATGGTGGCGAGCTTGGTTGCTCTTGATTCTTTTCCTTTAAAGAGAACCTTGTGGAAGCGATTGGATTTCAATGTAGCCAGAGAGAAGAAGTTCATAGAGAAGCAATGAGGAACCTGGGTTCAGGTGTAGTTTCTATATCTCTGGCAGCTCTGGATGTCAGCAGACATCTGTTTGATTCTTCTGAGCATTGCAGTTGAACAAAGGTTGGAACGTGGTACGGCTGTCCGGGAAAGTCCGGCATCATGTGAACATCAGTTACTGGTCTGAATCCAGGAGCCCAACTTTTGATTATCTAGCTTGGGAGACCCTTGCAGTGCTGCTTAGGAATCCCTGCTGCTCACCCCTTGCTGGCTTTCTGGGTGACCCATTCTCACAGCAGCTGTGGGGAACCAACCTTTACAGCTGCCCTAAGCCTCCATCTCCAGCCCCAGCTCTCTCTTTCCTACCAGGCTATAGGCTCTCTGAGGACAGGGACTACGTTGCTTCAAACACCTGTTTTTTTATTCTAGTGCTTTGGAGACTTGAGGAAGCAGACGCTGAATTCATGCATGTTCTGTTGACTTCTTGAGACCATCACGGAGGCTGGGATGTGACTCTTGAAGTAATAAGTGATGCAGGCAAGCTCATTCAGCTAGGATCTATGGAAACAAGTATCAGAGACAGGAGAACCCAGAGTTATAGTAATACATTTTGGAAACAAACATTAAAGTGGAAAAAACCCACGGCTACAATATGCTTTGCTTAGTAAAATTTCAGATTCCTGCAAAATCATACATGAGGCAATTTAAATAAAGAAAGTGCTAACTGGAATACAAGTTAGGGTCTTTGTTTTTAAGATCCATCCTGTGGACCCACCTTTCATAGAGTATAAAACTATTTCCTGGGGGTGACATCAACAAGATGGTGAGCTAGGAGGTCTCAGGGTGTGCTTCCCCCATAAAACAATAAACACAACACTATATACCAGTTGCATAGCTCTGAGAGCATTCTAGAGTACACCAAAGAAGCCGTGGAAAAATTTTGGAGAGAGAAACCGAGGGTGGCCACGGACAAGTGGGCAGGGGCCACTTTGCCCAGACCATCCCATCCCCCAGCTTGGAATGGAGGAGGGGTCCTCTCAGAGGGATTCCCCCCTGCAGGAAAGAGGTGAGCAGAAGGACTCCCCACGGCCCTCATCACCACTGCAGAAACCTGCAACCTTTGTCACCGGGTCCTTCTGCATTTGTCAATGATGCTGAGCCCAGCTAAGAGAGCTGCTGACTCCATGCTGCTGTCCCCCCCGCCAAAAGAAGAAGCCAATGCTGTGCCTTCCTCATGGACTTGCTGCTGTTGTACCCAAACTCCCAGAACCCGGGCTACTATGGTAGTCCTCCCACCCCTAGGTGGGGGTAATGATCATATTTACTCTAACACACACACACACATGCATGCAAAGTTAAGAGCCAAAACAAAATATTATTTTGTTCCAGAATTTGTCTGGTTCTTTTTTTCTGATTTCTATCTCTTTGTTAAATGTCTCAATTTGTTCATATGTTGTTTCCCTGATTTCATTAAGTTGTCTATCTGTGTTCTCTTGCATCTCACTAAACTTTCTTAAAATAAGTGTTTTGAATTTCTTTTCAGGCAAAGAGTGCTGTACTCTGCCCCTGGGGCCCTAGGGACTGCTGCACTCCATCTACCTAGGGTGAAGCTGCTGGGTGCATCCTAGAATTGTGGACCCCAACTCTGTGGAAAATCTGCACATAATCATGCCTTGGCAGGTGCACCCATGCTACAGGATCCTGGTGCCACTGCAGTTCTTCAAGCCCCTGAGCCCAGGGCCTGGCTCTGGAGTTGCACTGACCACCTGCATCCTGAGACTCAGCACTGCCATGGATTCCTAAAGCCAGACCTAGAACCAAAAGGAACCCCATTAGTTAGGACTTCTCCTGCAGGAAAAAGGAGAATAAGAGGACACTGGCAGCTTTTGTCACAAAAGACCTCAAGAGCTCTTATTGCCACCACCACCACTACAAACATCTGCAGCCTTTGTCATCAAAGATCTCCATAATCTTCACAGATGCTGACCTCAGCTAATGAAACTGCATGGAGACTACACCACTGCACCTCCCAGAAACCAGAGTTCTCACATCCTATCCAACTGACACCTTTGTACCAATCTGCAGGTGAAAGTCTTTCCCCACTGAAACTGTTCTCCAAAGTCTGGAAGAGGTGACTTCTTCATCAAATGCCTACACATCAAGACAAGGCTACAGGAATCGTGAAGAATCAAGGAAAGTGATACCACCAAAGGAACTCAATAAATATTCAGTAACTGATTCCAAAGAAATGGAGATATATGAATTGCCTGGAAAGAAATTAAAAATATTTATTTTAAGAAAGTTTAGTGAGATACAAGATAGCACAGATAGAAAACTCAATGAAGTCAGGAAAATAATATAAGAACAAATTGAAACATTTAACAAAGAGACAGAAATCATAAAAAAGTACCAAACAAATTCTGGAACAGAAGAATACAGTGAATGAAATGGTAAATGCAGTAAGGAGTTTCAGCCGTCTTAATAAGGCAGAATAAAAAAAAAATCTGTGAACTTGAAGCTGTGTCTTTTGAAATTATTTAGTTAGGAGAAGGCAGAAAAAGAATAACAAGAGGAAAGAAAGCCTTTGGGACTTATGGCACACTATGAAGTTATGCAACGTATGTGTTATGAAAGTATCAGGAAAAGAAGAGAGATTAAAAAATAGAAAGATTATTTAAACAAAATAATGGCTGAAAACTTGCCTAGTCTTGACACCCAGACTTATGAAACTCAAAAGTTCCAATATAAATTCAACCCAAATAAATCTTCACCAAGACACATTATAACCAAACGATCAAGTCAAATACAAAGATCATTTTGAAATCAGCAGCAGAAAAGTAACATGTCACATACAAAGGAACTCTCATCAAATGCTGAGAAATATCAGCATATTTCTCAGCAAAAGTTTTGCAAACCAGTAGGAAAATGGGCCAGAAATGGAATGATATAATCAAAGTGCTGATGGAAAAACATAGCCAACCAAAAATATTTTACCTGGCAAAGCTGTCTTTTAGTAATGAAAGAAAGATAAACACTTTTCCGTACAAACAAAATCTGAGGGTGTTCATCACTACTAGATCTACTGTCTTAGATCATTTGTGTTGCTATAAAGGAATACTTGGTGCTGGGTAATTCATTTTAAAAAAGAAGTTTATTTAGCTTTTGGCTCTGCAGACTGCACAAGGAGAATGGTGTCAGCGTCTGCTTCCAATGAGGGCTCAAGTTGTTCCTGCTCATGATGGATAAATGAAGGGGAGCCAGCAGGCACAGAGGTCACATGGCAAGAGCGCACACAAGAGAGAGTGAGCACTCTTTTAAATCAACCATTTCTCACAGTAGCCAATGGAAGGAGAACTCATTCATTACTATTAGAATGACCCTGAGCCATCCATGAGGGATTCACTCTCATGATCCAAACACCTCCCATTGCACCCCAACTCCAGTACTAGGGATCAAACTTCAACACGAGATTTAGGGAGGAGGGCCAAATCAACCAAACTACAGCACCTCCTCACAAGAAACGCTAAAGGGAGTTTTCAGTGGACACAAAATACTAATACTAACATGAAACATGAAAATATAAAATTCACTGGTAAAGGTGAATATATAGTAAAATTCAAATATTCCAATACAATAATGGTGGTGTGTAAATAACTTTTAACTCTACCATAAAAATTAAAGGCAAAAATGTTAAAAATAACTATAGCTACAAATTTCCTTAATGGATACACTGTGTGAAAAATTTACACTGTAAATTGTGACCTCAAAAACAAAATGTAGGGAAGAAGCAAAAGTGATTTAAGATAAGCTATTATTAGTTCGAAATAGACTCACATAATTATAAGATGTTTTCTGAAAGAGTCACAGTAACCACAAAGCAGAAACTTATGGCAGATACTCAGAATACAGAGAAAAGGATTGAAGCATATCACTCCAGAAAAATGCAGCAAGTCATAAAAGACGAAAGCAAAGGCACAAAGGAAAAAGAAACTATAAAACATTCAGTAAACAATAAGCAAAATGGCAATAGTATGTTCTTACCTTAAATGGAAATGGTTTAAATTTTATCATCAAAATACAGAGTGGCTGAGTAGATAAAAATACAAGATCCAACTATATGCTGCCTATATAAAACTCCTGTCAGTTTTACAAGCACACATAGGCTGGAAGTAAAAGAATGGAGAAGGTATTCCATAAAAATGGTAGCCAAAGAGAGACAAAGAAAGCTATTATGTAATAATAAAGGGGTCAATTCATCAAGAAGATATAACAACAGTAAATATTTATGCACCCAACTTCAGAGTACCTACATGTATAAAGCAAATGTCAACAGAACTGAAAGGAGAATTAAACAGAGATGCAATTATAATAGGGGACTTTAATAACTTACTTTCAACAATGGATAAATCATTAATAAATAAATCAGGAAACAATAATTTGAACACTATAGACTCAAAGGAACTAACAGACAGTTATAGGAGATTCTATCCAACTTACTAATTTTTGTATGTTGATTTTGTGTCTGCAAATTTACTGAATTAGATTATTAGTTTAAACAGTTTTTTGGCAGAGTTTTTAGGATTTTCTATATATGAGATTGAACAGAGACAATTTAGCTTCTTCCTTTCTGATTTGAGTCTCTTTTATTTCTTTTTCTTATCTAATTGCTCTGGCTAGGACTTCCAGTACAATGTTGAATAAAAGTCATAAAAGTTGGCATAACATGTCTTATTTCTAATCTTTGAGAAAAAATTTTTAATTTTTCACCGTTGAATATAATATTAGCTGTGGAGTTGTGTGATTACACACCCACACAAAACAGCAACTATATGACACAATGGCTAGGCTAATTGTGGTGTCACTTTGCAATGTGTTTGTGTGTTTATATGCATATGTGTGTATGCATATATATATATATGTATATATATAAAACATGACATTGTGTGCCTTAAATATATACAGTTGTTATTTGTCAGTTATAACTCAACAAAAACGAAAAAAATAATATCATTTCAAAACCTAAACTTTGTGTTAATTCAAACTGAAACATTGGACTCATTTAACTTTGTATATTAATAATGCTGCGTGTAAAAATGGCACCATTGAATTTTTTTTGGGAAAAAATTTAGTTTGGGATTTTTTTTCCCAGTAGAAGTTGGATCCTCACAATCCTCCTATATATTCTTGGTTGAATTTCCACATGACCTGTGTAAGGTATCTGTGCATCAGTGGGGCGAGGGGTTCTCATAAAATCCTCCTAGGGGTAGGTTACCATGTCACTGGCTTCTTCCATGACCCTTCGACATGGCTTAGCACAGCCAGGGCTGAAATCAGGCATTTCAGTGATCACTTTATGCCTAAGATAAGATTGTGTCATGCCTATAATTATGGACTTTCATTGGTACAGAGACTGAAAAAACTTTGAGAAAACAAAGGAAAAAGCAATAGATTTCCTTAGGAGTTTACAGTTCCAAGGGGAAGATCTTTTCTTGGAGAGGAAGTTAAAACTGCCAAGGAGGAATACCACTTTTTGATAACTTTAGACTTGGATCTTGTCACAGAAGTTCATGACTTTGGTGAGAAATAGCCTGGGAGATTTAGAAATTGTGTGAACTCCCATCAGAAAAACCCAGAGTCTTGTGTGACATCAAGATCCTTCACGACCTGACCCAAGCTTACCTTTTCAGGATATTCCTGGGCAGTCCTGTCTTCCCACCCCCAAGCCAGCCATAGGGAGCTGCGTGACTATCGTGTTCATGTAATGGGATGCTCTGTGGCCTTTGCTCTTGATGTTCCTGCTGTCAAACCCGAAGGGTCCTGGCCATCAAGGCTATCTCGGCCTTCTGCCTCCCTCTTCTCATGGCTCCTTACCTCCTTGCTGGGCAAAACTTACTCCTTCATGTCCACAGAGCTCTTTAAACATGCCCCTGGCTGTCCTCGCACCTGACCAAATCTCATCGAGGCCTTTCTTACTCATCTGTGTTCCTAAAAAGAAGCCCAACACATGTGTGCTTCACGTGCTATACAAACACTGGCAGGCACAGAATGCCTGGAGCCTATGTATACTCTGCAGATTCTTGAGAGCAGTTTCTAGTCTGGTCAGGAAAGCTCCACTTAAAAGAGGAATGTACATGATGGTCAGTGGTGGTCATCTTCTGATCAAGATTTACACAATCCCAGGGGAATAATCTTGATGAAAAGTAAGAAGAGGGAGATCAGTTGGAAGAAACCACGTCACTGTCCATTGCTCAAAAGACTTCATGCCCAGGAATGGCCTTGAGTTGCACACAGTGCTCATGCCTGGGTGACTAACGCAGCGTTCAGGCACTCTCGATTCAGTGGGGAGCTAGAGACTGGCTTGGCTGCCGAGTTTCTGTGTGGCTTTGAGGAAGTCCTGCAGCCTCTCTTGGCCTCAGTCGCCCCATCTGTTAAGTGAGGGTAAAGGGTTTGAGAACTCACAAAATTCTTTCTTTCACAATGTTTGTGATTGGCTTTGCTTAGGATATTGGCAAGTAATCCATCATGTGAGCACTGGGGACACTTTAGTCTGGAAGTTTGTACCTAGTTCTCCAGCACCCCAAAGCACTCCCCAAATTCTCATCCTTTGGATCAGGATCAGTCCCTCAAATATTTTATTGCCTGCTCCTCGAAGTGTGGTCCGGGTACCAGCAAAATCACTGGGAACTTGTCAGGAATATGGAACCTCCGCCTCATCCTGGACCTGTTGCTTCAGAATCTGCAGTTGTACAACACTGCAGGTGGTTTGTGTGTAGTAAGCTCGGAGAAGATCACAGGAGGAGCTCTTGCATTCCATTCACTTATCTACACATTTTCAGTCTTTGCAGCTCTGCTGTTGTGATTTGAGTCCAAGACTAAATTTGGGTCAAAATGACCATTGTGAGCGTCAGTCTAAACGAGGGAGAAAGTACCTGTGTTCCTTCCTTGGCAGATGCCCATTCAGGGGAACTCAGAGGAGAAAAGAATATGAAAGGTCAGTCTAAGGGAGAGTGAAAGAGAGTGAGATGTCCCAAACAACATGGTGTGTTTGAGTGTGGGTGTACCTGAGGGTGTGTGAGTGTGTCTCAGTATGTGTGCATGTGTATGTGTGAGTGTTTATATGCAGGAGTATATCTGAGTATGTGTGTATGTGAGGGTGTGCATGTATGACTGTGTATGTATGAGTGTGTATTCATGTAAGTGTATGCATGTGCAAGTGTGTGTGAGTGCATGCACATGTGTATGAACGTGAACACATGAACGTGTGCGAATGTGTGAGCACTTGACTGTGCATGTTGAATGTGCAAGAACAAGTGTACCTTTGTGAGTGTAAGTTTGGATGAGTGTACACTGTGTGACTGTGTGTGTGCACACGTAAGTGTAAGTATATATGAGTATATATGTGTGTGTGCAAGCAAGTACATGAGTGTAGATATGCACAAGTGTATGTCATTTGAGTGTGCATGAGCATGTGAACATAACAGCATGTTGAGTGTGTAAGAGCATGTGTGTGTCCTTGTGAGTGTAAGCATGTATAAGTACACTGTGAGTTTGTATATGTGTGTGCACACATGTAAGTGTATGTATATATGAGTGTACACACGTATGAGTATGTGTTAGTATGAGTGTTTGATGTGTGACTGTGTGAGTGTGAGTAGATGCTGCATGAGTGGGTAAGAAGAGTACATGTGTGTGCTAATGTGTGTGAGAATCTGTGTGGCATAGTTTGTGAGTATTAGCATGAGTGTGTGAGTGTAAGTGTGTTAATGTGAGTGTGTTAATGTGTGAGCATGTTAGCATGGGTGGTAGTGTGAGTGCGTGTGTGTGCATGTGTTAGCATATGTGAGTGTGTGTCAGTGGTGGGGTATAATGGCAGGCAACAGAGTGTGTAATACTTATGAGTAGTTACCATTTACTGAGGATCTCCATCTGCCAGCTGTGGAGTCAGACATTCAGCATGACTCATCTCACTCCTCTGTCCAGATTAGTGTGGAGGCTGTGTGGGTCACAGAAGAGTGTGTGTTGGCTTTTACCTTGAGCCAGTCACTTAGCCACTTGGCTCAAAGTTCCCCAATACAAGTAGCAAAGAGTTCTTGAGAGGATTAAATAAAGGAATCCATGAAAACCTCTTAGCCAAGAGCCTCACATTTTAAGTGAGCCCTCAATAAGTGTTGTAATTCTTAATTATAATTCAACTCTTAAGGCAACCCTGAAGATCTTATTGTTATCTTTATTTTATAGTTGAGAAAAATGAGTCTCAGAGAGGCTTAAGTCCAAAGTCACACAGCCAGGATGAGGAGGCATGGGGATTTGAATTCAGGCTCTCTGACTCTAAAGCTTTCCAAGCTATTCTAGGGAGGGGGTTTGATATCGATCTATCTCAATCTCTATCTATCTCTCCTTATCTGTATCTATATCTATATCTATACCTAAATCTATATCTGTCTGTATCTGTATCTGTGTCTGTATCTCTATTTGTATCTGTCTGTATCCATATCTGTGTCTGTATCTGTCTATATATGTATCTGTAAATGTCTGAATCTGTATCTGCATCTGTATCAGCATCTGTCTGTATCTGTCTGCATCTGTATCTGTCTGTATCTGTATTAGCATCTGTCTGTATCTGTATTTGCCTGCATCTGTATCTGTAACTGTCCATTTGTAACAGTCTGTATCTTCATCTGTCTGTATTTGTATCTGCTTGAATCTGTTTCTGTATCTGTCTGTATCTGAGTCTGTATCTGGTTATATCTGTATCTGTAACTCTCTGTATCTCTGTCTGTATCTGCATCTGTCTGTATCAGTATCTGATTCTGTGTCTGTATCTGTCTGTATCTGAGTCTGTAACTGGCTATATCTGTATCTGTAACTGTCTATTAGTATCTGTACCTGTCTATATCTGCGTCTGTATCTTTCTGTGTCTGTATCTGTATTTGTGTCTGTCCCTATCTGATCTGTCTGTATCCGTATCTGTATCTGCATCTCTACCCCAACTTCTCGTTCTGAGCACCCAGCAGCAGAATCAGCTGCTGTCCTTGCTCCATCTCCCTGAAACTTTGCCCCTCTTTGCTTTCCCCTGGGATAATGTCTTTGCAACTGATTCTAAGAGTGGGGCCTCTCTTTTGTCCCTGCCTCTGCTTCCTCAAGGTAAACTGGGAATGCTCACAGGGACTGAGTCTGGGTCATCAAATGGTTACAGGCACCAGGAACAAAGCAGTGTAAGATGAATAGTGCTGAACCCATGCTGAAGGATGTCATCTGGCTTTCAGGTGGCTCCTCTGTGCATTGGGAAAGTGTCTGGCTCCAGGAGCACTGATGTTCTGAAGGCTTCTATTTTTAGGCAGCCCACTGCCTGTGAGGTCTAAAACTGCCAGCACTTAGAGGGCAGCAAAGCTCCTGGCCGCCTGAGCCCCTGAGTGGCCTGGGAAGTCCCTCCCTGCACGGGAGACCTGAATGCAGGTGTACCTAGGATTTAGGACTCCTTCAGTCCAAATGAGAAGAATTCAGGTGGAGGAGACAGAGTGCTTTGAATGATCTCATCCTGCTACCAACCTTTTGCCTCCAAAGAGAAAGCTGACGTCTGCTCATATTTGCAATCATTTTTCCTCTTTCCTGCAAAACGGCCCCTTCTGCTGGGAGAGCATTTGGCAGGCAGCCTGCCGTGGGCTTGCCAAGGGGTGGTTTCATCATTGAGAGTATTTCTCAGCATCCAGAGAGGGGGCAGCCAGGGAGTGGTCCCTGGCAAATGCCTCCCTGAGGGTGACTCTGGTGAACCCTGAGTGCCCCTTGAGGTGCCTCTTCCAGCCTTGGTGCTGAGAGAGGGATGGTGTCAGAGACGAGGACTGTGCTGGAGAAGCAGCAAAGAACTGGCCCTCATCCAACCGTAAAAGGGCTCTCGAGGAGATCACTACCAGGCTTGTCTCTGTAGATAAGCTAAAATCACGGTCATGCCCGCTGAGCAGATATGTCCTGGCACGGAATCTGGGGAGGAAGTGGGGTAGGGACGGGAACAGAAAAAGTCCAGGGTCCAGCCCTGGGGTGGCACAGCAGAGCTCTGGAGCTCAGGACTGCAGAGATCTGGGTCCTCTGGCCAGGAGGGGTGAGGTAGAGACACAAGCCAAGATGGTGGCATTGCCCAGGAGCTGGGCAGCCTTGCAAAATCATAACCACAGTGGTACATGACTGCCGACAGGATTTGCAGTAGAATTCACACTCCGAGTAATTGTTTCAATTCTGTAAGTGCATTTCTCCTACAGGCAGACCCCTCTGCATGCCCTATAAATAGTGAGCTGGTAAACATGTCATTCTTCCACTCTCCTGTAGGTCTTTGCTGCTGATACAAGGCACATGGTAATGAGGGGTCACCTGCACACCTTTCCAGAGCTATCCAGTATCAGAAATCACCATCTGGCCTTCTCTGTCACTCTCACCATGGTGATGACATCAACATCATCAACAATCATCTTCCTCCAATGTATTGGGACACCATCCTTCCTATTTTAGGCAGGGGACACTTCCCAAATTTTCTTCCTTATTCCATTCCAAAATAGGCACTGAATCACAGCACCTCAGTTTCCACATTTGAGTTCAGATGTTCTCAAAGGAAAGACAAAGATCAATTGTCAGATATGTATTGAATGTTGAATATTTAAGATAGGGACTAATTAATAAGGGGACATATTCTCACATATTTGCAATTGTATGCTCATCTTCATTTAAAACCTCTTTGGAAAAAAAATCCAACCTGACCGCAGATAGCATATTGAGACCTTGGAGCCTTATTTTTATTTTGTGGAAAGAATATAGAACATTCTTATCTAGTAGCCTGTCTTAAGGCCGAAAAAATGTGCTCCACCTGCTGTGGCTCAATTTCAGCAGTATTGATTTTATTGCTCATACTTTATAAAGGAGAACGCTATTCTTAAAGAATGCAAACATTTGCTTTGTTGTGCTATTGTCTCGGCCCTGCACAAACCTCTCACTCTTAATATATGTTCATCGATTATTATTCTTGTCATTGTTTCACGACAGGAGGCATTTTTAACGATAATTTACAGGGTTACCTATTGTTGGACCATACACTTCTGTTTGCAATTTAAAAAAAGTTAAATGCAAACTTCAACTTGAAAATGACTCTTGGGTTTAATGTGTTGATAAAAAGCAAAGGGTGCCGCCCACCTTTTTAGAGGCCATGAGAGACCTGCAAAATTCCTGGTAGATGGAGGTGGGGGGTGTTGCTTTCTCTGTTCCTGAGGGCTGACCCTGACTTTGGAGGGCTCTGCCCTATCTGTTGTCTGGCTTGTGCTGTACTCAGGCTCACAGGCAAGACGGCTCGTGCAGACTGCCCAGAGCATCCTAGCTGAAGCTTCTGGAGGCTGCATCCCAGGAGGCCAGCCCTGGGGAGCCATGGGGACGTGGTTTTTTACCCATTCAGATCACAGGGTCACTTCAGGCTATCCTCTCCCATCCCATTATAGGTGTGAACCACTGTGCCTACAGGCCAATCTTGAAAATGGTGCCTCGCTGGCTGAGTGCAGTGGCTCACCCCTGTTATCCCAGAACTTTGGGAGACTGAGGAGGAGAGTAAGACTGTGACTCAAAAAAACAAAGTGCTTCACTTACCCTAATATTTACTTTCTTTTTCTGATGCTATTGCTGCTTACCATAGCTCCATCACTGGCTGTTTGACATGCTTTTGTAGCCTGGGGCTTTTTGAAGACAGGATACAATGTTCAAAAGACTCTCAGAGTAAACGACCCAAAATATAAGAAGGTCAATTCTTTCTTTTTTTTTTGAGTTGGAGTCTCACTCTGTCACCCAGACTGGAGTGCAGTGGCACGTTCCCGGCCACCGCAGCCTCGGCCTGCTGGGCTCTGGCAATCCTTCCGCCTCAGCCTTCCAAGTAGCCGGAACTACAGGCGAGTACTACCACGACCAGCTAATTTTTTTTTTAGGTATTGTAGAGATGAGGTCTCACCAAGTTGCCCATGGGCTCAGGCAATCCATTCGCCTTGGCTTCCCAAAGTTCTGGGATTACAGGCTGAGCCACCGAGCTTGGCCACGAAGCTCAATTCTTAGCTTTTTATCCTTGTCTGGAACTGCTATGGTGCCCAGACTCCTTCAGCCTTCAGCACAAACTCCTGGCAATGCTGCCTTGTTTGGGGAACCAGCAGCCTAATCTTGCACGAGTTGCACACACGTCTCACTGGGAGGCCTCGTGTTGCTTTCTGTGCGGCTATACGCTTGGCTTCTCCAGCTGCCAAGGACATACTAGGACATGATCCAGGCCCACTCACAGATCCCTGCAAACCCACACACAGGTCACTTCAGGACCTGCAGCCTTCATAAAGATTTAGGGGTGCTCACTGGCTCCCTCATTGCCCCCACTGAGTCTCCACCGAGTGGCTCTGACTGCACTGGCGACCCCAGGCACTCGCAAGGATTTTCTTTTGAAACAGGTGCAGCTCCTTTCTAAGAGCAATTCTGGTGCTGCGACTTCCCTGATGTGTCCCAGCTCTACTGCACGAGTGAGGGCCATTCTGCCCCCTTGCAGAGCTGGGACAGATGCCCAGTTCCAGGCCCACACCTCCCCCCTCCTGCTCGTGGCTGTTTTTTCCAGAAGGACATTTCTCACTAGCAGGTGGGAACGTGAAACCATAAACCAACACACTGAGAGCTATGTCCACTTTCCTCAAGGGCTGTTTCCTGTGGGTCTGCTCTTCTTAGGTTATGTAGCTTCAAATCCCTCCACTGCACCTTCCTTCCTTCTTTGTCCTCCAACCCCAAGGCCGCAACCTGCTTTCTTCAAGCACTGGCGCCTGGGCAAAACCTTGTCTTCCCCTTGCTGTCACTCTCTCTTGGTTCCCCCCTTCCAATTTCAGCTAGAGCACCACCTCCTCAGGAAGGTTTTCCAGAATGATCCTTCTATTCATCTAGGCTTTTTATGTGTTAGGACACAAACTAAGATGCTGTCACAGAGACCCACAAATATGGCTGTTTAACTAAAAACAGAAGTTACTGTTCTTACTCATAACAGTCCAGAGACTCTGCTCCATGGGGAAATGCAGGTTCCAGGATCTACAACTCTAGGTCCAAGGCTCATTTCTCCTGGACATGTGGCAAGTGCTGGCCAGCGGACAGACTGACCAGGAGGTGGGCCTGGTCAGGTCTCCTTCTCCTGGGATGAGTGAGAGCTTCCTTTGAGTGGCCCTCTCTCCAGCACAGCTCCCTGGTTGCCTACTGCCCAGAGGAAGTGTCGTGGCTGCTTCTCTGGAAGCTTGTTTTGGATGTTGGAAGCTGCTGACTGTGGCTGGATCCAAGCAAGGGTCCTGAACCCGACACTGCCCATGCCTTAGCAGGCTTAAATTCTAGCGGTCCTCCCTATGGGGCTCTCCTCATCATTGTTTCCGTCATCCCCCATCCTCTTTCTGGGCCCTGTCCTGGCCCCATGACCTGATGTCCCCAAAGCCCCTGGTTGGACCTGCTCACTCGTCCAGCTCCCTGGGCCATCTGCCTCTGGCCATTACCATTCTAGCAATGTCAGCACCCTTTGATAAACAAACTCATATGCCCCCTGGAGAAGAGGATATGCCCTGTCTTAGTTTGAGTCCCACTGAGGCAGAGCCTGAGATGAAGATTTGGGGAAAGTATGCATTGGGGAGGTGATCTCATAAATCAGGAATGGGAGGTGGGGCTGGAGATGGGGAGGAGGTGACCATCGAGGGAGGTCACCTGGGCTCCTGTTGAAGGTGACAGTGGCTCTGCTAGCGAAGTGCAGGAACAGAATGGTCCCTGTAAGGAAGGCACCTGCCCCAGCTACTTCCCCTTTAGGTAGAGGGTGTCCCGGGGTAGTTGGCTTCCCCTCCCTTTCAGATAATGCTTGCTTCAGGCAAGAGAGCCGAACAAACCCAGCAGGTGCGGAGAGGAGGGGCACAGCAGCCCGGAGCTGTCCAGCACAGCAGTGCCCGGATCGGGATCGGAGGGCCCAGGGAGCACGCCTCAGGACCCAGGGTGTTTGCTGAAAACCCCAGCGCAAGTTGTTGTACCAACTAGGCGGAATTTCATTCTTTCCGTGAGAGACGTGGTATTTAGAAGTTGCTCACCAGAGTTTGCTTCCTCCCTCTAGCATCAGAGCCTGTCGAGAGAGCAGCAAGGAAGGAGAACAGGGGACCCACGGCAGAGAACAGATCTCAAGGGGGATGAGATGGCACAGCAAGTTTCCGTGAACGCAAGCTTCTGTGGATGGTATGTCGTGAAGGAAGGCCTCCCTTGGATTCCAGGGGAGTTGGTGGGGGGCGGGGCGTGTGGTTGCATTCTGGGTGAGAGCGGATCTGCAGGGCCCCTCGTGGGCTGCAGGAGCTGTGCGACTTGAGATGGAAACGGAGATAAGTCGTCACTGTCCTGTCCTCAGGACTCTTCCCCTCCCCTTCCCCTTTGTGTCTGCTCTCTCCCCACCCCAGGCTTATAAGAATAGGACTTTTTTAACTTTAGACAATGGATAGACTTCTTGTAGAACTTCAGAACAATGCCTTTCTCGTTCTGGCATTTTGGGGGCCCAAATTTAATGGCAAACACCTCGTGGACCAGTTGATAAGTCCTGGATTGTACATGAAAAACTCCATCCACCATGCCACTCAGGGGACAAACAGCAGGAAAACAGACCTGTGTGCAGGTAAGACTCACTTTGGGTTCCTAGAGGTCGAGACAGTTCTTTAGTATTACTTGGCAGACATACAAAGACACCAACAGAAAAGAGAAAGTTCGGAATGAATAAGAAAAGTTATTTACACTATAGAAAAGAAGAAATAAATCGAATACCATAAATCAATTTCTAAACAGAACATTTTGCTGGGCATGGTGGCTCATGCCTGTAATCCCAGCACTTTGGGAGGCAGAGGCGAGAGTATTGTCTGCGCCTAGAAGTTTGAGATTAGCCTGAGCACCTTGGCAAGAATTCGTCTCTACAATAAATCAAAAAATTAGCTGGGTGTGGTGGTGCCGCCTGTAGTTCCAGCTACGTGGAAGACTGAGGTGGCAGGATCACTTGAACCCAGCAGGTTGAGACTGCGGTGGCCGTAAGTGTGCAACTGCACTCCAGCCTGGGCCACAGAGTGAGACTCTGACTCAAAAAAAAAATATTAGTAAACTTTATAAGAGAGGGATTGGCAGTAGTGGGATACTGCCGGGGTGGGTGGGTGGGAGAGGGGACACAACATCAATAAGGGTACCTGATCTCAACCCAGGCAAAGTGGGGACCAAAGGTAGATCTAACTTTACCTGTATGATGGCCACTTGAATACGTAGTCCTATATTGTACCCCACATCTTAAAAAATGTTTTTTGAAGTATCCTTAAAGCAGATATTGCATTTCAAAACAAGAACAGATATTATAAAACAATGGGAAAGAATATTCAGAAATAAAAACAAGGATTATAAAACCAACCAAAGAGGAATTGGGAGGCAAGTTGAGGAAATTTCCAGATCATAGAACAAAATAGAAAATATGAGAAAAATGACAAAGTACATAGAGGATCAATTCAGGCATGAAAAAATAACACCCCAAAGTCAAACTAACAGATTTCTTAAGAGAACAGAGAAAACAGGGAAGAAAAGTTTCAAAGAAATATTAAATTCAAGACCAGAAAAGAAACAAATTTTCAAAATAACAGGAAAGCAGTGAGTGTCCACCATGATAAGTAAAAACAAGACCTACATTTCTTGGTGAAATTTCAGAAAACCGAAGAGAAAGAGACACCTAGAAACTTGCAAAAAGGAAAAAACAGGCCACCAACCAGGGGATGAAATTCACACTAGCATTAGCGTTTTCATAAGCAACTGTAGCAAGATCAAGTATGATTTGGCATAAGGGCAAGGTGTACACGTTTTGTCTCTGAGGACCTTTTCTGAAAATGTTACCTGAGGATATATTCCAGAAAATTAATGAAGATGAGTAAGGGAAATAAGAAACAGAGGCGCTGACCTAGGAGTCCAGTGGAAATACATTCTGGAATGATGTTAGTCGCAGCCTTCAGAAGAAACAGTCCAATTAGAATAAGAAGTCAGTGGGCATTAAGAAGACCTTACACCGGGTTATGTCATAGATCCAAGAAGCAGCTGGAAGACAGTAGTGGCGTATGGAAGAAAAATGTTTCTTCTCTAAATAGAAAGAATAGTTAGTCTGTTAATAAAAGAACTTTTGGCTGCAAGTAACAGATAATCTGTCCTAAAGGGGCTTAAGCCATTCGAGTATTTATTGTTTACGTCAAAGGAACTCCAGAGATGGGCCATCTCTGAATTAGCTCAGGACCTCAAAGACATCATCAAGGACCCAGGCTATCTCCACTCCTCTGTTCTGCCACCCCTAGCATGAGGATGTTTTGTTCTCCAGCTTGTTACCTCATGGCTGTGAGGTGGCCCTCATACTTCCGGGCACGATGTGCTCGCAATGCATTCAAAGGCAAGAATAGAAACAGGGAGGGTGACTGAAGATGGTCTTTCCATGTGTCATGAAGGAAAAACTTCTAGAGTTTCCAGTAGACCCTTCTGGCCACAGGTGGGTCATATGCCCACATCTTACTGCAAGAAAGAATGGGAAGGTGAGTATCTGGCAAAGAGAAGCAGCAGAATAGTCGCGGCTGGTTTAAGACAGTTTTTCTCAATTTGATGGAACTTAAAAGAAATGGATGATGAGGTCCCGCCCCAGGGATTCTGGTCCACTTGGCATGAGGTGGCTCCTGGGCACGCGTGGTTCTAAAAAGCTTCCCAGGTGATTCTAACAGAAAGCCAAACACTGCATGTTCTCACTTATAAGTGGAAGCTGAACTAAGGATCTGCAAAGGCAGAGAGAAGGGTATAATGGACTCTGGAGACTCAGAAGGCGGAGGGTGGGAAGAGGGGAAGAAATAAAAAATCATCTGTTGGGTACAATGTGCGCAGGTGGGGAGGTGGGTCCACTTAAAACTCAGACTTCTTCACCACTGCACCATGCAACCATGTAGCCAAAACCTATTTGTACCCCCTAAAGCTAGCGAAATAAAAAAATTAAATTAAATTAAAAAAATAAAATTCTAAACTTAAAAAAATTATCTTTCTAGGTGATTGTAACCACCAGATTTGAGGCCCACTGACAGGACTAGTCATGGTCCTCTTTTGAGACTGTGTATATTATCACCTGAACAGAATGACAGTTTTATTTAGCCAGGAAAAAGGGGACATACCAACTGGGTGGGACTAATAATAATGTCTAAAAAATGGATTAAAAATGTGGTACATATACATGATGAAATATTATGCAGCCATAAAGTAGAACAAAATTATGGACTTCACAGCAACTTGGATGGATTTAGAGTCTATCATACTCAGTGATTTATCACAGAAATAAAGAACAGAGTATCACATGTTCTCACTCATAAGTGGGCCCTGAACATTTACCATAATGTTATAAGAAAGGGATTGGCAGTACCCAGAAACTGCTGGGGGTGGGGTGGGGCACATAACATCAATAAGGGCACCTGATCTCAAACCAGGCAAAGTAGGGACCAAAGGAAGGCCCAAACTTTATCTGTATAATGACCACTTGCACACCGAATCCTGAATTATACCCCACATCTATCAAATAAAATAAACAAACACAAGTTGCTACCATTGGGAAAAAATATCTAAAAGAAGCCCCAAACTGTACAAAAACACCATGTTCTAGGTAGGAAGAAAATACTGAGAAATACTGGTGGTGCACAAAGAGGGGGGAATCTATTCAAGCCTGATGCTGGGAACATTCTCCCTCGAGTGGCAGAAGATCTTCACGTTGGACCTATAGAAATAAAATTTTACTGTGCTACTTGGTCCCGAATGAAATAATTTTATACTGTCATAATAACATAAAGGCATTCATTGCTTAAAAAATTATTTTTCTTTTAGAATCAACCTAGGAATGAAGCCCACAAGGCTTGATTATGGCTTCAAGACAGAATGTCAATATTATTATTCCCGACACCGTAAAATTAAAATGACAAATGGTAGAAGAGGGGTGGTAGAAGGAAAGAAAGAAGAGGGGCAGAGAGAAAGACGGATTTGCTACCACCTGGACTTGCATAGCGGAAAGTCAAGAGATACCTTTAAAGTGGGTGGAAGGAATAAGAAAGGGCATCTAAATTTGCAAAGGTAAGCAGCAGAAAAACTAAAAATAATAACATAGCTACTATCTATTGCTTAGAGGGTAGTGAGAAGTAGTACAAGTGAGGAGAACTTCCTTTTCATAATGTGCAATCAAGAGATAATTTCTAAAGCCGAGAACTTAAAAGCGTAGGGCTTGGATCAGCCAGGATCTAGACAAGGCTGCACTGGGTAACAAACAACCTCGACAGTCTCGGTAACAAAACAAACATTAGCAACACAATGAAACTTACCTCAGCTCATGTTAACACTAGGGCAGGGGTCCTGGACCTGGAGGGTGGTGGCAGGTGGTGGTGCAGGCCCTGACAGTGGTTTCTGGCTTCCAGGTAGCCACAGGAAGTAGCATCAGCCTGCATTGGGGCAGCAAAGCGCTGCTACAGAAGGAAGTTTAAGGCCGTGGCAGAAATCCGGGAATGAAAGGTATGGCTTGGCCTTCCTTCTCTTCCAGGATTCCTTGGATTCTGGGGAGCCTCGGCCAGCTGCACCCTGGCCAACAACTGAGGTGGATTTTCAGACTGTGGCTAGAGGGCCAGATTTGGCTGAGCACTTGTTTTCTTTATACAGCTGTGGACTTAAGAACGATTTTTACACTTTCAAGTGGCTGAAAAAAAATTAAATGAGGAATGATATTCCATGAGGTGAAAATCATGTAAAGTTCTGTTCTCAGAACAACTACCATTAATACTATATGAAAGGGATTGGCAGTAGTGGGAAACTGCCCAGGGAGGGGGAGACACACCGGGCAGGTACCTCATCCACAAGGGGACCTGCATAATGAGCATTTGTATACCTAACCCCAAATTGTGCCTCACATCTTTAAAATAAAAAATTCGCCGGGCTCAGTGGCTCAGCCTGTAATCCCAGCACTTTGGGAGGTCGAGGCAAGGGGACTGCCGGAGCCTGTGGGTTCGAGACCAGCCCGGGCAACTGGGCAGCACCTCGTCTCTACAATAAATAATAAAAAAAAATTAGCCAGGCATGGTAGCACAGGCCTGTAGTTCTGGTTACTTGGAAGGCTGATGTGGATGGATTGCCTGAGTCCAGCAGTCGCTGCTGGGGTGGCTGTGGAGTGGCTGTGAGTCTGCCCCTGCACTCCAGCCTGGGCGGCAGAGTGAGACTCCAACCAACCCCCCTCCCATTTTTTTAAACCATGTGAAATTCGAATGTTAGTGTCTGTAAATAAAGTTTCATTGGAATGCAGCTGTGCTCATTCATTTCTTTTCTTTTTTTTTTTTTTTTTTTTTGAGTTGGAGTCTCACTCTGTCTCCCCGACTGGAGTGCAGTGGCATGCTCCCGGTCACCGCAGCCTCGACCTGCTGGGTTGATCCATCCACCTCAGTCTTCCAAGTAGCTGGAACTACAGGCACGCACTACCACGCCCGGCTAGTTTTTGATTTATTATAGAGATGAGGTCTCGCCAAGTTGCCCAGGCGGGTCTCAAACCCACGGGCTCAGGCAATTCACTCACCTCAGCCTCCCAAAGCGTGCGATTACAGGCTGAGCCACCGAGCCCTGCTCTCATTCATTTCCATATGGGCTGCAGCAGATGTGAAAGGTCACAACAGGAACCACAGGGTCCAGAAAGCCTAGAATATTCATTATCTGGTCCTTTACAGGCAAAGCTTGCCAGTTCTCGCCCCGATGCATATTAGAGGTTAGAATCTGCTCTGTAGCCCCCTCTGGGTCACATCTGGGCCTACTCACTCATTCATTCACTCATTCCTTCATTCATGCACTTAGCAAAAGCTTAATTAGCACTTACTTGGCCAGAGAATACGCTTCCCTAGGGCTGTTAGGACTATGAAGATAAGAAATGTTGTTTCCTGCCCTCAGGACAGTGAGAATGAAATAATATTTAGGTCCCACTCTTCTGACTCCAGTCAGGGCTCGTTTATGATCCCCTCTGCAAGACGGTCCTGAGGCTGTCCAATCTGAGTCAATTCAGTTTGGCATCAGGCCTTTCTCTTTTTTTCAGACAGGGCTTCGGAAGTGGGGTAGAATTTTCCTCTGTTGCTCTCAGAAGCCCGGAGCTTGCTGGGTGGGGTGTGCCTTAAGGGTCCTAGCCTGTCCGTCACCTCCCTATGGAGCTCCTGAACGCATGAAACATGGCCAGCAAAATCGTTCCCTAGGGCCCCAGCCTCCCTTCAATGCACAGGCCTAAGTTGGTTTATAAATATTACATGGAGTTGTTCATGCACAGCTGGGGGAGAATAGACCCTCATTGTCGGGCTCTGTCCATGGCCTTGTATTAATTAACTCTGATTTTCTCAGGGAATGGCCCTGCCACGGTGCACCCTGAGGGCTGCGATCTTATCGGATTGGGTGAGCTCACAGGCATGCAATTGGGATGGAGGGAAGGGGTGTAGGCGTCCAGCTGCTACGAGCAGTTCTTGGGAGCCCTGGAGCTGCAGCCACTTCTCAGGGAGGGGCTCTCGCAAGGTCTCCTCGTCCGTCCGGTAGGTGATCCTTCCCACACAGGGGTCGGGGTTGTCCGGTAGGGGTACCAGCATTTCCTGATGGAAATGTCCTCCATTACTCCCCTTTCCTTAGAAGAACTTTGAAGAGCTACAAAACATGTTTTTTAAAAGTAATAAATTACGTGCCTAGTCTTCTCTTGGCAGAAGGTGATGAAGGGGAGAGTAGTCTTCCTCAGACGTAGACGGCATCGTTTTCTCTGAATTTTACTCCTGAGCAAGGCATTCAAGGCCCTCCATAGGGGCCCAGCACCCCAGTTCCCAGTGGTGTCTCTGATCAGCCTTTCTGATTCTCTCTTCCCTGCTCTGTGGGGCTGTTCCAGGTCCTCACTCTGCCCCAGACACCCCAGACACTCCAGACATACTTCTGCCCGGGTCTGGGCTCATGGTGTCCCCGGACCTGGAGTGTTCTCTCTTCTCTGTCCTAATATGACCCTCCAATCCAGGCACAAATACCCTTCCCTTAGCAGTATCCAGCCTGCCAAGTGGTCCTCTCCCAGGGGCTTCTGGGATACCATGCCGGCACATGTCCTCGAACGCCCAAAGCCTTATACCATGAGGACTTGCCTCCCTTCTGTCTCTTCCCCTTTGCTGTGGGCAGCTGATGCTGTCGGTGGGCGGGGTTTGGCTCCCAAGCTCCTACGTAAAACCTGACCTTTCACCTGCAACCACTTCACCCAACAGTCCATTTGTGTAACAACTCTTCGCCTTTCATGAGTGTTTTTGCTTTCTTCACTTGTCCTCTGTTAGTCTGCTAGGGCTGCCATAACAAAACACCCCCGAAGGGATGGCTTAAACAACAGAGGTTCATTTTCTCTTCCAGTTCTGGATGCTGGAAGTTTAAGATCAAGGTGAGAGCATGGCTGGTTTCTCCTGAGGCCTCCCTCCTTGGCTTGTAGATGACGTGCTCTCCTTGTGTCCTCACCTGGTTGTCCCTTTGTGTGCGTCTGTGTCCTGATCTCATCTTCTCATGAGGACATTGGTCAGATTGGACTAGGGCCCATCCCCACTGCCTCATTAAAAGGAGGAAAGTTAAAACTCCAGTTAAAACGTAATTGCCTCTTTAAAGGCCCTATCTTCCAATACAATTACATTCTGAGGTCCTGAGGATTAGGACTTCAATATTTAAATTTCAGGGGGATCTCAATATAGCACTTAACATACCCTAAAAAGAAAAGTGAAATTGAAACTGTTATTTCAAGAAACATTCTTGAAAATAGGAAACAGGACCAGAATGGATTCCAAAGCTGTCTGAAGCAATAGGTCTCCGGTGAACTGACCTCCCAAAGTCCTGCCGGGGCTATCTGAGCCTCCAGCAGTGGGAAGCAGGTGATTATTCCCATTTCACAAGAGAGGAGGCAGATTCAGAGACTGAAGCCCTCATCTTTGATCGTGGGTAACAGGAACCTTGACTTTGGCTTCAGAATGCAGGTCTACTACCCTTCTCCTTCAACCATCACATCCAGTTGCAGTATTGATGAGATCTGGAATCATACTTCTCCTAAGGTTATGGATTTCTTGGGCAGGAGAGGCCTTGCCCTTGAGGCTTCCTTGTGGCTGCTGTTTTTGGCTCTGCTGCTGAGAAAGGTACATGCCTAGAACCAGTATACTCTCTGTCCACTCCTTAGAGCCATGTACAAGCAGAGAGTGTGTATTCATGTTAAGCTATCTTCACTATTTGAAGACAATTAGCCTAGGTTTCATCTGGCTGAATTTTAATTACCCAGATTGGAATCTAAGAACATATTTGCCCAGAACAGTCACTGAGTCTCCAGGAGTGAGATTCTGAAGAGTAACACCAGCTACACTCTCCTCTCTGCTAGCAATTGCATATATTTTATTTACAGCTTCATATTTCCTTAGTTCAGAGGATAATGTTATTTTTGTCCTGAAAAATTCAGCCTTCCTATTAATAACAAATGCAAACCTGCGGCCATATCCTGCCTCTGTTCCGTGCTCAGATCGATGGCAGGATATAGCTTGAGCTATATGTGTATTTTCTTTACTGGTAAAACATTCTGTTTAGGTGTCTTTAGTATTGTGTAGCTGTAATTTTTCCAGAGTGGTTAAAAAATACTCCAATGTTTTTTAGCCCCCTTGTTTGGTTACTACCATGCAAAAATGATCCATAGGAATTTCAGACCAATTTTTATAGAATAAAAACTTTGGAGGTTAAAAAAGATGTTAAGATCATCTGCTCCCGTAGCCTCATTGTAGAGATAAAAAGAACTCAGGCCCAGAGAGCTTAAAGAGCTTAAGTTCCTCTGCCAGTTAGTGGCAGAATCAGTGCAAGAACCCAGGGACCTTTACTCAATATGAAGTCTCCTTTTTGCAGATCACTTGCTCAGCAAAGAGAGAGATTCATGGAGTTTGCTGTTCTCTTACTTTGGGATCTGTTCTGCGGACCCTGGTCCACTGTCATATGCTAAGTGATGCAAAGGCAGTGCCTTGAAAGTAAATTGTTTGCATGACCTGGATTTCCATCAGTCTGGTCATTACAGTGGCAAATCACAGTTTCTTAATTTCCACTGGTTAACTCAGAGTAACTCCTATTTGGCAATTATCTGGCTGCCCACGCTAGTATTGGTATTGGCATCTCATATGTGCACGGGGCTGGAACTGATCGACTGGATTGCTGAATCAAGGAAGAAAAATAGAACCATCCTTGAAGAATCTAATGAGACATTTAAGAAAACAGCAGACTCCCCCCTGACACATGGTTCCCCAAAGTCTTCCTTTGTACAATGCGGATAGGAAACAATCTTGGAACAATCTGAAAATATGCACAAGCCCACTGCTGTTACCCCGAGCAAAGGAGTATCGATCTTGCACTGCTTCTATTGATTTAATGTCACCTCTGTGATTTAATCATGTTTTCTTTCCTATCTGTTTGCAGTCTTTTCTTCTATTGTCTGCCATGAGGCAGCCAAGGCCTCTCAGCCCCTGAGCTGGTCAAAATAACTTTGCTTTCCATTTGCATTGTTTTTAAGAAATGTTTAAACAGACTCGGGTAGGGTATTGGTGGGTAGTGTTATGTGGGGTGCATAATATGCGAAAACTCAAGGCACCTGCCTCGGGGTCCCAGTCACAGTTCTAGTGGGGGTCAGAGCACAAAGGCCCATAGGAACATCTCTTTTTTCCTTTATGAGGGAACCATTTGTCCCATGGGTGATTTTTTTTTTTTGAAACAGAGTCTTGCTCTGTGGCCCAGGCTGGAATGCACTAGTGTGATCATAGTTCACTAGAGCCTTAAACTCTTAGGCTCAGGTGATCCTCTTGCCTCAGACTCAGGGTAGCTGGGACTGCAGGTGTATATCACCAAACTCGGCTATACCTTTAATTTCCCTCTGTCTCTTTTTCCTTAGACCATGGATGTATATGACTGTTGTTGATCATGTCAGAGATGTTCAAATGTAGAAAGGATGACACAAAGCCATATCTAAAAGTAAAAAGTGAATCTGAATTTGATAGCAAGGAGGCTTTGGGGCTTGAAAGGAGTCCAAAAAGACACTTTGAGGTGTACTTTGTTTTAAAACAGACTGTAGTGTCTAGGATGACTTTTGTGCATGGTGCCAGCATGTCAGCCATTAATGATGGCAAGCAGGCAGCTGCTGATGGCAGATTTGGGGTGGCAGCTGCTGACAGCTCAGCAGCCCCAGTTTTCTGATGGCAAGAGTTGTCCACGAGTTTTGGCCTTAGACCATGGAGGCTGTGCTTTCTGTCAGCGCGTGGGCAGAGAAAAATGGTTCTGAGATGCTCAAGTATGTGTTTATGTGGATGGTGATGAGAGTCTTGGAACTTTACAATTTGAGAGTATTCAGATTTTAAAGTGATATCTTTTTTGAAGAAATTTCTTATTTTATTTGTATAGAAGAGGTCATGTTGAGATGGAGATGGAGAGAGAGAGAGAGAGAGAGAGAGAGAGAGAGATAAAATACAGGGAGAGGGAGGGGGAGAGGGAGACATAGAGAGAGAGAGGGAGGGAGGAAAAGAGAGAGAGAGAGAGAGAGAAATTAGAGCACACTAGCTCTGGTGCTAGTCAGAGTCCTATGTTGGTAGAGACTGGCCTGGGGGTCCAGTCCAGATCCTAAAAGATGCAGTTGGCTGCACCGAGCTGTTCCTTTTGGGCTTAGGCTGCAGGCACACTGGATTCTGTACCTCTCTGACTGTGTATATCTCTGCTTTTCTTCATTGTTTCCTCTGCCTTCTTCAAACATCCACTGAGGTCAGCATCTGCTCAAATGCTATGTCTACTTTCACCAAAAGCTTTAGCCCCAACACTTTTAGAAATCAGGGATCACTCAACAAAGCAAATTGCATTAAAGAGGGAATCAAAATGGCATTTGCTATTTAGTTGGTATTTGTGGAATCCTGCATATGAGGGAGGACCTTCCAAAAATGGAATTTATTTATAAAAAATAGTGTATTTATTCTTAGAGGTTTAAACTTCAAAATACTCCCCTTTTGATGCAATACACATATCGACACACTTTTTTCCACCGCTCAAAACAGTTTTTGAACTTGTCAATGTTGATGCCTTTTAGTATTTCTGCTGCTTTTTGTTTCTCCTCTTCCACATTGGCACATTTCTCTTTGAGGACTTTCTTCATCGGGGAAGCAACAAAAAGTTGCTCCGGGCGAGATCAAATGAATAGGGAGGGTAGGCAATGGAGCTCATGCTGGTTTTCATCACAAACTACTGAAGACTCAGCGCTGTGTGGACAGGTGTATGGTCATGGTGGAAGAACCAGCTAACCTGATTGCCACAAAAAAATTCACTGAAGCTGAACACAGTCTCTCACAACATGTTGCCAGCTAACATTGATGCCGATAGGTCCCGAGAACACCTAGAGGGGGAAGGTTGTACTACAAGTGACCTGCCCTCCAAAAGATAATTTCAGTTTCTTTAGGTCTTCCTTTCTATCAAATCTTATAGGAGTGGTGCACGATCACACTCTCTGATTTTTTGATTTTTTCCTTTTTTTTTTTGAGTTGGAGTCTCACTCTGTCACCCAGACTGGAGTGCAGTGGCCGCTCCCAGCCATCGCAGCCTCGACCTGCTGGGCTCTGGCGATCCTTCTGCCTCAGCCTCCCAAGTAGCCGGAATTACAGGCATGCGCTACCACACCTGGCTGATTTTTTTTAAATTTATTGTAGAGATGAGGTCTCGCTGCCCAGGCGGGTCTCGAACCCGCGGGCTCAGGCAATCCACTCACCTCAACCTCCCAAAGGTGCGGGATTACAGGCTGAGCCACCGAGCCCAGCTGATTTTTTCTTTTTTTTAAATAGAGACGAAATCTCACCATGTTGCCTAGGCTGGTCTCAAACTCCTGGGCTCAAACAATTCTCCCACTTTGGCATCTGAAAGTGCTGGGATTATAGGCAAGTGCCACCATGCCCAACCAAAGTAAGGAGGTGTTTTACAAAGAAAAATTCTTTAGTTGCTTAAAATACCCACCTACTCAGAAAACTGTTTGTGTGGCAACTCCAATTATCCCTCCACCCCCAAACACCCCACCCAGTGTCATACACTGGCTTTTGCAAACTCTCTCTTTCGGCAAACAACACCCTCCTTTCTCCTTTGAGAAAGCATTATTATGAAAATTACAAATTTTCCAATCACATTAAAAAAACTCAGTATTGTCAGCATCACAATGTCTTCCCACCCCACCAGCCCCCACTCCAGAATCCCAGAGAAAGGCCAAATACCATTTCTGGCTGTGTCATTGGTGCTGGCCACACAACAGAGAGAAAGAGTCTTTGGGTCTTCGATTTGGAAGATGAACAAAGCTATCTACAGCCCATGCTGCAAGCACTAGAGTGTAGCTGCTACCCAACCTTGATGTCCTGGTTTGGTGGAGAGGCCGTGCCACAGGGGCAGGCAACACCCCAGGGATGCAATGGTTGGCACCAGGCAAAGGGCAGAGCTGGGAGCTCATCTGTGGAAGCCGGATTAAACTGGACATCCTGGAGAAGGGGGATGTAAGGCAGTTAAATTACTCTTCTGTGGGAACATTTTAGACACCTGCATTCCAGGGTCGGCATTACCTTTCACGGGGCAGGTCACCAAACCTCTTGGGTCTAATGTCACTCTGTATTTACCACTGATCAGAAACTTGGGTAAGTTTCTGAAACTCCCAAAGTCTCCTCTTCTCCATCTGTAAGATGAAGATCATGACCGTGACAGTAGCTATCTCACCTGGTTGTCATTAAGATGAAGAAGATGAAATATATAGTAAACATAATACCAATGGTAGCCATTGCTTTTATCAGTGAAAGAGAGGTAGTGAGTCAGGCTGTCTCAAAGGAGTCTTCTCTACTGATGATTCTAGGCAGATGGTGATGAATACTCTCCAGAGCTCCCCGGGACACTCTGCTGTCTTGAAATAGAAAACCCTTCCATGTCAACACTCACTCCTCAAGGTGGGTCAGAGATGCAACCTATGACAGCCACCCATGACCCAGAGGAAGTGCACAGAATGGAGGTCCATGGAGAGTCTCAGATGAGAGTCTTCACAGGATTAGAGAAGGAGGATTAGTTGTCTTTAAATGAATCCAAATCTACAATAGAAAGGAAGGAGAGACTTTAAAATCCAGTTGTCCTAGGACATTTTTTTTTGTGAGATGGGGTCTTGTTCTATAACCCAGACTGGAGTGCATAGTGCAACCATAGTTCACTGCAGCAATCCTCCTACCCCAGTCTCCCAAATAGCTGGGATGACAGGTAGGTGCCACCCTGGTGGATTAATTTTTTCTTTACTTTTTTTTTTTTTTTTTAAAGAGATGGGGTTCTCGCGAGATTGCCCAGACTGGTCTTGAACTTGAACTCCTGGTTTCAACTGATCCTCCTGTCTTGGCCTCCCAAAGCGTTGGGATTATAGGCATGAAACATTATGCCTGGCCATGGGACAATTTTGTAGCCACTGAAGAAAGTTAGGACCCAAGAAGGTTGAGCATCTTCCCATGGGATTCTTAGGGATATAGGGAATGTGAACATCTTTTTTCCTTCCATTTGGCCCAAGTTGGCTTTACTTTGTATATAACAATTCCCAATGCATTATTCACAATGCTCCTACTTTTCTTGAAAACTTTTTTATGATTTTTCTTTTAAAGATGAGGTTTTATTATGTTGTCTAGGCTGGTCTTGAACTCCTAGCTTCAGGTGATCCTCCTGCCTCAGCCTCCCAAAGTGCTGGGATTACAGACATAAACCACAGCACCCAGTTACAAAGACTTTTTATTGTGAAGTATAACACACATAAAAAAACACACAGATGTCAATACAGTGTGATAAATAATTGTAAATAAATGAAAATAAATAATCGAGTCAGTGTGATTTCCCAAGTAACTGAAGAAGCAGAATGCTGCTGTGTTCTCAGTTCTCCTGCCTTCGCCTGAGAAGTAACCCCAAAGTTGACTTCCATGTTAATTCCTTCCTTGTTTATTCCTCTATTGTTTTGAATTTCACGTGTCTTTAACAACACAGCTTAATGTTACCTGTTTTTGACCATTGTACAAGTAGAATTCCACTGCATTGTTCTTTTGAGTCTTATTTCTCTTGTTAAACATGAGATTAGTGCTTTTAAGAGATTGCTTTTAAGATTAGTACATGTTGTTACATGCACTTGCTTGCTCATTTTATTGCTGTATAATATTTGGGTTTTTGAATATACCATTACCTCTTTACTCATTCTATGTTTGGTGGATATTGCAGCTGTTTCCAGCTGTTACGAGCCTCACTGGTCCGTGTTGCCTGGGTGTGGCCCATGCTTCCATAGGCTGTGTTCTCAGCAGTGCAATTGCTGGATGTAGGTGTGCATTTCTCAACTTCTGCAGACCATGGACAACTGTTCTCTGAGGTGAATTCACCCTCTGCAGAATGCATTACTGTTCAAACATCTCTGGTGCCCTTCCTGCAGGAGGACCACACAGCTCCAACCTGTGGGACTTGCAAGTGGCTGTGTGACTTGCCCGAGTCACATAAATATGTGTGGAAGTGGTGTGTGTCACTTTTGGAAGGAAACTTCAAGAACCAGCACACTGAATCCTTGTTTCCTTGCCACAATGATCACAAAAGCATGTGTAGAGATGAAAACATGACTGGCGTGGGCCCCTGAGCAGAACTCCTGACTACTGTCCTGGCCACGCAGAGTGAGCCAGGTTGGAATCTGGCTACGTTAAACCATGGAGATTGGGTCTGTTTGTCACTGTAGCCGGACCAGTCCCATCCTGACTCACTCACACTCCTAAACCAGAGCACGAGTGTTCCCATGGTGCTGCTTTATGGGTCACTTTCAGTCTTGCCTTTGCAGCCCCTCTTTATGTTTTTGGTACAAAGTGTCCCCATAAAGATTGACTGAGAGTAGCCCTTTGCCATGCCATCTCTGATACTTTCGCTTTTCCCTTCTTTCTCAGTTCCTTTCCTATTTGCCATTGATTCTTTCGCCTTCCTATTGCATGAGGTCTCCCACTCCTAATGGCGGTGCCCCATACTGTATTCTAGGTGATTCTTTGTGTGGACCGTCCATTAGAGTAATGCCCTGGCATAACCCAAGACACAGGATGGAGGGTAAAGGATAGTGCTTTCAAGAAAAGGGTATTCAGGAAGCTTCAAGGGAGTGAAGGAGAAGCAGCCTCCCCAGGACCCGAAGGCTCACCTTACTTTGAGGCACTCCTTTTTGAAATACTTTTATTTATTTATTTGTTTATTTATTTTAAAGATGTGGGGTACACTTAAGGGTTAAATATACAAATGTTCATTATGCAGGTACCTTTGTTGATGAGGTGTGCCCCTTGGCCCCTGGCACTTTTCCACTACTGCCAATTCCACCTCCAACCCCCTGGCAGTTTCTCACTACTGCCAATCCTCCTCTTATAGTATTATGATAGTTGTTCAAGTTCTGCTTATGAGTGAGAACATATGGTACTCTGTTCTTTGTTTCTGTGGTAGATCACTGAGTATGACTGACTATAAATCCATCCAAGTTTCTGTAAGTTCATTTGTTTGTCCTTTTTTATGGTTGCATAATATTCCATTGTGTGTATGTACCAATTTTTTTAATCCAGTTTCAATGGACAGCAGGTTGGTTCTATGTTTTTGCTATTGTGAATAGTGTTTCAATGAACACACATGTACAGATATCTTTTTTATAGCATGATGTGAGTTACTCCAGGTATATTCCCAGTAAGAGGGTTGCTGGTTCATATGGATAGTCAATTTCTAGTTCTTTGAGTAATCGCCACACTGCTTTCCAAAGAGTTTGCACTAGTTTGCATTTCCACCAGCAATGTAGAAGCATTCTTTTTCTCCACATCCTCGCCAGCATCTGTTGTTGTTTGTTTTATTAATGATGGTCATTCTTACTGGGTTTAGGTGGTATCTCAGTGTGGTTTTGATTTACATTTCTCTGATGATTAGTGAGACTGATCACTTTTTCATGTGTCTGTTGGCTACCTGAAATCAGCCGGGTTCTTAGAGACCAGATGGTCTGTTAGAGTGGGTTCTTAGAGACCAGGTGGTCCAGATGATGCTGTGAGGGAGAGAAATTTGCCACTGTGGGTTTGGGCTGGGTGATCCAGGGACATGGACTCAGGGAATTTTGTATTTGTAAAGAAAGACTGCTTTTTGGCATGCCCCCATGTGCTCCCCTGCCTGTCCCTGCACCGAGGATGTCCCTGGCTGTCCACTCTGGGTGTCGGGAGGCAGAGCTGGCATTCAACGGGGAAGCAAGTGACCTTGTAGCAAGGACAGATGGGGAAATGTCAGCTCACTCACCACAGAATGGGGCCAGTCACCACTCACAGGGTCATTCCTGGCTCTGGACACTGTGATGTTCACTGAAGGCTGCAGGGTACAAGTGACAGCCCCTCCCAGGTGAGAATGTCTTGCTCCTACATTAACCACTTTCTCAGCCCTTATTGGATAAATTGTTGCTGGAGAGCAGGTGTCCAAGCCCCAGTCCCTTCAGACCTGTCCCTGGAGTTGGGAGCCCAGAGGCAGAAACTCATAAACTTGGAGAGGGTTTCGAGAAGATGTCATGCCCTAATTAAAAATCAGCACCAGCATCAAGACTCCCTGATCTAATGGCACTTTATGATGCAGGAGGTAAAAAACTTAGGTCAGGCTCACACAGCTAGAGCAAGCCAGAGCCAATGTGGGCTGAGCCGAGAGAGTGATGGCCATGGGTAGGGAGGGTGGGCAGGCCCCTCACAGGGCCACTGGGAGCCGGTCATGGTGGCAGGTGGGATTCTCTTGGGTCGACTTCTGTTCTAGATGACTTTGGACTTGACAAGGGACACTGGCTGTTTGAGCCATCCGTGTCAGCCCTGACTCAAAGGCGGTACTGATGGGTGAGTCTGTGGTGGCTGAAAAGTTGACAGGGTTGCAGTGAAGGGGACAGGCTGCGGGTCTCAGGGTGTTTGTTGCTGGGGAAGGAGGCTGAACATTGCCCCTCAAGACTTGTGCAAGGAGGGCGTGTCCTAGGAAGGGCACAGGAGGGCAGCTGCAGGCTGCCCTTGCTCTAAAAGTCCTGACGCTGGGGTAGCAAGAGAGGACCGACAGACCTAGAGAGATGCCAGCAAGGCCACAGGCTCCTGCTGCGGCATGGGAGCTGGGCTGGATGCGGAGCCCAGGACGCTGCCCGGAGTCTCAAAAGGTGATCGGGTGAGGTCACTTCTCGACCTCAAATATTTTCCACCCTAGTCTAGCAGTGTGTCACATGGCCACATGTTCTCTGCGTAGGTCTCTGTGTCTCCCTGCTTTGTATTCGGCCCACTGTGGGCATGCCTGCCTTCTGAAGATGCATAAATGATCCTACACTTCCGGTGGGCCCCAGCCCACACTTAAGGAGCTTCCTTTCTTCCCGAGTATTGACTTCCCAACCCTGCCCTTGGCTTGATAGCTGCTCCACAGAAACGCATTGTTCTGTGTGGAGCCCCGTTCACTGCCCCACCATTGTGGACAAACAACAAAGAGTCGGGTGGCCTGAGTCACTGCTGGCTGACCAGCCAGCCCTTCCCCTTCCCTTCCAGAGGCCGTGAGCTCATCCAGCGGCCCAGACTCCATCTCCAGGAGATCTGTGCTTCCCTTTTGACTCTCCTCTTTTCTCTTCTCTTCTTCCTTTCCTGTCTCTTGCTCCTCCTCCCTCTCTTTTTCTTCCGGTGTTGGAAGGTGGGGTGATTAAGGAGGTGAATCAAGAGAGCTGTTTTGTGAGCACCCATGAAAACATACCCCAATCCTGCAGAGGAGAAGAAGTAGGACTTTCGAGTGGCATGCTGGGTGGAAGAGACAGGTGTCCTGGGGAGTTGGGGGTTCGGGTCTGCATCCAGAACCTCTGTGGCCTCCCTCCCGCCCTCCTGTGGCCCCTGTTAGGCCTGGCCCTGCTGCCATTTCTTGCAGGGGAGAAACGGAAGCAGAGAAGAGTCAAGTGAGGCTCCCTTCAGGCTCCCTCAGTCTGCCAGACCCAGCCGCACATGGCACACCTCCTTCACGGAATTCCATGGGTCTGTCTGTGGCAATGAACCTGGAAGAAGCCAGACCCACAAAAGTCTTGGATGGAAAAATCATAAGAAAGGCAGCTCTTCTGAGGACCCTCACACCGTGCCCCAGCCCCGTCCCTCAGCCTACCCTTCCTAGTCTGCCTTTCCAGGGAAATGAACCGGCAGACACCCTCCCGCTCAGGTGAACAGGGTCGTATCCAGCTCGGGCCCTCTATCCCCATGTGGTCCTCCCTGTGATCTCACCCGTAAAACCAAGTCACATTCCTCCAGAGCCCTGTCCACATATGTGCATGCTAATCTGGGTCCCTTTAGCATGTGTTTCCCTCGCCAGACTGTGAGCTCTGTCGTGGTAGGATGATTTTGCTCACACTAGATCCTGTTCCCAGCACAGTGCCTTGGATTATGCTGCTGAATAAATGTTTATTGAGTGAATGAATGAATGAGGAGATGTGGAAGGAGATGTGGACTTAATGCTACTCCTCCCAGAGAATCTTCACCTTGAGACAAGAGCAGGTAGGGTAGCACATACTTCGAGGGTTCTCAGCATCTGTGGAAGCTTAGAGGTCACTCAATCGAATCTCCCACCCAGAACCAAAGCTCCTCATGGGCCATCCCACCCTCACTTAACCAACAGGCTGGCATTCCAGCCACCCTTCCAGGGCCAGACTGCTTTGGCCCTCACTGGTTTTTGAAATATTTAATTTAAAAAATTCATATAAGATTCACTAATCATAAAATTCACATCTTAAAGTGTGCAATTCCGTGGTTTTTAGTATCTTGATAGAATTGAGAGGTCATCACCACTGATTGCCAAACATGTTTTTCAGCCCCAAAAGAAACTCCAGCCCCTTTAGTTACTGCTCCTCTTTCCTCCCTCCCTCAGGTCATGGCAATTATGAACCCAGTTTCTCTCTCGGCGGGGTTCCTGTTCTGATCACTTGGTATCTTCACATGGGATCACACAGTCTGTGGCCATTTGGGACTGACTTCTTTCACTTAGCATGTTTTAGACCCATCCATGTTGTGGCATGCATTAGAACGTCATTCCTTTTTGTGACTGAATAATATTCCAGTGTATGGATATATATATTATTTTATTTTATTTTATTTACATATTTATCAGTTGACAGACATTTGGGCTGTTTCTCCTTTTTGGCAATTATGAGTAATGCTGCTGTGAACTTCACATACAGATATTTTTGTGTGTGAATGCCAGTTTCATTTCTTCTGGGTATATACCCAGAAGTAGAATTGTGGGGTTATATGGTTACTCTATGTATAACTTTTAAGGACATGCCAGATTCTCTTCCACAGTTATAACTAGAATTATGATTCTTTCTTCATTCACTTTCAAGTTTCTTTCTTAGGTACATTTTAACATTTAGCCATCGATGATTTATTGGCTACACACCATATGTTTACAAGACAAGGTAAGTCAGACGGAATGCCTGTCCTCAGGGATGGGCTTCTCAGCCGGGAGCCATACAGTATGTATATAAACCACGCAGAATTAATTAACTAAAGTACAAGAAAGCGCGTATCTAGATTCCAGCAGCATAGAGAAAACAAGATGGACATTCAGAATTGGGTCAATTCCAAAGGTAGGATTGCTTCTGACTGGAGAAAACCAGAGAGGGCTTCAGGGAAGAGGAGGCATTTGATCTTGACCTTGGATGATAATGAGCATTTCAACAATTTGGACATGTGACCTTTGCTTGATTAAGAAAATGTCTGTTCCTAGTGATGGAGAAGCAAGACTCAAAGTGTGCCTTAGGAGAGTGCACACGGTGTGGAAGAAATTGTAGCTACCAGAGGAAGGAGCCAGAGAGATGAACATTAAAAAGGTACCAACCTCTCACGAGATTTGAAAGCCATGTGCCAGGACCGCCTTGTGTTTTACAGACATTGCCCCATGTAACACCCACAATAGTCCTGGAAGGTAGGAGCCATGACTATTCTCATTTCACAGTAGAGGAAACCAAAAGCTAAGGAAGGTGAGTGACTTAAGGCCCGGTAGCTAGTAAGCGGCATGTCTGGAATTCATAACCACATGGAAGCCAATAACCATCTTACCCCTGGTTGGGCCAGTTCAGAAGGGGCCTCATATTCCAGGCTAAGGTTTCTGGACTCTATGGGCTGAGCCTAGAGAGGCACTGATGGTGTTTAGCAGGAGGGTGGAGTGGAGGTTACAATCGGCTGCAGTGAGAAGGAAGGAGCATAGGGGAGTTCAGGGGAGCTGGAGGGTGGGTGGAGCTTCGAGGCTGTAGCCATGGATATATGGGGCCTAAACCAGGGGAGGACACTGTCATCTGAGCAGCGCCATAACCAGTCAGGGGTTCAGCATCTATTAAGTGCAAAATGCCCCAAGAGGAAACTGTGTCTCTTTTTCCCTCCCGGGGCTGCTTGTCTGAGGTGTGCTAGTAAGTCCACCAAGCTGCACGTGAGGTTTTCAACGATGTCTGTGCAACGTTTGCCTCTGGCGTATTTCGAACTCAGTCAGCCTGGCCGTGTTCAGAGTGTCGACCAGAGGCCCCATCTGCATTGTGGCCCCGTCCTTCCTCTCACGTAGAGCCATCTCCACTTCCTGTTGGCCCCATCAGTCAATATCTACTCGCCTTATAAATCTATACCAACCCCGGCCCCTAAAATCTCAGAAGTGTTTTGAGCTTTTGTTTTCTACAGTTAGATCTGCTACTCTGTTAAATTAGTTAAATTTGCAGTTTAGGAACATTTCTTTGCCAGAGGTCACCATGAGGCCACACATTTTGCATTTTTCTTCAGGATAACTTTTAAAATATGTGGAACTGAATTTCTATATACACCGTACAACCCATGTCACACTGCTGGTAATTGTTACTTATTTGTTGCTACCCAGCGACCTGTATCCTGTCGCTCTGATGTTTGGGACCCAGACAATACAGGCTGTGGTGGAGTGATTTTCTCTAGTACATCTTTGAGGACTGAAATGTGGGCACACTTGATGGCTGTGAGGAAAGTGAGAGGAGGGTGTCATGGCTGAAATCCCAGGACTGGCAGGCAGTGAAGGTGAAGGGATTTCATGGGGGGATGTCAGTGACAACAAGGACAAGGGCAACATGCGTTTTCCTTAGAGCAGCACTTGGTTAACAGGAAGGACTTTTGCACACATTTTGCCGTAAAGTCCTCTGAACCTGATAGTGTCATCTTCACTTTACAGGGGACCAAATCACCTTCCCAAGTAGAGTGACCAGTTCATCTCAGTTTGCCTAGGTTTTCCAGGTTTCATCACTGAAAGTCTTGCATCCTGGGAAATCATTCAGTCTTGGGCTCACGGGTCACAGACTATTTAATGATAAGCTGTGGTTTGTACTTGAGAATTTTTTTTTTTTACCATAGAGTTTCTGCCTCTGTGCTTGGTACTGTTTATTGGGGGTTGATTGGGAGCTGCTTTGTTGCTAACCACTTTCTGTGAGTTTGTAATCATATTTTCAATTCTTACAAAGTCATTAGGTTGTGTAAGTCTTGCCATTTCCATTTAATGGGAGAGAGCCTGAGGCTCATCAGTGGGTAACTCACTCAGGTAGTCAGGAGGGGCGAGGTTTGAGCCCAACCCTGGCTCCCAGCTCTGTCCTGAATGCATGGGCCAACCTTCTGGTGCTCTGTGAGGAGGCAGGAGGTAGGTGGAAGCTCAGAGTCACTCTTGTCCTGAACCAATCCTGGGTAACAGGGAAGAAAATGGAAGGTCTAGACACACAAGTGGCCAATAAACATAAGAAAAATTGCTCAACATCATGAATTATCAGAGAAATGCAAATTGAAACCACAGTAAGATACCATCTTAAGTCAGTCAGAATAGCTGTTAAGTCTAAAAGCAACAGATATTGGTAAAGATGCAGAGAAAAGGGAACTTTATTCACTGTTGTCACGAATGTAAATTTGTACAACCTCTATGGAAAACTGTATGGATATTTCTCAAAGAACTAAAAGTGAAACTACCCTTTGATCCAACAATCTCACTACTGAGTATCTACCCAAAGGAAAATAAATTATTACAACAAAAAGATACTAGCACTTGTACGTTTATTGTAGCACTATTTACAGTAGCAAAGTCACGGAATCAAGCTAAGTGTCCAGCAACAGAGGACTGGATAAAGAAAATGTGACACACACATATACACACGTGTACACCATGGAATACTACTCAGCCATAGAAAGAATGAAATTGTGTTTTTCACAGCAACATGGATGGAGCAGGAGGCCATTATCCTAAATGAAATGACTCAGAAACAGGAAGCCAAATTCTGCATATTCTCATATATAAGTGGGAACTAAACAGTGGGTACACATGGACACACCGAGCGAATAATAGACATTGAAGACTCCAAAAGGCAGGAGAATAAGGACGGGGTTAGACTGAAGTAATACTTGCTGGATATGGTGGTCGCTATTTGGGTGATGGATACACTAGAAACTCAGACTTCACCATTTGACAATACATGTGAAATCTGCACTTGCACCTCCTCAGTAAATTTTTTTAAGTGTAAAAAATTTAAAAAATAGCCGGGCTCGGTGGCTCAGCCTGTAATCCCACGCCTTTGGGAGGCTGAGGTGAGTGGATTGCCTGAGCCCACGGGTTCGAGACCCGCCTGGGCAGCGAGACCTCATCTCTACAATAAATCAAAAAATCATCTGGGTGTGGTAGCGCATGCCTGTAATTCCGGCTACTTGGAAGGCTGAGACGGAAGGATCGCCAGAGCCCAGCGGGTCGAGGCTGCGGTGGCCGGGAGCGGCCACTGCACTCCAGTCTGGGCGACAGAGTGAGACTCCAACTCAAAAAAAAAAATAAATTAAAAAAATAAATTTCAAATATATACCAAAAAAGCAAAAGAAAGTCAGTGCCCCCCTACTTCATCAGCCCTGTCCTGGGAATGGGTGTGAATGAACCTGAATGCCTCCATCAGTTCAACACTCAACTCTCTTCCAGGGAGCATAGGAAAGGGCCCAGGGCTAGCCACCACCTCTGGGAGACTTGAGAGACCCCAGCACCTCATCCCCAGCTCCATAGGATCCAGTCCCAACTTGTCACCAGGATGTCGTGCAGCTGAACGCAGTAGGCCACAGGATAGATGTCCCTTCTCCTCACTTGACTTGTTCCTTTATTCTTGGTGTTCATTCAGCCCACACTATTTCCCCACAGGCCTGACCAATCCTTTCTTTGTGGTGTGAGGAACACAGCACCTGCCTGGCTGCACGTACCTGTGCTTCTCGCCCCCTACCCCCACCTTTTGGAGATAAGAGGGAAATAAATCTACTCCTTATAAAGTTTTCAAAATCTGGACACTCAATAGTGGTTTATTTTTCGGGCCGAGGCACATTTTTCCCAGGCTTTAATATAGCCCTGCCCCTCAATAAAGGGGTTGTCCTGGGGCTTGGCTGAGACATACAAAGGTGCTCTGTTTATCTCCACATCTCATTAAGTGAGAGAGAAGCAAAGGTCTCTGGGCTCGGCACATCTTTAACAGGGAATTTACCCCCTCACAGCTTTGTTTGAGTGGATAATGCCTCTGTTATTTGCCCTTGGAACTGTTTTAACAGAGAAGGAAGGTTTTTATCAGCATCTGCTGCTTGGTAAATGGAAGGTTTTCCTTCTATCTTCCACCCGCTCTGAGCCAGGGGAGGCAGAGGAAGAAGAGTGGCTTTGGGAAGCCTAACCTCCTATGGACATATAAGACAAAGTTGGAGACAGGGCAGGAGTCTCTGATGCCAAGGCAGACCCTGCAGAGCCCCAGGGATGACAGCCAGGTGAGAGGGGGTGCTAGCCACAAGGATGCTCCTTGGAAAGAACGGATTTCCAGATGGAGTTTTTGACACATTCTGAGACCTCGTGGAGCAAAAGTTGCCCAGGGCCTGAGGCCTGAGTGGCATCTTGTGGTCTGGTACAGGGTTGAGCTCTTCTGGATGGTTTCTGGCATGCTGGTTTCAGACCCTTCCTTGAGCTGGCTTTATTGGGGATCACAAGGGTGAGTTTATAAACACAGAGCTCAGAAAACCATTACAACCTTCAAGTACAGTGCTACAGGTTGGTTAAGCCTTTTTCCGCCCTTACAGCTTTCTCTAGAGAGGCCGGAAAGAGCAGCACTTAGCCCTGAAACCCTGGAGGAGACATGGTCATCAGGGAGGTAGTGGTGGTGATGAAGGTGGTGGAGGTGATAATAGTGATGGAGGTGGCGGTGGTGGTGACCTTGGGAAGCCTAACCTCCTATGGACATATAAGGTGGTGGCGGTAGTGGTGGTGGTGAAGGTAATGAAGGCGATAGAGGTGGCTGAAGCGGTGGAGGTGGTGGAAGTGATTAAGGTGATGGAGGTGGTGGTGGCAGTGGAGGTGGTGGAGGTGATGAAAGTGATGGAGGTGGTGGTGGTGGTGGAGGTGGTGGTGGTGGTGGAGGTGGTGAAGGTGATGGAGGCGATAGAGGCGGTGGAACAGGTGAAAGAGGTGGAGGTGGTGGAGGTGATGGAACTGATGAAGATGATGGATGTGGTGGAGGTGGTGGAGGTGGTGGAGGTGGTGGAGGTGATGGAGATGGTAAAGGTGGTGGAGGTGAGGAAGGTGATGGAGGTGGTGGAGGTGATAGAGATGGTGGAGATGGTGGAAGTGGTAGAGGTGATGAAGATGTCGGAGGGGAGGAAGATGACGGAAGTGGTAGAGTTGGTGAAGGCAATAGGGCAGTGGAGGCAGGGGAAGTGGTGGAGGTGATGAAGATGGTGAAAGTGGTGAGCGTGGTGGAGGTGGTGGAGGTGATGAAGGTGAGCAAGAAAGAGAGAAATGTAGATGTCCACTTGCAAACCGGATGGCCTACCACGCATCGGGAGAGGAGAGATTGAAGGAGCCTCACAGATTCCTAGTCCCGCTCTACCCGGTGACATCCAGAGCTACATGAATAAGGAGGAAGAAAACCACACTTGATTCCAGGGCGCCTGATCCTCCCCATAGTGTTTGACAGGACACGAACCCTGTCCAGTTGATTCTGTTAGGAATTCAGGTGAAAGGGGCTGGAGGTACTGGCCTGGCTCCTCGACCCTCCAGGCTCTTTCCCATCCAGGCATAGGGAGGTTTGCTGGAGAGAAGACTGAGTAAGGAAAGGGAACAGGCTGAACAGGACTTATTCGTGGTAGTCACTCTGACTGGTGTGAGGTGGTACCTCGTTGTTGTTTTGATCTGCATTTCCCAATGATTAGTGATGATGAGTATTTTTTCCTATATTTGTTGCTGTTTGTGTGACTTCTTTTAAGAAGTGTCTGTTCATGTCCTTTGCCCACTTTTTCATGGGATTTTTTTCTTGTTGATTCATTTAAGCTCCTTATAGATTCTGGATATTAGTTCTTTGTCAGATGCATAGTTTGCAAATATTTTCTCCCATTCTGTAGGCTGTCTATTTACTCTGTGGACAGTTTCTTTTGCTGTAATTAGGTCCCGTTTGTCAACTTTTGGTTTTGCTTCATTTGCTTTTGAGGACTTGGTCATACATTTCTTGGCTAGGCTGATGCCTTGAAGAATGTGTCCTAGGTTTTCTTCCAAGATTTTTTGTAGTTTGAGGCCTTACATTTAAGTCTTGAATCCATCTTGAGTTAACTTTTGTGTATGGTGATAGGTAGGGATCCAATTTCATTCTTTTGCATCTGATTACCCAGTTTTCCCAGCACCATTTATGGAATAGGGTGTCCTTTCCTTAATGTTTATTTTTGTTGACTTTGCTGATCAGTTGTTGTAGGTGAGTGGCTTTATATCTGGGTTCTCTATTCTATCCCATTAGTCTACATATCTATTTTGTACCAATACTATGCTGTTTTGATTATGGTAGCCTTATAGTGGAGATTTTGGAGAAAAGGGAACACTCGTACACTTTTGGTGGGAATGTAAGCTAGCTCAGCCCCTGTGGAAAGCAACTTGGAAATTTCTAGACTAATTAAAAAAAATTTTACAATTTGACCCAACAAACCCACTACTGAGTATATACCCAAGGGAGCATAAATTGTTCTACCAAACAATAAATTGTTCTACCAAACTGAAAAAAAAATTGTGGTACATATATGCCATGAAATACTATGCAGTCATAGAAAAGAATGAAATCATGTCTTCTGCAGCAATGTGGATGCAGCTGGAGGCCATTATTCTAAGCAAATGAAAGCAGAAACAGAAAATCAAATATCACATGTTATCACTTATAAGAGGGAGTCAAATACTAGGTACACAGGAGCATAAAATATGAGAACAAAAGACACTGGAAACCCCTAAAGTGGGTGGGGGTAGAGGGGGACAGGTGTTGGAAAACTACCTATTGAGTACCACACTCACTATGTAGATGACAGTTTCAACAGAAGCCCAAACCTCACCATCACGCAATATGCCCATGTAACAAGCCTACACATGCACCCTCTGAATCTAAAACTTTCTCTAAATAATGACTCAATTAATTTAAAAGAAAGAGAACAGGAAGGAAAGTTGGCTAGTGTGCTTCAGCACAGCACTGTCCTTTGCCAGGTGCGGGAGGTGACTGTCACTGTGAGGAAATGACACTCACTCAGGAAGTCCATGCAGATGGTAGGCAGGTGGTGTGTGTGGTGGGGAAGGTTCGTGTGTGTTGACTGGGCAGTATGTGGCTCTGGGAGCATCTCTATTTCTGCAGGAGAATCTGCTTGAGGGTCGAGTTGTCACCAGAGTGTAAAAAAGGGAACGATCACTCACCTAAACTCTCTTTACTGCCCTGAGAGACATTTTTCAGTGTATCCACTGATTCATAGAATGTGAAAAGGATTTAAAGTTCTCTCTGTCCAGCTTCCCTTGACATGTCCAACCTAGAGATGAACAAATCTGATCACTCAGAGGCTAGGGAACTTGCTCAAAGCCACACAGGTGGTTTGTGGCTGAGCCAGGTGTAGAGGCCTTCTGACCCTGAGCCCTCCACCAGCCATGCCCAGCCCAGCTTCCCACCATCCCCTCTTTCCTGCATCCAGCCACATTGCCCACCCAAGGCCAGACAAGATCCCAGCTGTGCTATTTAGTGAGAAATTGCAGAGGTGCAGTATTTAAAGTGAAGTTCTTGTCTTATTTTCTAAGAAAGTACAACTATTTACTTTTTACATGAGACGATGCCTGCAAATTTCTCTCCAGTGGCTAGATTGTAGCAGGGTCTCAGAAGCATAATTATTACCATTGTTACTACATGCTGGGTCTTCTTTTTAAATTTAGTATTAAAAAATAACAGTGTGCCGAGAAGGCTGTGACTGTCCACTAACAATCCTACCTGGTGGTGAGGCAGTTAAGTAGTTAATTCTTTGTGGAAAGGGAACTTTGTAGAGAATCTGAAATGTCAGGTCAATTGGAAGACTTTTGGTTTTTAAAGAACTAAGTATACTTTTCCATATCTTAGTATGAGTGTGAATATGTGTGATTGTAAAGACATTGAGTATAGGCATATCTCGCCTTATGGCATGTCAGGGACACTGTTTTTACTAATCGAAAGTTTGTGGCAACCATGCATTGAGTAAATTTTTTTGATGCCATTTTTCCAAAACTGTGTGCTTGCTTCATGTCTCTGTGTCACATTTTGGTAATTCTCAAAATATTTCAAACTTTTTCATCATTATTATATCTATTATGGTCATCTGTGATCTGTGATCCTTACGTTACTCTTGCCATTGTTTTGGGGCACCATGAACCATACTCACAGGAGATAGTGAATTTAATCCATAATGTGTATGTTCTAACTGCTCCACCAACAAGCTGCCTCTCCCACCTGTCTTCCTTTCCTCAGGCCTCCCTATGCCCTGAGATGTAACAATATTGAGATTAGGCCAATTAATAACCCTCTAGTGACCTCTAACTGTTCAAGTGAAAGGAAGACCTGCACGTTTCTCCCTCTAAATCCAAAGTTAGAAATCATTCACCTAAGTGAGGACGGCATGTTGAAAGCCACAATAGGCCAAAAGCCAAGTCTCTTGTGTCAAATAATTAGCCAAGTGTGAATGAAAAGCAAAAGTTCTTGAAAAATATTAAGAATGCTACTTCACTGAACATGCAAGTGATAAGAAAGCAAGGCAGCCTTCTTGCTGCTGTGGAGAAAGTTTTAGCAGTCTGGACCATGGTCTGGCATGTCACAACATTCCCTTAAGCCAAGGACGAATCCAGAGCAAGGCCCTAACTCTCTTTAATTCTGTGATGACTGAGAAAGGAGAGAAACCTGCAGAAGAAAAGTTGGAACCTCAAAGAGTTTGGTTCACAAGGTTTAAGGACAGACACCATCTTCACAACAGAGAAAAGCAAGGTGAAGCAGGAGCTGTGATGCAGAAACTGCAGTGAGTTACTTCTAGAAGATCTAACAAAGGTCATTAATGATGGTTACACTAAGCAACAGACTTTCAACGTAGACAAAACAGTCTTCTGTTGGAAAAAGATGCCATCAAGGACTTTCATGAATAGAGAGGAGAAGTCAATATTTGACTTCATAGCCTCAAAGGACAGACTGACTCTCTTGTTAGGGGCTAATGCAGTTGGTGAATTTAAGGTGAAGCCAGTGCTCATTCACTGTTTGGAAAGTCTTGGAGCCCTAAAGAATTATGTGCAATCTACTCTGCCTGAGTTCTATAAATGGAACAACAAAGCCTGGGTGACAGCACATCTGTTTAAGGCATGGTTTGCTGACTATTTTAAGACCATGATCAAGATTTATTGCTTAAAAAGATTCCCTTCTAAATATTACTCTCCATTGACAATGCACCTGGTCACCAAGAGTTCTGATGATGCACAAGGACATGAATGTTGTTTTCATAACTGCTAACACAACAGCTAACAGTTCTACAGCCCACGGATCATGGGGGTAATTTCAACTTTTGACTCAAAATATTCAACAAATACATTTTGTGAGGCTACAGCTCCCACAGATAGTGATGCCTCTGATGAGTTTGGGCATTCACAATTCTAGAAGTTGCGTCTTAGCGATGAGCAAAGAAAGTGATTTCTTGAGATGGAAACTACTCCTGGTGAAGATCCTGTGAACACTGAGGAAATGACAACAAAGGATTTAGAAGTATTACATAAACTTAGTTGATAAAGCAGTGGTAGGATGTGAGAGGATTGACTGCAATTTTGAAAAAAGTTCTACAGAGAAAGCTTTTGTGAAAGAGTCAACTGACATAGCAGACTTCATTGTTATCGTACTTTAAGATAGCACCAACCACCACAGCCACCCCAACCTTCAGCATCCACCACCCTGATCATTCAGCTGCCACCCCCATCAAGGCAAGACCCTCCGCCAGCAAAAAGATTATGATTCCTGAAGGTTCAGATGATCATTACCATTTTTTAGTAATAAAGTATTTAAAAATTGTTATGCACATTGTTTTTTAGACATAATGCTATTGCACACAATAGACTATAGTATAGTGTAACCATAACCTTCATAGACACTGGGAAACCACATTTGTGTGAGACACTTTACTGTGATATTCACTCTTATTGCAGTGGTCTGGAATTAAACACACTGTATCTCCAAGGAATGCCTGTATGTTTATAGTATAAACTTCTGCTCTCTAAGAAATGGATGCAAAGTCTTAGCTATGATAACTAAGAGAACAATTTGTCTTTGATTCTAGTTTGGTCTTTTCTCTTTAGAGATTTGTCTGACTTCCTCCTGTGTATTTCACACAGGACTGGGTGGCCCACAAATTGTAAATCATGAACTCTTCAACCTGTTAGAGGAAAGGTTTGCTGACACCATTCAAGGGAAGAAAAAAGTCTTCACTTCAGATTTGTTAGGCAGAAACACATACTTCCAAGATGGGATTTATTTATTTAATTAGTATTTATCAAGCAATCTCTCTGTCCATGGCATTATGTGAAGCATTTTGTTAAAATTTTCTTCAACCTCAGTGAGCAAATCAATTTTGTCTATGGACAAACTGGCCTTTGCCATGTAGATTAGTAGAAGTCTTGGTTCCAAGTGATAAACATTCAACTCAAATTCGTTTACTCAAAAATGCAGTTTGTTGGTTCCGGTGACTGGGAAGCTGGGGGATGTTGCTGTTTTTGGCATTGTTGAACCCAGGCATGCAGACGGGAAGATTCTGTCCTTCTAACTTCTCAAAAATATTTGGCTTCATCTAAGCCATGGCGCTACCACCTCGCTGCAAAGATGCCCTCAGTTGGTGCGGACTTAACGTGGTGTTCAAATCTCATGATTCCAGAGGTATCAGATGTCCTCTAAATCTGAAACCTTGCAGAGAAGAACTCATATTGTCTCAGACTGGGCCATATACCCACCTCTGAGGTAGGAGAGGCAAGACCCTTTGGTGGCAATCTCCCTAGAGTTGTGGGAGGCTGGAAAGAGGTAGTTAAGGAAGAAAAAATCACAAAGTGGACAAAACAAAGATGTCCACCATACCATGAACTGAGATCAAGGGAGAAAGAGAGTTGAGGGTAGGAGGGTTCAGGACTGCAGGACGTCAGAAGGCCAGGGAAGGTTGCTGCCTGGAGCCAGGCAAGCCCACTGAGTCCTGAAAAATACCCTGGGCAAGGTTAGCACTGGCTGAACCAGAAATTAGGTGGACAGTCGAATAGCAGGTGAAGAAGCAGCAACAGCAGGAGACTCTGAGGACTCGTTTTAGCCAGGGGACCTCTCCATGCTTGGGGTTCCTCTTGGGGTCAATTGTAGGAGGGTAAATGCTGAGGCGCCAGGCAGGAACAAGGCGGCAATTTCAGTAGAATACTGATAAGTGAAGTTCCCTGGTGAGGGACGAGTAAGATACGAGCAGACCTTGAACATTCTGTAGCTACTTTTAATCTTCTGGCTGTGATCGGGTGGATTAGAGAAACCGAGACTTAGATGACTTACGTGTGGATCACATGCCCCCCCCGCACCATCGCTTGGTGACTTGATGCCCATGGATAGTCCAGTATCTTGGTTCTTAAGAGAATTTCAGTTTGGGCACCTAAATTTTTCCAAAATGTCAGAAAATTCTTAGTGTCAAATATTATATCTGACTTCCTTCTTAAAAGCATTTGGGGAGTTTTTCCTTCTACTAGTCTTGAAGGAAGAAATTATTTCCTGTTTAGCACTTGAACTCCAGGGACCATCATGATTCTAGGCACATAGTAGTCACTCAGTAAATATTGAATTGAATTGGACGGTTGCTGGAATGTTCACCACATTTTTCTCCAGGATAGAAAGAATTTTAATCCTACCTAGGGTTGAGAGAATCAATTTCAAGTGATTTCTCCCAAAGATGACTTTCTTTTTCCTGAACTCCAGGGATCTGTCTTTTTCTCATCTCTGTTATTGCCTGTAAAGGTGTTAATGAATAACAAAGGTATATCAGAAGGTAAAACACTTTGCTGAGCTTTTTTTAAAGCAGACTCTGGAAGATTACTCCTCTACCCACACTGTAGAGGACACCAACCCAGCCTCCACCCTCTGAGCGTCAGTTAAGAATTCTCATGTTGCAACCATGTGTATACTATCTCTCTCCTCACCTTGACCCAAAAAGATCAGAGGCTAAAATTAATATAACAATCAAGAGGTTTAGAGATAAAAGGAAAACAAGGATAGAGAAAAAGGGATGGAACTGGATATGAGATTTTCTCACTAATCATGAAATAATTTTCTGCCATTTGCAGGAAGTAGACCATAAATTTCATTCTGAGATTTTAGTAGTTCACTGAAAGAGGGAAGCACTATCAAATATGTAAGTTGAAATTTTTTTTTTTTTTTGAGTTGGAGTCCCACTCTGTCTTGCAGACTGGAGTGCAGTGGCCACTCCCGGCCACCGCAGCCTCGACCTGCTGGGCTCCGGTGATCCTTCCGCCTCAGCCTTCCAAGTAGCTGGAACTACAGGCATGTGCTACCACTCCTGGCTAATTTTTGATTTATTGTAGAAATGAGGTCTTGCCAAGTTGCCCAGGCGGGTCTCGAACCCGTGGGCTCAGGCAATCCACTCACCTTTTATAAGGGAAAAAAATAGAGTTTCTCAAGAGAGGTCTAGCTATTTCTAAGACCTGAGGGAGCTAGTTGTATTCTGAAGATGGTCCTGATCTTCCTGACCCTGCCCTCAGCAACCACCAAGGGTCTCCAGAGTGCCAATGGGACAGTGACTCTTGGGGCCTGGCTCTCTGTTGCACAGGACCCTCCTGAGACAGCATTAGAGTGAGAGAGGCTGTGTTTGCTCTCTTCGTCATTGTTGAGCAGTAGTGATTTGAGGTTTTAGGTCCTGAGAACAGAATTTCTTTCATGTGGAGAGATGGTCCTTTAGACTATTGGTCATTATTATTCATGGATTTTGTATTTGTGAATTTGTCTGCTTGCTAAGCTATATTTGCACTCCCCACATCAATGTGGTGGCACTTTGGAGGTCATTTGCAATAAGAATGGCTAAATGTGTTCCTGGCTGAGGTGAAACATGGCATGCTCTGCCTTCTTGTACCACTCCAGTGAAACATGTGTCCTTTTCACGATCTATTAGTGCTAGATATTTTGCATTTTTGTTCTTTATTTGGTCATTTTTCTTTTGGCCCCAAGTACCACAGTGCTGAAGTGCTGTCTGGTGTCCCTAAACACAAGAAGGTTGTGGTGTGTCAGTGAAACTGTTCAGGCATAAGTTACAGTGCTGTTGGGTGTGAGTTCAGTTTAAACAGAAACATACATCAAACAAGGTCATGTATTGATGGGGTGGTAAAAATGTAGTAATCAGGAGCTCACAGGAACCTAACCCTGTATTTCCCCTAAGAGCCCTGGCTCAGTATTCGCTAATTCAAGTGTTCACTGAGACTTTATAGAACATGACTACCATGATTAATGAGTCTCAGTGGTATATTTAACTACCCAGAGTCTAGGTGGGGTGGGCAGCCGAGTGCCTGTGCTGCACTGAGGCCACCTAAGCCCAGCTGAGTTGGTGGCCTTTCAAACAAACACCTCTTTATTGCAGACCATTTCTGGATGACAATGGCATTTGTTTGTGATCAGATCATGGGGCCCTTGCTCAATGCGGCATTATTGGTAGACGGGAGTGACGCTGACTTCTGTCCCAGATGCTGTCACCTTTATGGGGGTGGACTCCCTGCTTGTCTAGGCAATCTCAAATGGCAGCTTTTGACCTTCTAGACCAGGCAACAAAAGGATTTTCATTTCCCAGAAACTCACTGCTCACCCCTCACTTGCCGTGGCTTGGTCACATTGCTTAGTGACCTTCAGGCTGGGGACTATTTGGAAGGTCTGGGCACGAAAGCCTACTTTTCTGCAGGACAATGAAAATCCCAAGTGCCAAATTTTCTCAATACCCGGCTTTGCTATCTGTCCTGTTCAAAACCTGTAGGAGTCTGAAATACAATTCATTGTAACAAGCAGGCCTTTAAACTGTTATTGAAAATGCTTATGTTGTGATGAGATGGCACATAAAGTAGTGAATGGCTCCAGCCCACAGACTAATTGCAGGGACTCATGCTACTGGCCAGGATCCTACTTTGCTGACCCCACAAGGCCACAGTCCAGCTTTCTCATGTGTCAAGAAGGGAAAGAGTGGGGACTTGGGGTGAGGCGGTGGCTGGGTCCATCCCACTCCTACCCCCTGAGTGGCAGAGTTTCCGGAAGCCCTAGCGGATGTCATCTGTCTGAACTTTCCTAGCTGCAGCTGCTCCTGCTGCTGTTTGTGGAAGCCCCTAAGTCCATGGCAGAGGAGTGAGTAAAATCTCACCCCCGTGCAATATCACAGTGCTATGAGGCTGCTGGAATGTCACAAGGTTGAGGAGAATGTGACAGATTCCCCGTACACACAGAATGGAAGTGTTGTGGCCTGAGACCAGGCAGTGTGGCCTCTCAGAAGAACAGTAGAACCAGGCTGGGTGATCACAGGAGTGCTTTTCCCCATGAAAAGAAATAATAAATTTCTCTGCTTCTACATTCTCTAGTGAGCATTTCCCAGCTGTCTCCTCAGTAACCACCAGGAAAGCAATGGGTTTGAGCAGGATGGCCTTCACTCATGAGTTACCTAGGTAACTGCTGCTGCTTCAGGGATTCAGGGACAAATAGCACTTGGACAGTTAGATTTAGATTCCAGCTCTGCCAGGTTTTCAGGGATCTTTATTTCATCTCTCTGAGCCATAGCTTCCTTGGCTATTCCATGGGGTGCATAATGCCACCCTCATGGAGCTGAAGGGTTCATTGAGGTAGTACATGTAGCCTTTTTGGCATCTCAGTAGTGCCCAGTAAGCATTGGTCCCCCTCTGATGAAGGACTTCCTTCATTCCAAGGTCTTGAGCTTGTTTAAAATTCAGAATCCCCTGGAAAGAGTGGCATTGAGTGTCCTCTTTTCAGACACTTACAAAGTTCTTTGTAGCTTATTATTGACTCTAGAGAGAAGAGCAATGGAAGCGATGAAAGTGGCAAGTTGGCAAAGTGCTTGTGGACAGTAATGACTCCGTTTTCCCCTCAGCACCACCCTGTGAGTTAAGGCAGGTGTCATCTTTCCATTTTCCCCAGAAGAAACTTGGGAAAATGTGACCTTCCATACAGCTTATTAGTGGCAGAGTTGAGGTGAGAACCGAATGGTCTAAGTCTAAGCAGGGTTTCTGCAGAGCTTCGTTCTGAGGTCAGGTTCTAAGGAGGGCAGGGAGGAAGGACTGGGAGCCTCTGGGAAAAGGATAGAAGGTATTGTTCCCAGAGAGGCAGGCACACAGCAGCCACAAGACTGATGTGGTGTCTGTTAGTGACTGGGGAAAGGCCAAGCTGGGGATCAGCAACTGGTTTGACTGGCACATGGCTTGCGCCCTCTGCAGAGCAGACAGGCCTGACTGGGACTGGGGTCAGGTGGTGGACGGCAAGAGAGGAAGGAAGGAGGTTAGGCATGTTACTGTGTTTTAACTGGCAGCTAGTGTTGGTCAAAAAGTCTCTGACTTAAAACAGAATGAGAGGGAAATGGGTTTTGAATAATCTCTTTGATTGGTTGATTGATCCACACATTCATTCATGAAATATTTATGAGCATCTTCTATGTTCCAGAAATGGGTGTAGGTATCAGGGATCCAGGAAGTAAGTAAAACTGACAAAAATTCTTTCCCTCAAAGAGCTTACATCTAGTGAGGGGAAAGAAAGGATAAACATCAATCTACGGATTGAATGCAATCCCTATCAAAATGCCAACATCATTTCTCACAGCAATAGAAAAACAAAACTAGAATTTGTATGAAACAGGAAAAGAGCCCAAATAACCGGTCAGTCTTGAACAGAAATAACAAAGCTGGAGGCGTCAAAAGATATTACAAGGCTATAGTAGCCAAAACAGCATGATATCAGAATAAAGACAGACACAGACCAATGAGCTAGAGTACAGACCCCAGAAATAAATCCGTGTACATACAGCCATATGATTATTAACAAAAGAGCCAAGAACATACACTGGGAATGGACACTCTTCAATAAATGTGGCTGGGAAAATTGGATATCCCTATGCAGAAGAATAAAACTGCAAAAATAAACTCAAGATAGATACAAGACTTAGATGTAAGACCTGGAACTATAAAACTAACAGAATAAGATAAAGGAAAAGCTTTCCAGGACATTGATTTAGGCAAAGATTTTATGGCTTAGACCTCAAAAGCACAGATTGAACACAAATAAACAAAAAACATACATAGACCAATATTAAACTAAAACGTTTCTGAACAGCAAAAGAAACAAACACCAGAATGAAGAGACAACCTGTTGAATGGGAGAAAATATTTATAAACTATTTATTTGACAAAGTACTAATATCCAGCCTGTACAAGGATCTTGCAGCAACTCTCCCAAATAATCCCGTTAAAAAGTGAGCAAATGACATGAACAAATGTTTCTCAATTGAAGACATACAAACAGCCAACAGGTATATGAAAATATGCTCAAAATCCATAATCATCAGGGAAATGCAAATCACAACCACAACGAGATACCATTTTACCCCAATTAGAATGGCTAGTATTAAAAAACAAAACCAAAAAATAACAGATGCTGGGGAGAATGTGGAAGAAAGGGAACTCATATACTGTTGGTGAAAATGTAAGCTAGTACAGTCATTATGGAAAACAGTATGGAGATTTCTTAAAAAACTAATAATAGAACTATCATATAATCCACTAATCCCACTACTGAGTATTTATCCAATGGAAAAGAAATTAGCGTATCAAAAGATACCTGCATCACATGTTTCTTTCAGTTTTGTTCACAATAGCAAAGACATGGGATCAACCTAAATGTCCATCATAGACAGATAATAAAGGCAATATACAGAGTGGACTGCTATTTAGCTGAAGAAGATGAAAACTTATCATTTGCAGCAATATAGATGGAACCGGAGGTTATTATTTAAGTGAAATAAGTAAGGTACAGAGTGACAAATATCATTTTTTTTTTTGTTCATATGTGAGAGCTAATCTCATGTAGGTAGAGAGTAGAATGATGGATATCAGAGACCGGGAATAGTTTGTGTAAGGAAAGGCTGAAGACAGGTTGGTTAATGGGTACAAACATGCAGTTAGATAGACGGAATCATTTCTAATATTTGAGAACAGAGTAGGGCGACTACAGTTAGCAACAGTGTAATGCATATTTCAAAGTAGTTAGAAGAGAGAACTTGAAATGTTACAAACACATAGAAACGACGAACTCTCAAGGTGATGAATACCTCAAACACCCTGACTTGATCACTATACATTCTATGCATGTAACAAAATATCACATGTATACCATATATATGTAAAACTTTATGTATCAATAACAAATAAAAGTATGTCATATGTTGATGGTGATGCATGCTGTGGACAAAAATAAAGCAGGGTGAGGATCATGACTCCTGGAGAAGGGTAAAAGCTACACTTTGAAATCATCCATATAGATTGACAACCTAAGAACCAAAGCAGCGAGAAGAACCCAAGGGTATTCTAAAGGTAGGGGAAGATACCTTTGAAGATTGTGCAATGGCTCTGAGCAGAAGAGGAACTCCAAGCTGGCTGGAGAGACAGAGAGTGTGGGGGAGGGGGCAGGCTTTGTGCAGACAGCAGAGTGTATGACTACATTGTAAAACCTACAGTTTCAAGTGCTGTCTTGATGTCTTTGTGCCTTCTGGGCCCAAAGGCTAATCTTTGAGCTTCTCTGTTCTCACCAGATATATATTCACACTGTCCAGCAGAGAAGTCTCCCACCCAGTTAGTCCTCCCATGAGCAGGACTAGCTGAACCCCACCTGGTCCTTAACCTAACAGATCTCACCTTCCTGCCAGCTCATGGAGTTACTCACACAAGCCATTCACCATCTTCTGCCTGGACCAGGGGCCACCTCACCCTCTTGTCACTATAAAGCCTGCTTCCACAGCCCTCTGGTTCACTCTGCTTCTGAGTGTAGCCCTCCTATGGCCTCACCGGGCTGAGGGTCCTCCTCCCTGAGCTGAGTCTATGTGACTAATAACCTGCCATTGATCTCATCTGTCCAGTGCCAGGTGTCGTGTGTTTGTCCATCCCAGAAACCTAGTGCAAGACTCCTTTCTCACCAGCAGAGTAAAAAGGAGGCACACAGAACCATGGCTGTGGTAGATGTTGAGGTTCAAGAAGGTGATCTTTGGGGACACTCTGAAGGAATGGGCAATACCTCATGCCACAAGGAAGTTGAGAAGTACAGAGTGAAACAAGGCTTCAGTGTCTTCCCTGTTGTCAGAACTGGGTCTCCTCACGCTTGTTGATTATCGACCATTTAGTGATAGGTACAGGGTACAATGCAGCATATTCCTTCAAGAATTTTGAAGCTTAGTTGATGTGGCGGGGTCAGCCGGTAGTTCATGAACATACACTCCCCCTTCTTCCTATGGTGTGGAACCACTGAGTGCTCTAGCGTTCATAAGCCGTGTGTTTGCCAGCTTCCCTTGTAGCTAGGCAAGGACTTGAGACCATGATTTGGCCATCAATTCTGGGTTGTATCTTTACATTGAATGACTGTGGACTCTCTTTGCCTGTTGCCTGTTACTGTTGGATTTTAGGCAAAAGTAGCCACCTTTCGCTCCAAAATGGAAGGTTTGTGTTGAAGTTGGCAGGGCTGCCATTACAGTCCTCAATCACTTACCTCTGCAGTATTATACAAGAAAAAAATACACTTGTTTAGACCATTGTATTTTGGGATTTTTTTTTTTATAACAATTTAGATGGTTCTTTAATCAATAAAGATAGGGAGACATTATTTATATGCATTAATGAAAATAATGAGTGTTACTAATACTGGGAGAATTATCCACCTTTTTGAAGTTTACTGTGTTTTAGCTATTCTAAGAGGTTTTTTTATTATTATTATTTTGAGTCTCACTCTGTCGCCCAGACTGGAGTGCAGTGGCACGCTCCCGGTCACTGCAGCCTCGACCTGCTGAGCCTCGGCGATCCTTCTGCCTCAGCCTTCCAAGTAGCTGGAACTACAGGAGCACGCTACCATGCCCAGCTAATTTTTGATTTATTGTAGAGACAAGGTCTTGCCAAGTTTCGCGGGCTGGTCTCGAACCCGCGGGCTCAGGCCATCTACTCGCCTCGGCCTCCCAAAGTGCTAGGATTACAGACTGAGCCACCGGACCTGGCCATTCTAAGAGCTTTATGACATATATGATTTAGTCCTCATGGTAATTTTGTAAGTTTGTTATAATTATTGTTCTTATTTGACAGATAAAGACACTAATCCCTCCAAGGAAAGCCATACAAAGACTCAGCAGGCCTATTTTGGTCGATTTATAATTAGATCTTTATTTGTGAGTGCATCCATTTCTTATTGCTGCTATAACAAAGTACCACAAATGTCGTGGCCTAGAACAACACACGTACAATCTTACCCTTCTATAGTCCATAAGTCCTGCATATACTGCAGTCAGGTGGTTGGCAAGGGCCTCATTCTCCTTGGAGGTTCTGGGAGACGATTCATTTCCCAGCCTTCCAGCATCTAGAGACCACTTGCACACCTTGTCTCACAAGCTCTTCCTCCCTCTTCAAAGACAGCAGTGTTGCATCTTGAAATGTCTTTCTGACGCCAACCCTTTCTTCTGCACCTCTCTTTCACTTATAAGTGAAAGTCATCCCCGGGAAATTGGCCACTTGTTCTACCCAGATAACCCAAGATCTTCTTCCATCTCATCAGCAACCTTAATTCCATCTACAACCTTAGCTCCCCTTTGCCGTGGAAGCTTGCATATTCAGATTCTGGGGGCCTATTATTCTGCCTATCATGGTGTGTTTGCAAAGTGTCAGACTCCTCCACTGGCATTTAGCTTCTTGGGAGAAGGCATCCCACTTGTCTTGCTCCTCACTGTGTACGAAGCACCAGATACACAATCGTGCTTATAATTTGATTGGAGAACAGTCATGCAAAAAAAGACTAGTGTAATATAATGTGACAGTTGAATGCCAAGTGAAGGCAACAGTGAATTGTGGTTATAGTCCTCAGAAAGTCCTTACAAAGAAGAGCTTTGGACCTAAACCTACCAAGTGTATCAGGTAGGAATGCAAATTTATTTTCTTCCCTTAAAAACAAGTTGGAGGCAGGTGACTTCTGGCGTTGGCTCAGTGGTTTCATAATGGTGGAACGCTTGACTCTGGAGCTCTCTTGGACTTTCCTTTCTTTATCTTCTCATGGTCACAACAAGGTTGCCACTGCTCTAGAATCAAGTTTACATCCAAGAAAGGAAGACAGGAAGAGGCGAGCACCTACACGTCTGCTTAAGTTTCATTGCTGGAGCTGTGTAACCTGGCCAACTTTAGCTGTCCTGGCAGGTGAGAGAGTGAGTAAGTCATATCAAGAATCTTCCAGCAGAGATGGAAAATAATGACTGTTGAGGGCAGGTCCAGGTGACGGACCCTATAGAGTGGCACACCAGGCGGGAAAGGGGAGGCAGGGAAGGGGTTTGCCTAAGCCAGGATGTGGAAGGCCATAAACAGAGGATGTATGAGGACACGATGTCTGGTCTAGGACAGGTGGACATGGAGCCCAAGGTGCAATGGGGGAAGGTATTCCTGGGTCAGCGCCAAAAGTCTCATTGAGGGTTTGAGCATTGTCCTGGGGCTGGTAGGGAGTGACACAATATGGGTGCGTGTTAGAGACTGCTTTTGCAGTTGAGTGGAGGAGGGATTGTGGCGTTCAGCCTGGAGACTGATGTGCAGTTGGTGAATGGCCCAGTAATCAGGGGAATGGAGACAGAGCTCTTCATGTACTGCGCTCTGTGGTTCTGCCACAGAGCTCAGGGAAGGATGGAGCCATGGGGCCTGCAGAAGGCTTCGAGGTGGAGGCAAAGGCTTGCATCATCGTCTAAGTCCAAGGACAAAAGAAACCATCACTCCAAGAAAGGAAGATCGCCAGTAGGACTAGGGAAAGAGAACTGCTGCCTAGGGACTCAAATTAGAAGAGATTTTGTGTCTCGTTAGAGATGATTTGTGCATCTAGAGTCCAAGAACCCAAGGATCACGGCTGTGGGATGCATTGTTGGTATGATGGGGGACCTTGTGCTGGTGGACACAAGAGCAGTGAGTGGTTTCAGGTGTGGGGCAAGCCGTCATGCTACCTGGAAATACGAAATGCCAATAAAAATGACATCATCATCAGTAAGGGCTCTGACCCGCCAATCACTTAGTGCAAAACAGCAGGTTAAACATTTCTTTCTCATAGCACTGATCTACAGAGGGGGAAACTGATCTATAGAGAGGGAAACTGAGGCTCAGAGTAATAGCAATGGCCACAAAAGAAAAACGTCAATGACAAAGCTGGGGCTGGGATCTGTGTTCATCTGTGGGTGGATTCCGTGTCCTCCACCACTGACCTTCTGGTAACCAACCTCACTCACTCTCCAGTGGGGCCTTGAAGAGCTGTGGTGGGATGTGGCTCCCCTTGGGGAGAGCGATGTCCCTGCCCCTTTCCTGCTAGCCCACCTATCATTGTTCGTGCCTCGGCCTGGCCAGTCATGGTGTGTGTGCTTTGCCCTGCTGGCACAGGCTCCCGTTTCTGCAGGGTCTGTCCTGGTGGGGGCAGGGGCTGGGTGCTCAGTGCCCTCGCATCCAGAGACAGGGACATGAATCACAGGCCTTCCCACCCGCCCCAGGATTTGGTCAGTTATAAAAATATCCGGAATTGGCATAGGGCGGATTCAGGAACAGAAACTTGTTCTTGTTCTGTTCTTGCAGTATTGGATTGTACAATTATAGCTCTTTAGAAGTTTCCTAATGTGCCACAAGATGTCAAGCAGCAGCACCAAGATTAATACGTTCTTTAATGACCAATTCTGACTTTGACCTTGAAGTGTATGATGTGTTCTCAGAGCACATTTTTCTCCCCTCCATGTTGCTTCTCCTGGATTTTGAAAAATTAACTCCTTGTTCTCAAATAGTTCACCAAAGGGGTTTTACTTGTTTTTTTTTACCTCAAGCTAGAGTGTTTTAGAGAGAGAAGGAGAAGAAGGGAGGGAGAGAAGAAGAAAGAGAGGGGGGAGGGGGAGGGTGGGGGAGGGGGAGGATGGGGGAGGGAGACCGCAGGGGAAGGAGAAAGGGACAGGGGAGGGGAAGGGAGTGCGGGAGGGGAGGGGAGACGGGAGAATGCTTTTTATTCAGATCTCTTGCTTTAGTCCCACATGTTTAGTTGAATTTTTGGTAACTAGTAACCCCCTCTCTGAGCTCAGCCTGACACACGTGCTCTGCGTGGCCCCCTTGAGAGCTGCTCACTTTGGAGGTGAGTTGCAGATGCTTGGTCTTTTTCTCACTCACACTCTTGTGTCATGGACTCTCCTTTCTTGTTCCTTCCTTCATTTCTCTTCTTCTCCTTTCTTTACCTTGTGTTTCTAGCCTTTTCTTCTCTCTCCTTCCGTGTTTGTGGAATCTGGTGTTGGGTTGTCTTTTATTTCCCCTTCAGCCTGACTTGCTCAAGGGGAAATTCGGGAAGCCCAGCGGTACTGAGAGCACTGCTTCTGGGGAGGAGGGTAGTGTAGGCAGGAGTCAATGGTGAGGACTGACAGCTAAGGGGTCTTTTCGTAACCATGCTTGCCAGTGTTTTTACCTTTTCAGTGACATCTCAGCTTGTCTGACTGTCTGAGCTCTTTATTCCAGGGGAATGCAGAAGTTGAATGAAGAGAATAGAAGGGAAGTGGGCTCTCGGGGGTGGGAACAGAGTGCCATGCTGGCTCCTTGGGCTGTCACAGAGGGGTCTGGGGCTAGTCTTGGGTCTGACCCCACTTGCTCTGTGACCTTGTAAATATTACCTACCTTCCCTGGGCCTCAGTTTTCATGGTTGTACAATAAGAAAAGCATCACTGTTCAGGTTACTTTTCAGAGTGTGAGCAGGGATCAAAGACCAAATATGTAAATGTACTTTGAGTGGAATAAACCACGGTGCTCTTAGCCACTAGAATAGCCAGTATTGCTAACCAGTCAGTTGGTGTTATATGTGGGGGACTGGGCCAGGCTTTGGGAGCTGTATGCCCATGGCTTAGTCCATTTTGTGTGGCTATAAAAGGATACCTGAGAATGGTAATTTATAAAGAAAAAGTGTTCATTTTGCTCATGATTCCGCAGGCTGAGAAGTTCAAGGGCATAGCATAGGCGTCTGGTTCAAGAAGCCTATGAAGCATAGTTCAAGAGCATTGCCCACCAACATGGCGGAGAAGATAAAAGGGGAAGTGGACAAGTTCAAAGAGAAGAAAACCTGAGGGGTGTCCCGGCTTTATAACAACCCACTCTCACAGGAACAAATCAGTTTCTGCCAGAACGAATGCATTCTGAGAATTCACTCACTTTGAGAGAATAGCACCAAGCCATTTGTGAGGGTTCTGTCCCTGTCATCCAAACACCTCCCACTAGACCCACCTTCTGAAACCACCACACTGGGGATCATGTCTCACCATGAGACTGGATGGGGACAAAGAAACCGCATCCAAACCATAGCAGCCCCTAAATGTCACCCATCAGCTGGGTGATATTAGGCAACTGCTCAACCTCTCTGGGTCTCAGCTTAATAATAATAATAGTCCAATCTCTCTTTCAAGGTTATGAAAAGAGAATATGATAATGGCTGTGAATACATCCAGAAAAGGAAGGCATTAGCAGAGCAGAGAAGTTAGTTGTATTAAGCGACTTGTGGCACTTAAAGCTCAAGTGGCGATATAGAAACTGGGGCAACAACACTCTTTGTCCTGAGGGGTACACTGCCTAGCTGTATTCTAGAGGGCCATTTGGTGGGTGGATTGAGTATTTGGGGTGAGATAGTATGCTGCCTCCTGGTGGGACTGGGGACACTGTATCTCTTTCCTTTAGGGGCTGATATCTTTTTTTAATTCTAATTTAATTTAATTTAATTTAAAAGATGTGGGGTGCAATTCAGGGCTAGGTATAAAAATGGTCTTTGTACAGGTAAAGCTTGGGCCTCACTTTGGTCCCCATTTCACCTGGTTTGAGATCAGGTACCCTTATTAATGAAGTATGCCCACCCATCCTCTGGCAGTTTCCAATCCTTTCTTATAGTATTATGATACTTGTTCAGGGTCCACTTATGGGTGAGAACATGTAGTACTCAGTTCTTTGTTTCTGTGATAGATCACTGACTCTAAATCCATCCAAGTTACTACAAAGTTCATAAATTTGTCCTTCTTTGTGACTGTGTAGTATTCCCTCATGTATCTGTACCACACTTTAAAAAATCCATCCTACTTTTGATGGGCAGCATAGTTGCTTCCATGTTTTTGCTATTCTGAATAATGCTGAAATAAACATGCCTGTGGAGGTATCTTTTTCATAGAGTGATTTGGTTCCTCGGTGTATATTCCCAGAAGAGGGATTGCTGGGTCATATGGAAGGTTGATTTTTAGATCTTTTAGAAATCGGCACACTGTTTTCCACTAGATTTTACTAGTTTACACTCCCACCAACAGTGTCAAAGTGTTCCCTTTTTCCCATATCCTCTCCAGCATCTGTTGTTTTTTGAGTTATTGATGATGGCCATCTTGACTGGAGTAAGGTAGTATCTCAGTGTGTTTTTAATTTGCATTTCTTTGATAATTCGTGAGGCTGGACATTTTTTCATGTATCTGTTGGCTGCTCATATGTCTTCTTTTGAGAAGTGTCTATTCATACCTTTTGTCCACTTTTTAATAGGGCTGTTTTTTTTTTTCTTTTCGGCATGTTTGAGTTCCTTGTAGATCTTGGAGGTTAGGCCTTTGTTGGATATACAGTTGGCAAATACTTTTTCCCATTCTGCGGGCTATTTCCTTGTTCTCTTGGTGGTTTCTTTTGCTTTGCAGAAGCTTTTACGTTTAATGAGGTACCACTTCTTTATCTTATCTCTTATGCATGGGCTTTTGGGGTTTTGATCAGGAATTGGTTGCCAGTTCCAAATTCCATAAGATTGTCTCCTGCATTTTCTAAGGTTCTTATAGTTTGAGGTTATACATTTAGGTCTTTGATCCATTTGGAACTGATTTTTGTGTATGGTGATAGGTAGGGGTCCTGTTTCATGCTTCTGTATGTGGTCAGTCAGTTTTCCCAGCACCACTGCCATTTACTGAATAGTTTTTCCTCTCCCCAGTGGTTGTTGACGGAGGCTTTGTTGATGATGAATTAGTTGAGAAATTGAGGTTTTGATTCTGGAATCTCTATCCTGTTCTATTGGTCTATATGCCTGTTCTTGTACCAATACCAGGCTATTTTGATTACTGTAGCCTTATAATAAAGTTTAAGGTCTGGAAGTGTGATTTCTCCCACTTTGTTTCTTTTGCTGAGGATTATTTTGGCTATTTGTGGTCGTTTATGTTTCCATATTAATTTCTGTATTGCTGTTTGCAGGTCTGAGAAGAATGATGCTGGTAATTCAATGGGCATTGTGTTGAATCTGTAGATGGGGCTGACATCTTAAGTGGCTCATTCTGAGTCAGTTTGCCCCGGACCTACTCCAGGAACGAACAGTACTGCTGAGACTGTACTCATCATTATGGAGTAAAATTAAAGTACTGAGGTTGTTGCTCTTGAGATGGTGAATTTTGAACCATCAGCCAAGTGAACCGTCCCACCAAGCATGCCCCTTATTCCCTGGTGGCAGAGGATCCGTGTGTGCTTATTGTCCACCAGCTTTGTCTTCAAAGTGACGTCCATCCTTAAGGCCCAGCTCAAATTCTTGCTTTCCGCAGAAACCTTCCTACTTACTACCCTCAAAGTTCTGTTAAGCCCCATTATTCATGGATTCCATATTGGCAAATTTGCCTACTCTCTAAAATCATGGTCCCAACTTTCTGGGCTCACTTTCAAGACTTGCTATTCATTTTTCCTTTTCCCACTTTTCCTTTATGAAATGCCCCTCCCCAGTCAGACTCCATAATTCTCTAATATTTCCACTGGCAAGCCTCAGCCCACCTGTCCCTCCCCAGCTTGTGCCCTGTTTCTCCTTCTCTGCCTGTCTGAGTCTTGCCAATTATTCAAGTGATGCCTTCTCTGTGACTTCCCTTCACTATAAGAAGAACGCTTAATGGAACTAAAGATAAGGTCCTGAAGACAGGTCTGGACTTCAGCTTCCTAAGTATGTGTTGGGGGAGCAGGAAGAATAGGATCCAGAACTGGAAAAACCATATTCTTTTTTTTTTGTGCTGATCATACTGAATTTGCTGCTGTTCTTTACTGGGCCTTTTGGGTCTAACACTTCAAGAAGGATGAATGTACAGGGAAAATTGACAAGAATAGTTAAAGGTTTGGACTGGAGGCTACAACAAGTGAGGGATGGAGTGTGCTGAGGGTGATCAGTGTGGTGTAGAGTAAGAGAATGTCCTTGAAGGAATGTGGTAGCCCTTCCCAAATAGCACATGTCAGAGTCCACAGAGGGAATCAGTAGGGTTGCTGTATGAAGTCAGAGGAAATAGAGCCTCTCCTTCTTAAATATCAATGCCACGGACTGGATGTTTGTGTCCCCACCCCCCCATAATTCCTGTGTTGAAACCTCCAACGGGATGGTATTAGAAGTCAGGGCCTTTGACACGTGATTAGGACATGAGGGAAAAGCCTTCATGAGTGGGATTTATTCCTTTATAATAGAGACTTCCAAGACATCCCACCTCTTTTCCACCATGTAGGTTTACAGGGAGAAGTTACCATCTCTGAACCAGGAAGCTGGCCTTCACCAGACGCTGAATCTGCCAACACCTTGATCTTGGACTTACAGATGCCAGCACCATGAGAAATAAATTCCTGTTGTTTACAAGACACTCATTCTACAATTTTTTTTATAGCAGCCTAAGTTGACTAAGACAACCATCAAGAGTTGTGGAACTAGAAAGGACTGCATTATGAAGTAATTAACTCTCTGCCATGACGTTCTCCATCTTGGAGATGTTTAAGTGGAGATGGAAAGACATGGTAGGAGGGAATCATGCTCCCAGGGAGAGGTTGGAGTGACTAGTGTTTCAGGTGCCTACCATCTGAAATGCTGTGATTCTATAAGTGCAGGGGACTTGGGGTATGGCCTGGTGGGAGAGCTGAGGCCATAATGCATGAAGCTTCCAACCCTGCTGTGAGCAGAGACCACATCACCACAGCAGGGAGGAGGATGAGCTCTGAATAGGAAGGTGGAGGATGCGAGGGATGCAGAGGAACAGAGGGGATGGGAGAGTGAAAAAGTGCCAAGGACAGGCATGGAGGCGGGGGGGGGGGGGTGAGGGGGTGGTGTGGACCATACTGGGATCAATGAGGAGACAAAACCACAGGAGTGAAGGTTTTGAGAGATGGGTGGTCTGGTCATATGGGCGTCCCACCAAGCATGCCCCCTATTCCCTTGTTACAGAGGCTCCGTGTGTGTTTATCGTCCACCAGCTTTGCCTCCTCCCTCAAAGTGACGTCCATCCTTAAGGCCCAGCTCAAATTCTTGCTTTCCGCAGAAACCTTCCTACTTACTACCCTCAAAGTTCTGTTGAGCCTTATTATTCACGGATTCCATATTTGCAAATTTGCCTACTCTCTAAAATCCAATTCGAATTTCCAAATCAATACTCGAGACACTTTTATGGTCATTTGCAGATGTGTGCAGTGGTGAAACATTTGAGTCGCCAGATACATGCACTCCTGGCTGAGGTGGAATGAAGCTCTGCCTTGCCTTCCCATTTCAGCTCTTGCTGCAGACAAGTGTCCTCTCGCTATTTAGTGCTGCTTTTTCTTTTCACATTTTAATGGTTTTTCTTGGTGATTTCGCTTTTTAAAATAGTCCCAAGTGCAGTGCTGAAGTGTCTGGTGCTCCCAGGTGCTGAAAGGACGTGATGTGCTTTGTGGAGGAAACAGAAAATACGTGTGTCAGAGAAGCTTCATTCAGGCTGAGTCATTGGTGCTCTTGGCCGTGAGTTCAATGTTAAGGGGTCAATGATATATAGTCAATAAGGTGTCTTTGACCAGAAGCACACATCAAACACAGTTATGTATTGATGGCTCATGTAAATGTTGTGACCAGAGGCTTGCATGACCCCAACCCTGTATTTCTCCTAGGAACCATGACTTAGTATCTGCTAATTCGTCGATCACAGCATGATTACTCAAATGATGAGAATTTTGACTGTGTTTGGTTTGGACCAACTTTTTGCTACTTTCTACATTCTGTAATGATAATTACGTGAATACTTATTCTAACTTTTCCAGTAGCTGAAAAATTCTCTAGGATAGGGGTCTCTGGATAGCAGTGGGACTGAGGCTGGAGACAGAAACCTCAGTTAAGAGATTTTTATGACAGTACTTGCGTGGAGAGATGAGACTAGAAAAAGGAAGGTTTAGATGCAAGAGTTGTCATTTGGGAGAATCGACAGGACTAGAGGTGTAGATTTGGTTGATGGCTGTGAACTCTACAGCTTGATTGCCTGTATTCAGATACTGATGCGGCTACTTCTAGTTCATCTTGGAGAAGTTAGTATGTTGATTTGCTCCTTGCTCTTCTTAGCTGTAGATGGGACCACTGATAGTACCTTGCTTACAAGGTCAATCTGAGGAATTAAATGAGTTCATGAATGCAAAATACTAATATGGAAAGTACTCCACAATTGTTAGCTGTTATTATATGAAAATAAGGGATGGGAAGGAAGCAGAGGAAACACTCAGGTTCCCAGCTTGAGACAGAAAAGAGTCAGTGAGAGATGCCCTTCAGGTGAGAAGAAATAGGGACATCGGTGTTGGCAGTCTCTCTTACCCCAAATATTTTCTTTCCCATCTCATCAACTGAAACTTCTCTTCTTAGCATCCTTTTAGGATGAAATTTTATTTCTGGATGCTCCCTGCCAGCACATCACCAGCTGTTATTTTCTAGAAGAAATTCACTTATGTAACTGTCATCTTCAAATGGGGGTTTGGAGAGGGTGGAGGAATCTTAGAAAGAAAGGAAAAAAAGGCCTATTTCCAAGGTCTGTGTATTTGCAGGAGTCCAGGGCATTTGAGAAGGGCTTTTACATTTGGAGGGGACTCAGGTGGTGCACTGCACAAGGAAAACAGCTTACATAAAGGCCACCAGAGTCTAACAGAAAGTTGTTTTTCAGAGCCTTCAGTAGATTTCTGTCCCATCTGCTACTTGAAAGGACAAGAGCCCTGATGTCTACGGGATGCCTCGCGGCTCACACACCAGAAACTCTGTCCTGGGATGAGGGACCAGGAGAGCCCGCCTCAGCTGTGTATCGGTAGAGCTGGGAGGTGTGGCTCTGTGGGCGTGGAGCTCCAGGCCCAGGCTAGAAAGATCCCAGTAAGAGAGGCTTCCCAGAGTCAGGATGGGGGCAGGCTCCTTTCTTCACCTTCTATATCTGCCTCTTTGTCCCACGCAATGGGAAATTTTCACAACTCTGAGGTTCAGCAAAACTCCTTCCCTTCTAGGCCCTCCATTCAAAGGCAGGAGTGTGACCACACTGGCAAGGATGCCCCATGTGCAGAGGCGTGAGCTGGTGTTTGGAACAACGATCTCTTCAGCACCCTGCTGGACCTCATGACCCAGCTTCCTGCAATTCAATGCGGCCCCAGCATGGAATGTCAGCCAATGGATAGTATTCAGAGACGATGTATTTTGTTTCTCAGGCAAAACCCTTATAAAGTGGGTGTGCCTGCCCATCCCATTCTCTCTCTCCTCCAGCTAGAAGCACATGAGGATGAGCCCATAGGATGGAAGAGACAAGAAGGAGTCTACCTGGATCCCAGATTCGCCACATCCATGGACAAGACCTGTCCTCTTTACACTACTGCTTGGGCAAGAAATACACTTCTGCTGTGCTTGACTCACTATGTGGTTTGAGGTCTGATTGTTACTAGTGTCACTTACTTTTGATCAATAAGCTCACTCTGATGATTGAAGTAGATTCTTTTTGTTGACACTTCAAGTAACCAGAATATCTAGTTCTCCCAAACACAGATTCCTCCAGTATTTTGGCGAATGGTGCCCTATAGTATGTAACCAGCAATTTAAATGGGGAATTACATCTGCTTTTGGTATCTGGAGCAAGTTATGCAGGAGAAAACATACCTCACTGAGACTGCCCACATCAGTGGGTCTCCTGGGACTTTGAACAACAGTCTGGAGTTTCTAAACTGAATTAAAGACCCCAATGAGTTGCCACCCATTGCAGGTCAGTTAATTAATGAATTGATGATCACTATCATTCTAGTATATTCATGATCTAATTGTTCAGAAGAAGTGCTGTGAAGAGCCCTGCCTCTAGCTGTCGTGGTGAAGGCTGCTCTGAGTGTGCTTGTAAGAGGCATAATTTTTCCAGCAGACAATTGAGCCCCAACTGTGTTCTGGGCATGAGGAGACAGAGCAGTGAAGAGAGAATGTTCTTACCCCAAGGTTCTGATGAGTCTGCAGTATTGCAACCCTTCAGGACTAACGTGCACAGTTGAATTGGCATGCGTAGGAACCTTCCTGTGGTAAGGGACTTGGAGCGCTCAGAACTTTCACATTTGTGCTCTTGGTTGTTCCTGATCACAGCTTGTTTCTGTGATAACAGCTGTGCCAAGCAGACATCATTCCCTTAATGAAGAGGGGCGGGGAGCGGTAATTGGAACTCAGTAAAGTAAAGCAATCTGCTTAGTGCTCATTTCTGGTAAGAGACTTGCAGTAGCATATCGAATCTGTTATGGGCTGAATTGTGTCTCCCCCAAGTTCGTAAGTTGAAAGCCTAACAACTTGTTCCTCAGAATGTGACTGCATTTAGACATAGGGTCTTTAAGGAGGTAATTAAGTCAAAATGATGTCACTAGGGTAGATTCTACTTCAGTCTGGTTACTGTCTTTCTAAGAAAAGGAGGTTAGGACACAGACGCACACAGAGGGATGACCATGCGAGGACACAGGGAGACGTGGCATCTACAAGCCAAAGAGGAAGGTCCTGGGAGAATCCAGCCCTGCTCAAGACTTGATCTTGGACTTCCAGCCTCCAGGACTGTGAGAAATACACTTCTGCTGTTTACACGTCGGCAGCACTTGCTATGGTGGCCTGAGCCGACTGATACAGGGTTCCACTGACCTTACCATCCTGCTATCACCTCTGCTACGCTCTCTCATTCTGACTCCCAGGCTGGAGCACAGTGGTGTGATCCTGTACTCCAGCCTTGACCTCCTGGGCTCGAGTGATCCTCTCACTTCAGCCTCCCAAGTAGCTGGGACTTCAGGTGTGCATCACCATACCTTGCTAAGTTTCTGACTTTTTTGTAGAGGCGAGGTCTCACTATGTTGCCCAGGCCGGTCTTGAACTCCTGAGCTCTAGTGATGCTCCTGCCTCAGCCTGCCTAAGTGCTTGAATAACAAGTGTGAATCACCATGCCCAGCCTAGATGCGTTTTTTGCTTAGCAGGGCCTTTGCACTGGCTGTTTCATTTTTCTGGAATGTTCTTCTCTAGAGATCTGCATAGCATTCATTTACTAACCTGTAATCTTTGCTCAAATGTTACTACCTCCATTCCCAGCACTGCTTGTTTACACTCCTTGCTTTTCCTCCACAGCAGCCATCACCATCTGTTTGTTTATTTATTAGCATTTCTCCCATGAGCATGGAGCTCCTCTTCAGGTGAGACTTTGCTTACTGCCAAGTACCTGGCGCCAGAACATTGCCTGGCTTGTCAAAGGGATTCAGCAAGTGTTTGTCCAAAGAAGCATGAAATGTTAATGCTATCATGTGGCACCTGTGTGACCTTGTCCATGTCTTCCCACCATTGCCTGCATATCTGGTGGTGGGGATTGTGTGGCTCACTCCAGCTCAGTGGTTATGAGGATTAAATGGAAGGGCACACTGAGACCACCAGCCTTCTTGAAGGTGTGCCCCCTTCACCTGTGTCTGGTTCCAGCGTCCTGGACTGGGAGAGAGGCTGGGGGCTCTGAATGCAAGGCCATGGCATTTCTGGAAGGGAAGGGAGGCAGTTTGGAGAGGATGTTGAAAAGCCTGCTCAACAGGAAGTTCCCACCACAGTTATCTACCCCATTTTCTTAGAGTTCATGGAATGCGTCTAGCAGTGTCCTTCGAGCTCATCCCACTCTCTGCTGACTGCCAAGGTCCCTTTGGCCTCTATGGTCAACCCAGCGCACAGATTTGAACATTGTGTCCCTCGGCTTAAAGACTTCAGTGGGTCACTCATTTTCCAAAGGGTCGACTCCAAACTTGTCTTGTCTCCTGACCTCATGAGCCCACAGCAGTGAATGTTCTCCCAGCTTTGTAACCTTGGTGTCACTGCTACTCTGTGAGGCCTCTGGTTCATCAGCTGAGTCCATCTCCTCATTGGCTTCAAGGCACCTCAGCACTGTCCTGTGTCAGTGCAGTTGCTCCTGCCCCCACCTTCCTGATGTCCTTTCCCCTCCTCATCGTCCCTTCTACCTGCCTGGATTCTTACATCCTTCAAGCCTCAGCTTGAGAAAGACATTTTTGACCACTCTGACCTTCTCTGTCTTTTCTTTTTTCTTTGCCAATACTGCTTGCCACTTAAATGTCATGTTGTAAAATCTCTGAGTGTCGAGTAGTCAAGATGCAAATCCCATGATGTACAAAGCTGAAAATATTTATTTTTTGGCCTTTGACAGAAGAAATTTGCCCTGATCTAGAAGGTGACCAGAGCACAGAGCCGTCAGGCGGTTGTTCACGAACACTTATTTCAGTTTTGTGTTTGATGAGAGCTTGGTGGAATACACTTGTGATTACAGTCTTTGGAGAAGACAGATTCTAAATTGTTATTTGAGGGCAGATCCTTGTATGTTAGACATTGTAGAAGCTGAACATGCAGTGAGGCCACTCTCCTTTTCTCTGTTCACATACCCAGTTTTTCCAGTTTGGGCCATGTCGATTTCTACCAGCCCTTGCCAGCACATAAGTAACGATGGGTAGGAAAATGAATCTCAAATTTTGCTCTCTAAAAATATTGCTTACATGTAACAACAGCAAAAGTGGGGAGAGGTGCTGTAATAATCAATACATTTTTCTTTTTAAAAGTAAATTCTTAAATTTTAGATTCAGGGGACACATAGGCATATTTGTTACATGGACGTATTGTATGGTGGTAGGGATTGGGTCTCAGGTGGCCCATTCCCCAGATGGCGAACGTTGTGCCCCATAGGTAGTGCCCCTAGAGCCCTTCCCCTTCCCCCTTCCCCCTTTTCCCTTATTAGTGTTCCCAGTGTCTGTTATTTCCATCATTGTGACCTTTTAGCTCCCACATATGAATGAAACATGTGTCTGGCTTTCTGTTTCTGGGTCAGTTTACTTAGGATGTTGATCACCAGCTCCATCCATGTTACTGCCTAGGGCACGATTTCATTCTTTTCTTTTATGGCTGCGTAGTATTCCAGGGTGTGTGTATACCACATTTTCAATAAATTTTTCAATCAGAGGTTTTTTAAAAATGTATTTCCAGTTATTTAAGAAAACTTAGACTTGGTTCTATAGCTCCGAGGTGTTAGAATCTGTATTAATCATCTATTTCAGTGTGACAAATTAACTGAAAATTTAGCACATAAAATAACAAGCATTTAATACCTTACAATGTTTCTGAGATTCTGGAATTCAGACACGGCTTAGCTGGGCTGGGTAGTTTTGGTCCTGGAACTCTCGAGACTGCAGTCATCATCTGAGGGCTTGACTGAGGCCAGGAGACCCACTTCTAAGAGTCTCATTCACACAGCTGCTGATGGGGAAGCCTCAGCTGTTTCTGGCAGGGTGCCTGAGTGCCTTCACTATATGTCAGCTGGCTTCCCCCAGAGCAAGAGATCTGTGGGAGAAAGAGAATGAGGAGAAAGCCCAAGTGCCTTTGTGATCTCTTTTTTGAAGTGACACACGGTCACTTTCTTTGCATTCTATTTGTTTAGTGGTAAAACTTATAAGTTGTGCCCATACTCAAAGGGATGGGTATTAAGCATCCCCTCTTGAATAGAGGAGGAGTGTTGTAGAATTTGTGGACACGTTTTAAAGCGGCCACAAAGCCAAATTAATATGATAAACCTGCGTGTGCTTGTGAGTGTGTGTGTGTGTGTGTGTGTGTGTGTGTGTGTGTGTGTGTGTGTGTATGTGAAGTGCCATCCATGCTGGACACTGTGCTATGCATTGAGAGATGTAAATATGATCCCCAGGGAGCTGATAAGACCATTTAGGGGACAGGATATTTCACTATGAGCCAAATAACAGTATGAGGTGGCTCTAAGTTCAAAAGGAACACATTAGGAGGTTGGAGGAGAAACATCACCATGGCTTGGAATGTCCCAGGAAATCTTTGTCAGAGCAGGTGAGAGTTAAAGACTGTGACTACCAATGATGGCCTTGGGCAGGGTCCCGGCAGGAGATGGAGTTTCACTCAGAGCAGAATGTAGTGAGGGGCTCCCTGCGGAGGCATGCCAGGGATCCTCCAAGCTCGCGTGGGACACCAGCGAGCAGGGACGAGTGCAGAATGTGAGTCTGAACACATGGCATGGGGACTGATGGAAGTGGGCTGCGCTGTTGAGGGGCACGGCCACCACAGCAGAGGCACCCTGGCCATTCCTCCCACCCCAGCGCACGGTCCTGGTTTTGCCTCCAATGGCCAACCCACTCAGAAGCCAGAGGGCAGGGGCCTGGGGTGCAGGAACAGGACAGGTGAGGCTGGGGATGTGCAGTGTGGGGAAGGGAGGATGACCCGCCCCATGGGCTGGAATTGCATTTTACGGGTAGCTGCAGGTCGGTGCTCAAAAGGAGGTGAGGTGCCATTTAGCATCAGGGGTTTGGTTAAAATGTTATTGGAGCCGGGGTGTGGTAGCTCATGTCTGTAAATCCAGCATTTTGGGAGGCTGAGGCGGGAGGATTGCTTGAGCCCAGGAGTTCAAGACCAGCTAGGGCAATATAGCAAGACCTCATCTCTACAAAATAAATAAAAGAAAAATTAGTCAGGTGTGGTGGTGTGTGCTTATAGTCCCAGCTACTTGTGAGGATGAGGTGGAAGGATCACCTGAGCACAGGCGGTTGAGGTTATGGTGAACTCTGATTTTGCCACTGTATTCCAGCCTGGGCAACAGAATGAGACCCTGACTCAAAAAGAAAAAGTGCTGTTGGAAAGGATTCCTCTCTCCTTGGAAGATTCCAGAAGTGTCGCACAGGCCTCACTCTGCCTTTTCGTTTGGTCCATGGGCACGGAAATTTGTGTCACTCTTTATTTGGTGGTGACTTTCCAGGGATGAGTTGCAATAAAAATGAACTTGAGTGGAATGAAAAAAAAAATCATAAATCCAGGCCTGAGAACTGCCCTCACTTTGATTTCACACTGCTTATTTTTGTCTGCGGATCTGAGACCCTTGAGAGAAAAATTTCCTGGTGGGGTGTTGTTCAGACCTAGTTTCACTTTCTCTTCAAAATTGCTCTTCATCTTGTGAAGAACATATTATTCCCTCCATGGTATTCTCCACCTGCCTGAGAGAAGACAAACACCCAGGCGGAGCTGGGAGATGCTCCGTTTACCCAGGGCTGAGGGACCATAGAAGTCCAGCAGTGATGTTTAGCTGGGGGGTGAGGAGGGGCTGAGGTGCTGGTGAGGCCTGTTGGTAGAGACCCGTGCGCCCAGATGACCTAGTTTGGTTCTGCTTCTGTGGGTGTGGAGAAATGTGGATGTAAGTTGCACTCCCCAGTGGTGTTATGTGTATAGGATGTCCTCACTATATTGGAAGATATCTTGGGTCATATCAATCCAGGTGTTTCCTCCACCTTAGAAATTCCAGAAGGTCTTCTATATGCTTCAAGGGAGTCAAGAATCTAAACTGATCTGCTTCCATCATGCTAACATTTTAAAAACCAGAATATTGAGAGACGTTCACTCAATTTGATCAATTTTTTACATCTGTCCCTGTGCCTGGCCCTGGGCCCTGTATGCAGTAAGGTCCTCAGCAAGGCAGCCTAGAAATGAGATGAACCAGGCTTTGAGGACAGGGGAAACAGAGGGGGACTGGAAGATAGGCGTTTTCCCAAGAAGAATGATCAGGCAGCTCCTGTCACCCTACCTCTGGAGTACAGAGCAGACAATGTCACATCCTAAGAAGTGCATGTCTCTGATGATTAGTGAATGTTTGTTGGCTGCTTGTGTGTCTTCTTTTGAGGAGTGTCTATTTATGTACTTTGTCTGTTTTTTGGTGGTGGTGGTGGTGATGGCGGTGTGTGTGTGTGTGTGTGTGTGTGTGTGTGTGTGTGTGTGTGTGTGTGTGTGTTCAGTAGCTTGAGTTCCTTGTAGGTTCTGTAAAAACTGAATTACCATTTGACCCAGCAATCCCACTACTAGGGATTGATCTACCTACAGGAAAAGAAGTCAATATATAAAAGAAGATATCTGTTCTCATATGTTCACTGCAGCACTGTTCACAATAGCAAATCATGGAACAAACCTAGCTGCTCACCAACAATTGACTGAATAAAGAAAGTGTGGTATCTGTACACCATGGAATACCATGCAACCATAAAAAGGAACGACATCATGTCTTTTGCAGCAACATGGATGGAGCTGACTTGAAAACGGAAAGCCAAACACTATATGTTCTTGCTCATATGTAGAAGCTAAATGATCACAAAGGTGGAAATAATAGACACTGGGGATGTCAATAAGGGGGGAGGGTGGTGAGGGTTGATAAACTACCTATAGGGGCGCAGTGTTCACTATCTGGAGAAGGGGTCACCTGAGACCCAATCCCCACCACTATACAATATGTCCATATAACAAACATGCATGTGCATCCCCTAAAACTAAAAGATGAAAAAAGGAACTGATGTCAGACGAGATAGACCAAACACTTCTCCCTAGAACTGGACGTTGCCACATTCCCAGACTAGATTGGACTGTTGTGCCTGTGGAATGTTTTATGCAGCTTGGCATCAACAGGGGAGGTGATGTCTCTTACCAGTGACCTACCACATTGAGGAAGAAGCAGACAGATGGTCCCAGATGATGAAAGGAATGACTTTTAGGGTAGTGGGGACCAATTGAACTGGCAGTGGGACTGCCTGAACACTGCTCCACACGTCCATGTCACATCTGTCATGGTGAATAGCACTACGGTTTCAAAGTAATGAAGGATGCAGTTCATTGACTTCCAAACATGGGGGACTTCTAACAGCATGCCGGCCACTGGTTCTAAGGTCCCACTAGTAAGAAGCTGGGCTCGGCCATCAGCATTTGAAATGGGAGCCTCAGATGCTTCTGATGCAGTTGGTTTGTGGACTGGGATTTGGGGAACTATTAAATTCATCAAACAATCTCATCTGACAGATGAAGACACTAATGCTTGAAGGATTTAAGTGATTCATCCAAAATTGCTCAGCAAAATACTACCCTGTGTATGTTCCCTGCGATCACCAGTGTGTGTGTGTTTGAGTTTCTCATATGCTTGATCTGGGCATTGCAGGTGGTCATTGGGAAGATAAGACAGGCACCTTTGTTTCCATTTTAGGCCTGAGGAAACTGAGACCTTGCCCATTTCATGATCTACCTGTGGTCTCCAGTGGGTTAGGGCCAGGTGTAGGGTCAATTTCCCTATCTTTAGACCCCACACGTGTTGAATTTGCCAGCTATCTAATGGACGCTGGGTACCATTGGTTGCACCCAGAAGTCCTCAGAAAAACCCAGAAACCCTATGATTCTTTGAGTACTCAGAATGGTCTCCTTCTATTGATTTACCAGCTGGGACAGTTTGTTGCCCACTGCCCCTGTGGAAGCTATCCTGGGGCACTACACACCCCATGGGATCCTTTAGGAAACACTTGGTGTTTTCTGGTCCTGAGAGCTTCCTTGTGTTCTGCAGTGACTGCAAACAGTGAAAGTGAATGATATGGTGATGTGGAGGGTATCCATGCAATTCTGGCCTTTTTGTGTCTGAAATTTGAACACAAGGACTTATTTATTTATTTATTGCATCAGGTTTTCACTCTGTCGCCCAGGCTGGAGTGCAGTGTCATAATCATGGTGCACTGCAGTCTCGGCCTCTTGGGCTTAGGCAAGTCCTTCCACCTCAGTCTCCCAAATAGTTGGGACTATAGGTGTGCACCCTTATGCCTGGCAATTTAAAAAAAAAATTTTGTAGAGAAGAGGTCTCACCATATTTGTCTCAAACTCCTGGGCTTGAAGAGTCCTCCTACCTCAGCCTCCCAAAGTGTTAGTACAGGGCTGAGCCACTGTGCCTGGCCCCAAAGGGCTTTCGGAGGCATTAGAACTAAGAATCACCAGACTTCCAAGGCTGCCGCCCGGACCTCTGTCTGCTGTGACTCACCAGTGTCTCTCTGGCCCTGTCGTGAAGTAGCCAAACCAGTTTTCTTCCTCAGACTCACCACGTGACCACCCTCTGGGCCTCAATCCTAGTGGCCAGGTGCCCTGCTGCCAGGGTTCCCTCAACATCCTTCCCTCCATGAACATTCCTGGATTCATCTGGGTCTCACTCATTCATTCCCTCATTCCAGAAATGCCTGTGAGAGGCTTCCTCTGCCCTAGTGCTTCTGGGGCTCTGAGTGGAGGCAGAATCAAGTCCCTGTGCTCCTGGGGCTCTGGGTGGAGGCAGGAAAGACTTGATCTTGAACAGGTGCCTCTGCTGTTCCCCTGATCCCAACTCTGGAAGGCCCAGACCTGCAGTTCAGCAGCTAATTGTACGCCATCTCGTATCCATCATTGTCTTTCTCCGACATTGGTCCTATCTGCCTTACCAGGGCACGAACCCATGGAGCAAAGGAGCACACTTCATGTGGTTCTGATGTCTGCACAGGTGTTTGTGGGGAGGGGGTGGGGAGGTGGCTAAACCTGATGTGAAACCTCTCTCTCTTTAAAAAATCAATGTGACTTCATTCCTTCCCACGTGCCTGTATTAACAAGTATTGGGAAAGAGTAAAAACAGAAATCTTTATTTTTTAATGGGACGTGATTAAACTTTAATGACCAGTGACCTCATGAAATGAATGCCATACAATGCAATTTACTCATCTGTGCTTGTGCATACCTTCTGGGTATTAGAAAATTACATAATTAAGTATAGATTACCACAGACATGTCATTACACATTTTATTATTCCTTAGAGACTTAATAGTAATACTCTGTATTTATATGTGCTTTTCATCAGATTATCTCCAATCACTTTACAAATATTATCTCATTAATCCTTTGCAACAGTTCTGTGAATATCCCTGTTTAATGGATTAAAAACCACAACCCGAAGTGATTAAGTGACAAGTCGAGCAGCCCATTCTCCACCATGCTGCAAAGGCCAAAGAGCAGGCTTCACTGCCATTTCCACCTGGAAAGGACATCTTCTAGTGAGATGAGAACCGACACTGAAATTTTATTTCCCAGGTTCACCCGAAAATAAGTAGAAATGAAATTCTACATCAGATAGTCATTGGGGCAGCAGATTCCTGGTGCTCTTGAGTCTGGGAGGGCTTCTTTGTGTTTGAGTTCTCAAAGAAAACTTATGGGTTGCTTCCAAAGAAAAGCGATTTTTAATCAAGTGGTGGGAGATGGACGTCATTTGCTTTAGATACACTCACAAGCATGTTTGCTGTTCCAGGATGGTGTGCTCGCTGTTGTGGTTAATGGCTGCAGAAGGTGAGATTGTGGAGGGGGCTGGAACCCAAGGATACCAGGACACATTTTGGAGCTCCTTGTGGAGATGAATTTAATCGAGAGTATTTGGGCATCATTTCTTGAGGGCTTATGTGTTCCGAATTCATTATTCTCATTCCTCATAGCAACCCCACAGGGTAGCTGCTAGGATCCCCATTTTACAGATTAAATAACACAGTCTGGGAATATTGGGTAATTTGTCAAAAGCCACACACCACTATTAAGCAGTGGGATGGTGAGGGCTAAGGCACATATGACTGACTCCAAATCTGAGATAGGCTCTAGGAGAAGATTCTAAGACCTAAATTAATAGAAAAGAATTGCAAACATGGAATCATTTAGAACATTTTGATTTTTCTAGGAAGAGTAAAATATTTTCTATCAAAATAATAAGATAGGATATGATGCAGAATAAAGATCCATTTTTTAATGAAACTTACCAGGTAGATTTTAAAAAAAATTTATGATATTTGTTTTCAGTAACTATCTTGAATTTATACACACACACACACACACACGCACACACACACACACACACACACATATATATATTTTATTTTTATTATTTTAAAGATGTGGGGTACAATTCAGTATCAGATATACAAGTGGACATCATGCAGGTAAAGTTTGGGCCTCTCTTTTGTCCCTACTTTGCCTGGTTTGAGATCAGGTACCCTTACTGATGTTGTGTTCCCCACCCCCACCCCGGCAGTATCCCACTACTACCAACCCCTTTCTTATAGTATTATGGTAAATGTTCAGGGTCCGCTTATGAGTGAGAACATATGGTACTCTGCTCTTTGTTTTTGTGATAGATCACTGAATATTATAGACTAAATCCATCTAAGTTGCTGCAAAGTCCATATGTTTGCCCTTTACGGTTGTCTAATATTCCATTGTATATATGTACCACTTTTTAAAAAAATCCAGTTCTGTTTCAATGGGCAGCACAGTTGGTTCCATGTTTTTGCCATTGTGAATAGTGCTGTAATAAATGTGTGTGCAGGTTTTTTTTGTAGAATAATTTGAGTTCCTCTGGGTATATTCCCAGTAGGGAGATTGCTGGGTAACAACCTTGAATTTCTTTCCACATCTTAAGAAGATTCTGAGGGAATGCTCATGTCATAGCCGTTCAGAAGGTGCGTGGGTATCTAACCAAGCATTTTTCAAGTTATTTTCCTCTCTGGACAGTCTCGTCCTTTATGAACCCAATAAACAAGGACAGATGGTAATTGAAAATCAAAACCCTGTGCTGTGGAATTAAGCTCCAGCATAATAAGTGTGGATTAAATCCTGAAAAATAAATAAACAAGTTATTTGGGATTTATTAGCAGTCCAAAAGGCATGTTTCTTACACAGAAAATTCTTGTTTATCTTTCTCAGCTTTACCGTCAGGAAAGTGGGTGAGTGTCTTGTGTTACTGAGATAATCTCAGTGGAGTTCATAAATTATGCCCAACCCTAGGAATAAGAGTACTAAGGAATTGGAGTGTATTTATGTGTAATTATCATTCATTTAACATTTCAGCTTGATGGTGCAGGAAAACAGTAAATGCATCAGATGTTTACTTAGTGGATAATTCATGGTGGGGGTTCTTGAAGAAACAAATTATCTAATTAAGTGGTGGAAATTTGACTTCCTGGATTTTTAAAATTAGTAGAGTTTTTTGCTAACATGAAAAAGGCAGTCACTTATACTTTAAGCTTCCACTTGAAACCATGTTGGATTGAAAGGAAGCATGTGGTGGTCAGGGCAGAGTGGTTACCTGTGCTAAAATGACCTACAATTGGCATAGGGCGGTCTGCTATCTTCTGTCTGAGGATCAGAACATGCAGCGGCCAGGGTAGAGTGCTGCACCTGTGAGTTTCAGATCAAGGAGGGAGCCCTGTGGGTGGCGGGCGGAAGCAGAGCAAAGATTGGTTCACCAGGCTATGGGAAAGTGCTGAGTAGAAGAGTCGGGTCCTGTGGGGATCTTGTGTGAGTCTGGGGCATCTCTTGACCTCTTTAGGTTTTGATTTCCTCATCTGCATAAGTGTTTAGGTTATACTGGGAAGGCTTGGATATCATATACTGGAACGTTCAAAACAAAAGAACAAACAAACTTGGTGACTAACCCAAGTCCTCTCTCTCTTTCTCTTTTATCCAGGACATTAGAAAGATTGATTATTGATTCTTATCATCATTTAAAAAATAATAGAACATTTTAATACCCAAAAACCTCCAGAATGTAGAAACATTCTTTACTAAATCGGGATTTATACACATTCACATATACTCTGCTTATTGTACTCCTTTTCTCAGTGCAATCTTCTCATGATCCAAGGATGAGTATTTGTGAACCTCTGGCCCATCGCGTCCTGCAGAGACCCTCAAGAACCCATCAACAAGCTCTGTGTCTCTGGGGGTCAGTCGTGGGCAGCCCTGGACAGTGGCAGGCCACACCACTTCTGACTGGAGGAACCTCCCATGCAGGTGTGTGGGCAGGACTCCTTCCAAAGCTACCTCATCCACATGGCATGCTTGTGGCTCCTGAGGATACAGGTGAGGCAGGTGGTGTCTAATCTGGGGCATCTGCACTAGATAACAATTCCTGGCATCAAGGAAGGGGCCATAGCTACTCTCTGTGGGGCTATCCACTGGCATGCAAAGTGGCTCTCAGGTACTCTTGGCTTCTTTTAGGGGTACACAATAAATGCTTACTGATGAAAAACTTTGATAAACAGAGAGGCTCTGATAAAGACTGTACGCCACATACGTATTATGGACAAGGCTATTCAGGCCACTGCAGTGAATGTTTGTTGTTTTTGCTTTTTCATGATTGCATTCCTTGTTTTGGGCACTTCCTATGGGGAATTGCTTAGCCCCGGTTGCATGCCATCTGGGGTTTGTCAAGGTGCCCTGCCCTGCTGAGCGGGTCACAGAATGGGCATGATCTGAGATGAGCCAATTCTGCTCTCTCTCCTTTGGAAGAACCACTGAAGGATGGCAACAGTGGGAGCAGATTTCTCCTTGTGGTGAATTTCTCCCAGTGCTTGTCCTAGACCGTCTATTGGTTTCTTCGTCTGGGACCCCAAAGCCACCTTGATCCTTGTCCTTCCTGAAGTATAGTTGTTGGGTTGTTTCCCCCTGAACCACCCCTCTTTTGGTATCTACATCAAGAAGAGTTTATTTTGATTGTTTGCAATCAAAGAACCCTAATCAGTGCAGCAATGGCTGTCCCTACTGCTATATTTATTGCTCATTCTATCCCTCACGGGAACAGGATAAGTTTATGCTTTCCTAATACCATTTTCATGAAATTGGTTCTGACCAATGAGTTGTAAGTGGACCTCATTAGCATTACTTTGGGGCCAAAGTATTTAATTGCCAGTTTAGGAGAGACTAGAGTGTTCCTTTATCTTGGACCCAAGTCCAATGACATATGAAATGTGCTACTGGACAGCCTGGGCACCTGGCCATCTCTTGACCCCTTCTGACCATGTGGGCCTGCCATAGATATAGTGCAAGCAAGAAGTAGACGCCGTTTGTAGTCGTGGAATGTTGGGGTTGTTTGTTACTACAGCACAATTTGGACTATCCTGACTGCCATGACGGCTAGCTTGCAATGCCAAGATTTCTTCTTATTTTTGGTTTATTTATTTATATTATTTGTCATGCTATTTATTTTTCAAATTGACAGTTGAAAATGTGTATATTTATGGTGTACAATGTGACATTTTGATAGCTAGCATAGATATCACATCTCATTCTTATTAAATTTTTTGGTGATAAGAACATTTAAAATCTGTTTTCCTAGCAATTTTCAAGTATGCAACACATTATTATTAACTATAGTCCCCAGACTGTGCAATCTATCTTCAGAATTTATTTCACCTTATTTCTTTGCGTCCTGGTATCACTATCATTTTCATTCCTCGTTACATTTTTTTCTTAATTCTCATAGCAAATCTGTAGCAGATTTCATGATATCTAACCTCAAACCTCAATTTTCTCATGTAAAATGAAGATAAAAATAGCTCCTGACTCATTGCATTGAGAGGACTTAAGGGGTTAGTAAGTATGAAGGGTCCGGGCCCTTGTGAACTCTGTGTAAACCTGAGTGCTTACTTCCTGTCCAGTTCTAAATGACATCTTGAAGCTGGTCACACTTCTTCCTTTCTACCACTATGGCTCTGATCCAAATTCTTGTTTTTTTCATACCTAAGTGATTCCAATGCTTTCTGATTACTCTTTCTGTTATGATTCTTGTCCCTATTCCCCTATATTTTCAACAGGAGATAGAGTGTGACCTTATGAAAATACAAATCAAGTCATGTCACCCACTTGGCCAAGACTTCCAATGGTGTTTCCTTGTGTTCAGGCTAAAAGCTGAGTTCCTGACCTGCTTCTGCAAAGCCCCAGAGGAGTTGACTTCTGTGTGTCACACTGCTCTTGTATTGCTTGCATGACTTCTGCCCCCTCAGTCTTCCTTCTGTTCCACAAGCAAGCTAAACCCAAATCCTGCCCCAGGGCCTTTGTACATACTCTCACTTTTGTCTACAACCTTCTTCCAGCTCCAGCCTGGACAGCTTCCATTTCATTATATAAGTCTTAGCTCAGGCTTCACCACCTTTGCTCAGATGTTCCCTCTCAGTCCAGTCATCGCCTGGCCATCTTATGGGAAGCAGCTTCTGCTCCCCTTGTACCTAGAAAAGGGCCTGGCTTCCGTCAATACTTATTACATGAAGACTAAATGGAGTGAGGAAGGCAGAAAGTCTGAAGCTGCCTCCTTTGTGTGAAGGAGTGCTGGGTATTCTGCAGATCCAGAATTCTGGTCCTGTGACATTTACTGACTTACCTAATTGTCCCTTCAGCAGGGTGAGACCTTAGTGAGGTCTGTTCTCAAGTACCTTGGCCTTCCTCCATGTTTCTTTGATCTACAAGATCTTTGATCATGGATGGTTGGCATGAAGGAGGTGCCCAGTAACTATCTGTTGAATGAATGGGTAGGTAGATAGGTGAATGAGCAATATGAGAGTTGGCCTGTATCTTCAAGAAGTTTCACGTGTGCTGGTGTAAAAATGGTCATCTGTGATTGAAGAGTAAACAGGACAATGCTCAAAAACACACTGAGCTCAGAGGCCAATACATATGAATTCACATTTTTTTCCTGCAGAATATTCTGAGAACTTATACATTCTCATAGTCTTTTTCTTTTGTGAAGCACCATGCTGGTCGTATGAGAAACACAGGCCTAAGAAGACAGGAGTGGGGATCTGCTGCAGGAGGTGGTTATTTCAGCAATATGGATGAAGAGGAAAGGAAGGAACAGTGTGCTGCACATGGGATTGGCAATCTCAAGAGTCCAACTTGAAATGGTAGGACAGCGTGGAGTGTCTGCTTCAAAATGTTTTATTTGGGATGCGGGTGGTAGCTCATATCTGTAATCCTAGCACTTTGAGAGGCCGAGGCGAGAGGATTACTTGAGAGTAAGAGTTCGAGACAAGTCTGGGTTATATAGGGAGACTTCATTTCTACAAAAAACAAAACAAAAACAAAAAAAACAAAAAAAGAAAAGAAAAGCCTGGTTTAGTGGCATGTGCTTATAGTCCCAGCTATTTGGGAGGCCAAGGTAGAAGGATCCCTGGAGCTCAGGAGTTTGAGACCAGCCTGGACAACAAAGCAAGAACCTCACTTCCACAAAAAACTAAAAATCTAGCCAGGCATGTTGTGCACACTTGTAGTCCCAGCTACTCGGGAGGCTGAGGCAGAAGGATCCCCTGAGCCCAAGAGGTCAAGGCTATGGTGAGCTGTGATTGTGCCACTACACTCCAGCCTGGGTGACAGAGTGAAAACTCAAACCCCCCAAACCAAACCAAACCAAACCAAACCAAAATACTTTATTTGTTAATAAACTTTACCCCATTACTCTAACCTTAGATAATTTTTTCCCTTTCTTGTTAAAGAAATCAGAAAATTCACAATCAGAAAAAAAGAAAATACAGAACACCCATAATTTTGCTTACTGAAGAAATCGCCACTAGCATTTGGTTTCATCTTTCCAGACTATTGTCTAATCTGCCAACAATTTGCATTACATATGACATTCTGTTTTATAACCAGTTTTCTTCATAGCAATGTATTACAACCAGGAGTATCTTTCTCTACCACTAAGTTGGCTTGTCATGAATTCCAACGATCACCTTACATTCCTCTGTAGAATGTTCCTCAATGAATTGAATCTGTCTCCTATTGGATAATTGACTTGTTTATGCTTCTTGATGGCTATAAAAACATGACTAAGACCAACATTTTGGCGAAATATTTGCACACATACTTGATGATTTCCTTAGGGTCTGTCTCTAAACATGGGTGCACACAGTAGCCACTGCGCTGACGGGTACACATACTTCCCACGATCGTGTTCAGGAAGGAGGTTGCATGTCTGCCTCACACAGCTCAAGATTTTTCAGAATCAGAACATATTTCCACCATCATTTCCATCAAAAGTCCTTGCTTCTGACTTCCAGTTTCTTTAGGCTCTGTTTCTTATGGGATATTTCTACTGCTGACCACATGAGCCAATTTCCATCACAGATAAAATTGCCATATTTAGCGCAAAAAACCCCAAACAAAACAAAACAGGATGCCCAGTTAAATTCAAATTTCAGATGCATAACTTTTAAAAAAGTATAAGTATGTCCTAATTGTTTCAGGGGACACACTTATACTAAAAAATATTTGTTGCTTCTCTGAAATGATCTGGCATCCTGATTTTATCTGGCTAACGCTGGTCACAGGAAAGATTCATTCTGAGACAAAAATGTCGAGTGCTTTTTTTCGTAAATGACTGGGGCTGTCCAGTGGGCCTGCTCGGCCCTAACTCCACCACTCTCGGCAATGCTCTTCCCACTGGAATTTGAGCTACTACGTGTCAGGTGCTACTATCACATGTCCTGCATGTGTGAGCTCCTTCCATCCCTTTGTGAAGGGTTACCATGGTCCTCTCTTTACAGTTGAGAAAGCTGTGGTCCTGTTCCCCAGCGGGGAGGGGTCACCCAAGACTTGCTTCCTCAAGCCAGGTGACTCAAGTGCTCTTGCACCTTGACTGACAGCTTCTCCCCCCTTGTCCCCTCCAGCTACATCTCACACAGACCCCTGAGCCCCATGTCCTTCCAGCTCACACCGTACATGTCTTTGCTGTGTTCCTTTTAAAACGTAACTATAGAATTCATCTCTGGAATGAATTCTTCTGACTATATGATTCATTCTTTCCTGGAACAGAAAAGACTAGATGGTGAGGGGGGCAGGAATATTAGGAAAATACTTCATAATGGTAGCTGATGCTTAGGGAGTATCTCCTATATGCAAATGACTGTGCAATACATTTTGCATGCATTATTTCATTTAATCATGATAAAACCCTGCAATGCAGATGCTACTAATAGCCCTATTTTGCAGATGAGTAAACTGAGGCAATGAAAGACTAAGTCAGCAAACAAGCCATTGACGAGCTGACTTTAAGGGCAGGTCAGTCCACCACTGACCCTTGGCTCTGTTTCTCTAACACATTGGCTTTGCCTTTCCTTTCCCACTCTTGACCCAAGCAAGAGTCTAAATCCTGGGAGAGTCTGGCTGGGCACATTGCAGCATGAAACGTTTCTTGGAAGTCTGACCCGTCTGTCAGTCTTGGAAGGCGGCCACAACTCCTGTGCCAGCTCCTTCTCTGGCTGCAGCTCGGCATATTTCACAACCCTAGGGAACGTGGAGTCGGAAGATTACCTGGTGCTGTGTGCTCTGGCAGCCGCTAGTGGAGTTAGAGGGAGCTGGCCTCATCTCAGAGAGAATCAGGGTGGAAGAGAAGGACAGGGGATTACACATTTGATGCCCTTGTCCTGAGCAGTGTCTTCAATTCTGCTATAATAGAAATATCTTCTAAAAAGGAAACAGATTGCTCCATCTGCCCCAGAGGCTTTGCAAATGCTGAGTGTCACGGCTGCAGCCTTCATTAGCAAGGCAAGCATTTGTGAGTCTGTAAAGGCATTCAGGCTTGTAGGTTGTGTCCCTACGCCCCCTTTCTGTGCCTTCTATCTGAGGCACCTTCTCCTGCCTTCATTGTGTGTCCCCCACTCAGAACTCTGTTCCTAGGAAGCCTGAGGACTCAGTTATAGAATCTTCAGAAAGAGTGTGTATGCATATGCACTTATTTGCATGTGTACAGGTGTGTGCCAGTGTGTGTCCATGCACGTGTGCCTATGTGTTTATATGTGTGTCCCTGTGTGTATATGGGCACATGTGCCTGTGTGTTTGTGCATGTGCATGCATATGTGTGCATGTGGGGACGTCTAGAGTTTGTACTTCAACTCAACCTTTCTGCATGGTGGAAGAAGGCTTTGTCCTTTCTCACGCATCTTAGGCATCAGGGATTGGAAGCCATCCTGCTTCCCAGGAGTCCTCCAGGAAAATGCCTACTTGAACTTTCCCAACAACGTGTCAGAGTGACTTGCTAAAGGAGGGAAGAAAAGGAAGGTAAGATCTCCAGGGAGGGGGACTTCCTTCATGAGGAATTTAAGAGTTGAGTGATTACTGTTTTCTCTTTTAGAGCAGTTTACTGGAGACGAGGCTGCCACATCCAGTGTCCTTGGCTTCAGAAGCCAAAACCAAATGATTAGCCCATGAGGGAATGTGTCCAAAGCCTTGGGATTACCACTCTTAATATTTCCAGCCTTTTAAAAAAAGACAACAAGCCAAGAAGAGAGTTTCCTTTTACCAAAATGCTCTGATGGCTCTTCCTATGATGTGAGGGACAGAGCCTTAGAGGAGGATCCAGAAGGGTCAAGTTCAAACTCTCATTTCTACCGCTTTCTCTTTATGTGACATGGGCCAATGACAGGGGATCACTGTGATGGTTGGTGTGGTGTCAGTCAGCACCGTCATCATCATTAGTACTGTCATCCCCGTCATTATCGTCACCATCATCATTGTTATCATCACCGTGTAGAGCTTCTTCCACACCTCTTCTTCCTCCTCCCCATCACCGTGTGGTGCTCTTCGTCATCGCTGTTGTCATCGTCATTGTCGTACTCCTCTTCCTCCTCCTGATCCCTTGGTGGCACTCATCATCGTCATCATCACTTTGCAGTTCTCCTCTTCCTCTTCATCATCACGCTGCGTCGTGTTGTCCTCGCTGTCATCCCTCTCCTCATCACTTGCGTAGTGCTCATCATCATCACTTTCCTTTTTTTTTTTCGAGCTGGAGTCTCACTCGGTCGCCCAGACTGGAGTGCAGTGGCCGCTCCCGGCCACCGCAGCCTCGCCTGCTGGGCTCTGGCGATCCTTCCACCTCAGCCTTCCGAGTAGCCGGAATTACAGGCATGCGCTGCCACGCCAGGCTGATTTTTTTTTTTTTATTTATTGTAGAGATGAGGTCTCGCTGCCCAGGCAGGTCTCGAACCCGCGGACTCAGGCAATCCGCTCACCTCAGCCTCCCAAAGGCGCGGGATGACAGGCTGAGCCACCGAGCCCGGCCATCATCACTTTCATCACTGTACGATGTTCCTCTTCATCACTATGTAGTGCTCGTCATCATCATCCTTGTTATCCTCATTGTCATCCTCCCCCTCCTCCCTATTACTCACTTGTGTAGTGCTCATTGCCATCAATATCAGTGGAGTGCTCCTCTTCCTCGTTATCGTTTGCGTAGGGCTCGTCATCACGATTGTCGTCATCCCTTCATAGTACTCCTCTTCTCCCTCCTCATCACAACGTAGTACTCATCACCATCATCCTTGTTATCCTGTTATCATCATTGCCATACTTCTCCTTCTCCTCATCACTTTTGTAGGGCTCGTTGTTGTCAGCATCATCAGCTTCATCACCGTACAGTGCTCCTCTTCCTCCGCTTCCTCATCCATTGTCATCACTTGCAGGTGCGGTTGTGAACACCTAGCGTGCATTCACTCATGTCCACCTCTCAGCCGTCCTGGAAGGAAGGCACTGCTCTTCTTACCCTCACGGCACAACTGAAGGCTGAGCATTCAGAGGGCAGCTAGCTTGTGAAGCTCTGCATCTGGATCTGTGGAGCTGGGCTTCAGCCCCGTGGCTCATAGCTGCCCTGGGACTGAAATGACTAGCTGCCTCCAGTCACGGGCGACTCTGAGTCTTCATTTTCTCATCAGTAAAATGGGCACAGTATTTTCATCTAGAAGTGTGGCATGAGGGCTGGAGAGCTAGAGCAAATAGTAGATGAGAGGATGACAGGTATAAACTCAGCCCAGAACGTAGAGGTGGAGAGGGACAGACATGGGAAGAAAGAGGCTGCTGAGTTTTGGGTGAGAGATTCCCTAAGGCCAGGAAGAATATTGTCTTGTAGACAGGGCCCTATAGGGTCTGCAGTGGAAAAGGCAGGCTCAGTGAAGGGCCCAAAGCTCCTCTGGTCCCAAAGTCTCCCTCCCTGGTTGAGGTACCCAAAATGTCCTCAGTGGGATGCAAATGTTGCCTGGGAGAGAGCATCAAATGATGCTTTATCTGTACTCGAATGATCATAGCAGACCGGGAGCTGCAAGGTCCCTGGTGAAGCAGGGCCAGTGCAGGTAGATTTTGATGAAAATTTTATTTCAGGAAAGTTGACTATGATATCCACAGATACCAGGTGCTCTCTGGGTGGTTTCAAGGAGGGACTCTTGTCAGCAAGGGGAGTGGCATGAGGCCACAGGCAGTAGTTAGTGTGAGTGTGGTAGGGGACGGGGCCAGAGTGGGGCAAAAGTGACGGGCCAATGGCCTGCCAGTTCTGCAGAAAGCTTCAGGGGACACTTAGGGTTGTCTGGAGATGGAATTGGTAGTTAAGATCTATTTGTCTTCCCTGGACTTTCTAGGACTAATATAGGGAAGCCACCCTGACGAGGCTCTCAAGATTCCCATCCCATGAGTGTGTGAGAACCACACTCTCAGGTTTGGGGCAGGTTTCAGTGGGGTCCAGCCTGGTGGCTTCTGGTTTCTTTCCTATCATGGCACACAGAGAAAGTCATAAGATCTGTGCATCACACTCGAGTTCACACAAGCTGGTTGGAGGAGGCCTGAGGTAGCCAGCCAAGGTCTGTGGACTCCAGGTGACTCCAGACCTTGCAGCCTGCCACCATTACTGGGACCAGGCCTGGGGAAGCCTGGGGCTAGTCTCACCACTGAGAAGATGCTTGGATTCCCTCTGCACAGTGGCCATTCTGCTTTCTCTTGGGCATCCCCACCTCCAGAGTTAGCCCAGTGGGCTGCCGGCAGCTTCCACTTTGAGAAACACCACCTGGCATCCTGTGATTTCCACCTTCTGGCCCTGGCTCTTTCTTCTGCAACAGAAACCAGATACTAGGAGACTGAAGACTAGAGAAGACAGGAGACTGGCTGCCAGGCCACAGACGGTGAGTGGGAGAGCCCGAGGAGCCCTCCTCAGTTCTCCAGCTCATACTTCCCAGTTGATCTGTTGCAGAGCATTGCTTTGCAGTTGTTCCATGCACTGGCTTTCTCTCTCAACAAGATGGACATCCTCACAGAGAGCAAAGACCCTGGCTCTTACTCTTCTGAGCAAGCACAGCCTCTGTGTCCTATAGACCTATGTTTAAATCTTGAGTCTATCACTTACTAGCTGAATGAAAGCACCTGGGTGATTCCATTTCCCGGTCCATGCACTGAGGCCGACAAACAGATTGCAGTTATTATGCACTGAGTGTAGTGCTTGGTGTATGATAGATGTGTAGGAATGCTGGTTCACCTCATCTTCCCAAGGGGGGACAGAAAAATATACGAACACAAGTCCATGTGCAGTTAGTTAGTCTCGCAGTCTTCTGGGAGGGAGAGATGGCCACAAGGCTTGGGTTTTTGAGCTGTCAAGAAAGTGTTAGTGTATGAGTCCAGTGTAGAAAGCCTTTGGTCCTATGTGTGGTCACATGGCACTGGTTGCTTTCCACTTGTTTTTGGCATTTTATTTAGTGTGAGCTTTAAGAAGACTTAAGGACAGAGATGTTTTAAGATCAGAGACTGTGGAGCACTGACTTGAGTAGATTATCAGAGTTATCAGAAGATAAATCAGTCAGCAGCTAGAAGGCAGAATAACCCCAGGGAAAAGAAATCAGGGCTAAGAAGCTGGGTGAAAAATCTGTTGTGATTATTTCTAGTTTTCTAGACAAATGGTTATAAGACTTGGACAAATATTTACTGAAATCAGATTGGAGCATAAATCACCTAAAGAAAAAAATCTCCCTTCTAGAAAGTCTTAGAAGCAAAAGTTTTGTGACATAAAAGTGTGTGATGAGAAGACAGGACTGCCTCACTGGAACCAGGGTGGAGGGTTCAATGGAGCATGGGTCAGGGTGCAAGTGGCCAGAACCAGGTCAGTTCAGGCAGGGAGCATGCCATAGTCAGAGCACTAAGGGCAAATGGAGCCAAGGGTAACTCTGGTGTTCAGGGGTGTGACAGGGATTGATATGGTAGAAGTGCGACTATCATGTGAGTTTCCACAACAGTTCCCTCTTACTTCACACTTTCACACTTCTTTCATACTTCACACTTCTCCCAGGCCTTTCTTCTTCAAGTTCCAGTCTATGTTACTAACATTTTATGCTGGATGTTTATAACTATGTTCTTAAGTGAGGTTGAAATTTTGGATTGCAGATTCATTTTTAATTGGAAAATCAATGTCTCTCCCCTCTCTCTCTCTCCCTCTCTCTCTCTCTCTCTCTCTTCCCCATTTTTTCTTTCTCCCCACCCCTTCCGGTGTAGCAGTTTTTAGAGTTGCTTCTGCCCATCTCCCCAGGGAGCCTCCATCTAGGTTGACCATTGCCACTAACTCATTGATATGCCATGGATAAGTCACTTGCTTGTCTGAGGTCTTCTATGCTCATCTTGATTTGTGGGCTGTTGGCACAGTTCTGTAACCATGACTTGCTGATAAGAAAGAACTCCACAGAAAACTTTCCCCTCAATATAGAAATGTAAGACTCTGTGATATCTCTTGAGTGAAATATTGGGAAAGTTAAAGATAAAACATTTTCTGTTCATTGCGGAGTTACAGTATGGACAGGGTAGGCAATGAATGTATTGACTGATGGATTCATGTAAAATTAGACTTGAACTAAATTTTGCATAGTTTTTTTCTAAAGAGTGTGTTGTGTTATTTAGGCAAAAAGTATGCTACAGGTTTATACTATGACACATCCTTTTTGCATTATGCAGAGCAATGATAGATAAAAACATAAAGAAGAGAAAGCTAAAAAAACAAAAAAGGAGCCTGGTTAAAAAGCAAGACAAACTTCTTTAGGGATCAGCAATGGAACTGACAGCCTAGTGATGAGCTGCCTACTAAGCCCAGTTCAGAAGCAACCATAGGCTGGAGTTCAACTGCTGCAGGTTATGAAGGAGGGAATACTTTGCCAGCTGCATGGAGTCAGTGGATGGCATGAGGCTGCCCTGCTCAAAGCAGGAGGTTGGAAATAAGTGCTGTGGACCCAGGTGTGATTTTTTTGAAAATGTGAGTCTAAGGAAGTGAGATCATGAACATACAGCCTCATACTCAGGGACTAAGCCAAATTACTCTTTGTCTGTAATTGACATATCTTCTGTGACACTGATGGGTAGACATCCCCAAACACCATTAGAAAACCTGGTTCCCAAATGACTGGGGAGATGGGCAGAAGCAACTCTAAAAACTGCTACACAGGAGGGGGTGGGGAGAGAGAAAAGAGAGGGGAGAGAGAGAGAGAGAGAAAGAGAGAGAGAGAGAGAGAGAGAGAGAGAGAGAGAGGAGAGACATTGATTCTCCAACTCAAAATGAATCTGCAATCCAAAATTTCAACCTCACTTATGAACATAGTTATAAACATCCAGTATAAAATGTTAATGACATAAACTTAACAGTTTATAAAAATAATAATGCTGCAATGCCAAGAGAGTTTATCCTTGGATGGCAAACACAGTTTAGGATCAGAAAGTCTATTCTTCTCAAGTGTGCCTCAGACACACAGAACTTCTGCTTCTTGACTTTGCACTTGGTGCTTTCTCTGCCTGGAAAATCCTCCTCCAGGTTCTTTATAATCTGCTCCCCATGAAGGCAAGGCTATTGTCCGACTCATTTGTTGTTATATCACCAACATTTAGAACAGCACCTGGCATGCAAGGGCATCCAACATATATACGTTAAATGAACAAATGGTCAAATGAAAGAATAATCACTAAAAATTAGTGGGCAAATGGGAAAAAAAATGAAGTGACCAACAAATACAACAGGGACAATTTTCCTTCCATATGAAAAATAATAAAATTAGATACCTACTTCACTTATGAAAAGCTTTCAGGGGGCATTTAAGTTCTCATTCTATTCTACAGAATAAAGTCTATTTTATTCTGTAAATTAATTATAGAGTAGAGGGGGAAATGTGGCCATATCATTAAATGCAGAAAAGCATTTATTACAATTCAACATTAACTCATGTTAAAGAGTTTTCTTAGCAAACCAATAATAGAAGAAACGTTATACTTACTGAGCATATTCCCACCAAATATTCCCAAAAAAGTCCAGTAAAAGGCACTGGCATGCCTAGTCAATGCAATGCTATAAGAAAAAAAGAGATTAGAGATATATATTGTTCACGGATAAATAGGTACAATGTACTCATTATGTCAATTTCTTTTGAATTAATTTGTAAATTCAATGTAATTTCTATCAAAATAGATGAATGGGATAGATTGGAAATCTGTAACTGAATATTCCTCTTTTTTTGTATGTTACCTTCCTATCTAGAGTTGATTCTTGCACTGACACAGGCAGTGGATTTCATCCTCTCATCTACTCATGGATTTTAGTCCTACAACTGTTCCTTCTTTCTTTTTCATTATCAGATTTTTCTCTTCTGATTTTATTTTTCTTATCAACCTACAAACAGTTTAGGCTAGCAAGCCCTACAGAAATCAAGACATGATAAATTTTTAATAAATAAAGCAATGTGGTTTTGGCATATGGATAAGCACTAGCTCAGTGCAACAGAATTGAGTCCCAAAAGGGACCAATGACTTGTTTGCTGGAGTCTATGAAAGTCCATGTGCCCTCTTAATCAGGTGCTGGGTGACCTCATCTAGTTTTGTGGCTTTTATTACCACCTGTGTGCTAATGACACATTTATATCTACAACCCTAACTTTCTTCCTGAACTTCATTCTTAAGTGTCTACCAGACATTTTTGTCTAACTAGTATGTCAAGCTTAGTATTTTAGAAATGGAACTTTTGTCTCTGCTCTCCATTCCTGCCCTTAGACCTGTTTCTCCTGCACGATTCCTATTTCAATAGAATAACACCACCACTTACATAATTGCCTCGATAAAAATCCTTCTCTCTCCTTCTCCTGCAGGATTGCTATTTCAATAAAATAACACCATCATTTATATAATTGTTCCAATAAGAAACTTTTTCTCTCCAGCTCATTTATGTACAGATTCATCAGCTTGAACTTCAAGTTGCATCTAGAATCCAATCCCTCCTTCCTAGTGTATTATAGCCACAGTACATATATCTAAGCCACCACCATCATCTATTGTGTAATCTGTGCAAACAGCCTTCTTATTGATATCTCCACGCTCAGTCTTGGTGGCTTTTCATCACACTGAAATAAAACCCAGACTTTTTTTTAGCTTGGCATCTGGGCCCTACCTTTCTGATCTAGTCTCCCACCATTTTCCTACCTTAATGATTTTGCCCAGACACTCTTCCTTCTCAAGTGTGCCTCAAACACACAGAACTTCTGCTTCTTGACTTTGCACTTGGTGTTTTCTCTGCCTGGAAAATCCTCCAGGTCCATTATAATCTGCTCCCCATGAGGACAAGGCTATTGTCTGTCTCATTTCTTGTCATATCACCAACATTTAGAACAGCACCTGGGATACAAGAGGCATCCAACGTACATATGTTAAATGAACAAGTGGTCATATGAAAGAATAACCACTAAAAATTAGTGGGGAAATGGGAAAAAAACCATGAAGTGACCAACAAATAGAGCAGGGTCAATTTTCTTTCTTTACAAAGGGAAAGACTTTGTCAACAAGACAATAGAACAAATGTCAAAAAGGGCCGAAGGCAGCTGCAGCACACAGATAAGGTATTGGGCTTCCTTACCCCCCGAGACGCAGTGGTTTTGAAGGGTTTAGTTGATGACAGTGAATGATTGTGGCTCAAATCTCTGATATGACGAAGGATCTGGAAAGTGAGCTTGTGGATGTGCTTACCCAAATCTTGAGGTTATCAAATGAGAAGAAAGAGATACAGGACAAATTTAAAAGCCTACTTTATAGGAGGGGATCCATATATTCCTCCAAAGTGGTTCAACACTTGTCAGGATCTTCTGGAATAGGTAGCTTTAATTTGTGGATGATACCCCCCAACAGATGCTCCGTTCATCCGCTAAGTTCTGTTCATAGCATTCTGGGAAAGTACAATTCCTACTCTTTCTGTCACCGACCACATGCCACATGGTGAGTGCCGTGATGTAACATTAAGATGGCTTTGGATCTTTGTTCTGCCATGTAACGTCCACATACTTTGTTCGCTAAAGGTGGACCAAAATAGAACCTGTCACACTGGGTCTTTGGGACCTTAAATAAGTTAACAAAAGAAAGTCCAAGCATCATGGAAAATAGTAACTCACTGGATATACTTCAGAAAGAATGAAAGGGTCTCAGCATCAGCAACGTGTCTAATTTAACAGAGGTTGATGAACTTCGTGGAACAAGACCTATAAGATAAACTTGGAGATTGTCTGCATGCACCAAGAGCTGCTCAACTTTATCCAGCAGGCCCTGAACGGACACAAAGTCAGGCTCAAGAGCATTCTGAGACTGTGCAATCGAGAGATCCTCAAAAGCGCTCACTCTTTGGCAGACTGTGTCCAGAAAAGGCAGGTGGGGTGATGAAGAAAGAGGGTTTTCGGCTCAACCTCCCTGATCTGAAGCACAGTAGGGTTATTCTTAGCTGCAGCCTCATCACCAGGATTGAAATTCCACAAGCCTCTGCTGTCCTGAATCCATCACCATTTCTTATTCACAGGGCAATCTGGTGCTCCAAGCAACTGAGCAGCTCCCTGAGATGCATTACAGTCATGCTTTGTAAGTGAGCTTGTGGCCCTGCAGGATCTTGCCTCAGAACTCAGAAGCAGCATGACTGCATCTAAGCACCGCTCTTTGGAGTGCAGAAGGGTTGAGAAGAGCAGCTCAGTCTTGGATCCTGAGGAAACAGCATTTGTTTGCATCGGTGAGAAAACCACTCAGCGCAGTTCTTCCAAGTATTTAGACATTCCCTCACACACATGCTTGTGTGTGCCTGTACGCAGTTACACTCATCCACACTCACTCAGTCCCCTACTCACACTCACACAACATTCTCACTTGCACACATGCTCACTTCACACACTCAGACATGCACACTCACTCGCACACACACTCATATGGGCATTCTCACGCATGCACACTCACCCCTTTCCATTCACCCACACACACTGACATTCTCACACACACTCAGCCACATGATCACTTGCACATACACACTCAAACATGCACACTCATGTACACACACCTGCACACTCATACACACACCATGGACAGACTAATGTAGCCCAGGCAAGAAACAAATTCAACAAATTGTTCACAATGTGCATGCCTCATCCAGATCCTTTTTCTTTTGTCCATTTCCATGCCCCCCGCAAGATGTCAGTGAGAAGGCTGAGGGATAGAGATAACCACCTCCTGAACTAAACTTTGGACTTCCCCCTAAACAACACAGAAGGAAAGGTGCTGTGTTGTTCATGCATTATTGAGGGAAAGGCTGAAAGGACATCTGGCCTGTGCCTTCCACCTGGAGCACCAGCACCCCGCACCTACTTCTGCCATGGGGAGGTGCTGTCACAGGGGGTCCTCAGTGATATCAGAGGAGTTGGATGAAAGGAGTGCTGCCTGCGGTCCCGGGGCACAGGGTGAGGTGCGGGAGCTCTGTGCCTGCCCTGGTCTTCGTCATGCTGTGTTCAGGTCTCACAGCCACTCTAGGAGGAAGGTTCAAGAGCCTGGGCTCAAAGCAGCTATTCCAAGGTGAACACTGCACATTCACGATGTGTACTGAAACCATACTTGGCAAGTAAATTAGAAATTTAAAAAATGAAACATTCACAATGGGCTGATGGAAATGCAAGGAAATGCTCGACTTCACCAACAGAGATTTTTTTTTTCAATGCTAACATCTTATTTTATTAAGAGTATGTTGGTGGAAGGGACCAAGAATCAGGTCACCTCTTTTGGGGGATAGTTTGAATATCCATCTTATTTTTTATTTTTATTGACAGGGTCTTACTCTCTCACCCAGGCTAGAGTATAGTGGTGTGATCATGGCTCACTGTAGCCTCGAACTCCTGGACTCAAGTGGCCTATTTTCCCACCTCAGCCTCCCAAATAGCTAGGACTGCAGATGTGCACCACCACACCTAACTTAATGTTTTATCTATTTTTTAAGTTTAAATTTTTTTGTAGAGATAGGATTGCTTTGTTGCCTAGGCTGTCTTGAACTCCTGGCTTCAAATGATGCTCCTGCCTCAGCTTCCAAAGTGCTAGGATTACAGGTGTGAGCCATCGCACCTAGCTATATGTATTTTAAAATGTTACCACTTTTATTTTAAAATATGTGTAACTTTTAATTTATTTAAAGTATTTAAAAATATTTGTTTAAAAAAATACATTGCTTTTGATCTGGTAGCTTCTACTTCAGGAAGGTGTCCTAAGGTTCTGCTCAGTTTGTCCCTTCCCACAAATTTTGGCGTCATATCCCTCTTCACTCACCCAGTGGAATCCCCAAAAATCTTCCTTGAAAGAAAGCAGCCCTCAGACTGGGCTGTTCTTCTGGCTCTGGGTAGACAGGGACAAGCCACTTTCTTTATGTGGGTTTGGTGTTCTCATCCCTAAATGAGACACTTGACTAAGATTGGCACTAAAGTCCTGGCTCTGATTTCTAGAAGACTTTTGAGATTCTGTGGCAACATCTGGTTCTGAGGAATGCCTTGCTACATACACCTAAATCCTTGTTAAAATAAAATTTCCTCATTCCTTTTCAGATGAAAAATACAATGCAGTGATGAACAATGACAGGAAACGGTCTTTGATATCACCATTTTGCATTATCTATAAGTATGAATATTACCTTTTTTGGTCAGCTGCATTGGAAAAAAATAAATTATCACCAGTCAATCTCTTACAATCATAAGAGAGAAGCATGGCTTAATTGCTCTGGTTAAGTGTTCATGACTTCGCCAGTGCTCATAAATGCCATTACATATCAGGTCACTGACGTGGACCTGTTGATTTATTACATGGTGATGGGCTATGAAGCTGGGGAGATTTCTTTTATGGGTTAACATACAGAGTTAAAACACCTCAATGGTTATGTCTGATATTAGGTATAGGTTCTTCTAGTAGGGATAAATGGAAAAGGGTAATAGAGAGTTCTCACTGTGATGGTAGTGGAATTAGGGTACAAGTGGTTTAGTCATCCTAACTTAAAATGTATGCAATAATGATCATACGCTCAAGATATATTGCTAATTTTTAGCTGTTCCCCATCCCCCCTTCTAAAAGTGCAGAAGTGTTTTAGGTATTTCTCTTTTATGCTTGTGAACCCATCGTCCAAAATATTCCCTAGGTAGCTTAATAATTGGCAAAGGATAAAACATAGATTCACTCAATATATTTGCAAAGAACCTATGGTGTGCCAGATAGTCCTCAAAATTCTGAGATATATCAGCTTAAAAAAACCCTTCCCTTATGAAGCTTATGTATCAAGTAGGCAATAAGGTCATACTTTGGTTATGAAATCAGCTGTGATGCTTTCTTGATTGTGAACGTGCCCCTCCTGCTGCCCCACCATGCTGTTCTTGTCCATCTGCCTGGGTGAGGGGTGAGGGGGGCTGTGTTTTGGGGTTCATTATAGTATCTAGCTCCCAGCATAGTCCCAAGCACACAGCAGTTGTTTCACAGATACGTGTGGTAGCATAGAAAATGCTGGGGTGGGTTAAGCCAGACATCAGGCAAAGGAGTTTTGCCCACTAGGTATTTTTGTTTTTTCTCATCTAAACTAGATGAGCGTTCAGTTCTCCCTGGCACCAGCATTCTAACTGTCCCTAGTTAAGGGAGCCCAGGATGATAGAAGCTGGGTAGATTGTTTCGCTGGTCAGAGCTTATGGGGAGCAGAAGGAGCCCAGGTATGTATGGTCTCCACAGACCTTGAGAACTGGAAACTGCTCATGTTTATTTCCGTGCAGCGCTGCTTCTGTGGAAACGAAGGTGAAATGCTGTCAAAGACGAGATGGGAACAGTCCTTCAACCTTCACACTTCCCAGGGGGATTGAGGGGTCTAGTGACTGGCATCCCTGGCGGTGGTCATTAGGGGCCTAAGAATTGCTCCCTGGGTTCAGATACCAGTGTCAACAGCTTTTATTCTGTTTTGTCCAAAAGGTGTGTTGCCGGGTTCCCTAATACATTCTCTTCCCTTTTGGCCAAGGAGGTAGGTTGAGAACTAACTCGTCACATGCCAGGCGACCCATTCTAGCTAGGGATTTTCTTTCCCTGAGCTTTTCAGCAGCTAGGATCTGCTCAGTTCTATTGCTGTACTAGGTGCTAAAACAAAACCATTCACCACAGACATTCTGATGACACTTTTACAAGACTTGCCTCACATACCACTTTGTTTAATATTACTATTAACTTCATCTTAAGATATAGATGTTAACAGATTAAGATGACATGACTCTTAGCAAAGCCCAGGCAGCAAGGAATCTTCCCCTAAATCTCTGGCATCTCCCCACTCTATCCAGCTACCACTGAAAAGCATCCCCCTGTTTCCCAATGTCAGCAAACAAGAATGCTGGTTATGAGGATTATTCCAAAGTCATGTTTTGATAGAAGTGTTCTGTTTACCTTGGTGACTTCTATCTTCCTAAAAGAGTTAGTCTCAAATTGTAAAACATAGTTTTCCACAGAGCCCCCAGTTAACTAGAAATGTTGTGTTTGAATTACAGGGCACCTTGGTGCTGTAGGAAGGGTACTGAACAGGACAAGGAGAGTGGAAGTTTTTGAGTGTGTTTAAGTGCTGGGTGCTCCCCATGGTGGGCAGAGCCATTAGCTGTGTAGACCTTGGTGGATCTATTCACTCCCTTAATTCTTCAAAGGATTAGATTTTTCCTAGAAGTCTATGAATTCTAGTTATCGGCACACTCCTGATAACTTTTTTCTTGTCTCTTCCAGAGAAGCACTTATTTCAAATATGGTGTGTAAGATCACACCTGCTATTGGTGATGTTAGTGATGCTCTTTCCTTATAAGAGCTAGTAGTTACCTTTCTTTACTTGCATAAAGTTGCCTAGAGATTGTTCTTAAAAGTATTTGTGTCATACTCTTCAGGTCATCTGCAAAACTAATTTCTAGAGAGTTCGAAGGAGGATTCAGGAATTACCAAAGGGAGAAAATATGGGCTTTTCCTCATCTTTCATGATCCAGCTTTCTCAAACACTCAAGAGTACTTGTCAGTGATATTCTTGGTAACTCACACTGAGGAAATTCAGGAAATTCACAGCCAACTCTGTCGTTCCTTAACTCGGCGTTGTGTTGCCTTAGAATTTTCTTTCTCACGGCTATGGGTTGCCTAGCCTCAGCCTGGACTTGGTATACCCTGGCTTTTGACATTGGGCCCTTTACAACATTTAAATAAAGGGTGTGTGGGATCAGGGGAGAGGTGGAGAAGGGGCATTGTGTGCATATAACATAGGTAAGGAATTAGAAGATGTCAATGTCAGGTCAAGTTTGAGTATCAGATCTGTGCAACTCTTTTTTATTGCATGACAACAGTGCTACTTTCTGGGGAGGATGAAGAAAGTCAGATGTGTTACATGCTCCAATTTGAGACACAAGCTCAGAGGCAACCCCTTTGAGTCCCTTCCTACTAGTGGGAGTTTCTCTGTCCTCTCAATAAATCCTGCTTACTCACACATACACACACACACAGACACACACAAAGACATGAGCTCAGATACTTCCTCTTAAATGAAATCCTTCACTTAACTGCCTGTTTGTGCCCCCCCACCACTAGGCTGCAGTATATTAGAGAGTCGTATTTGACCTTGAGGAAAAAAAAAACCCACACTTAAAGGAGGGCAACAAGGTGAAAATTGTTTCTTTTTTCACCTTTTAAATTTTATTTATCTGTATTTATTTATTTATTTATTTATTTATTTATTTATTATTATTAGAGTTGAGGTCTCTCTCTGTTGCCAAACATGTGCAGTGGCAGAATCACATTTTATCTCAGCCTCGGCCGCCTGGGCTCAGGTGATCTTCCTGCCTCAGCATCTCAAGTAGCTGGAACTTCAGGCACACACCACCACACCTGGCTAATGTTTTTTTGTTTTTTGTTTTTTGTTTTTGTAGAGAAGCGGTCTTGCTATGTTGCCCTGGTTGGTCTCAAACCCCTAGGCTCAAGCAATCCTCCCGCCTCAACCTCCCAAAGCGCTGGAATGACAGGCGTGAGCTATGTGTCTGATTTTTTTCTCACCTTTATCTCTGCAGAGGGGCACTAAGATTTTTGTAAAGCTTGCTATCCACTACCAGAAATAACCTTTCCTGCTGCTTGTCAGTATATTTCCTTGGAAAGCAAGGCAAGGAAGAGCTCACAGTTTCGCTTTCTGCTTACTAAATTTTATGTGGGGTAAGAATTTAATAATCATGGCCTTGGTTTTCTAGAATGCACTAGATTTAAAATGTTATTATCAAACTATGTGTTTAAATTTATCACTGTGGCAAGCCTTGTCCTTTCTGTGTAGAATTCTTCATTTAGGGGAATGGTGAGGTCTCTAATGCAGTGCAAGACTGCTGGGACGTGGTGTCGTACTGCTGTGCCCACTAAACTTTGCCTCTTCCTCACAAGCCTCTCCAGACCAGCTCTGCAGAGCAGCCTCGGGTGTGCTGTGGGGCTGAGAAGGGTGTTTGCCCTCTTGAGCCGCCATCATCCCAGGGAGGCTGGCTCCTGGCCATACGGGAGGGTTTTAACTTCCTGGCTGGTGTGAAGTTTGCCCTGTGATGGGCTGAGGGGGAAGGCCCACTGACCCCTTGAGCCCATGTGGGGAAAAGAGGGAGGGCTACCCTGCAAGAAAGAAGGGGTTCCTGCCTCCCATTTGAAGTCCGCTTAGTCCCTAGGGTGTGGGTTATAAGCCCCTGACTCAGAAATGGCTCAACTGAAGATCGCGATGGCCCATCAGCTCCCTTTAGCTGTTCTTGTTCTGGTCCTGACGGCTCTTGTGCATACTTATTCAACGAGAAGTTATTTAATGCCTATTACATGCCATTTATTCATTTAACAAATATTTATTGAGTGTTTAGTACATTCCAGGTACCCTGCTAGGGACTGGAGATACAAGGAGAGATAAAATGTGTTCCCTGAGAATTGTGCCTTCTGGTAGAGGAGACTAGATGCAAACAGATTAGCATAATGAGTCTGGGGGATGGGGCGGCAGGGAGGGGGAGCACAGGCACAGGCACAAGGTAAAGTGCTAGGCAGGCCCTGGGAGAGGAGAGGCCTGGTTGCTGGATCCCATGTCCTGTGTTCACCTACCTCTTTTCGACACATCCTTAGAATGCACGCTCATGTTGGTTTTACCCTGTGTCCATCTTGAAGGAGGGTTCATTCCTTAGGTCTCTCTGGATACAACCCAATACCAGCGTTTTAGCATATTGAGTTAATGTATAATGTTATAGCGTTAAACAAAATTTTGATTATTATAAACAATAAATGCTTATGACCAGACATCTTCAAAATACAATAATATTTTTTAAATGAGAAAAAGAAATAAAACCAAGATCATAGTAATGACTGTTCTCATACATTAATGTATTCCCTTCGGCTTTTTCCCTATACCTGTTTTTATTTTTTAATTTTTAATGTTTTGAGTTGGGGTATCACTCTGTCACCCAAGCTGGAGCATGGTGGCACAATTATGGCTTACAGCAGCCTCAATCTCCTATGCTCAGGTGATCCTTCTGCCTCAGCTTCGTGAGTACCTGGGACTATAGGTGTGGTATTGTCATATGAATTTCCTATACGCTCAATCATTCTTTGTAAGCAGGATTTTTAAATGGTTGCATAATACTCCATGATTTGGATATGCTTTTTTGGTTTAAATTATTGCTATGATAAACAAGGTTTTGATGCCTTTCTTTGTCAACAAGCAATTATGTTTTTATTAGCAATTTTCCATTGCTTCATTGGGACAGATTACTTGAAGTAGAACCAGTTCACCAAAGTATATTGGTGTTATTTAAAGGTCTACAATGAATGTAACCACATTCTTTTTTGGAAAGATTAAATAAATTTGTTTTCCCCTAGCATAGCTCACTAACCTTCTGTGGTATTGTATATACACCCATCGTATGCCTTGGCTGATTTGATAGGCAGAAACACCATCTTGCTGTTTTAACTATAGTTTGTTTATACTAATGAAGTTAATTTTTATTAGCCATTTTCATTTCCCTTTCTGTCAATTTAGTTTCCTTGTCTGTTTTTTTGTATGCGACTTAGTGATTATTTCTATAAACTTTAATTTAGCATGGTCATCTTTCTTTATTACATGAACTACAAGCACTTACTCAAGATTCCAACTAATTATTTTTAAATGTTTTATATCTATCTATCTATCTATCTATCTATCCATCTATATTTATTTATTTATTTTGAGTTGGAGTCTCACTCTGTCACCCAGGCTAGAATGCTGCAGCATGCTCATAGCCACCGCAGCCCTGACCTGCTGGGCTCAGGCAATCCTTCCACTTCAGCCTTCCAAGTAGCTGGAACTACAGGTGTGCGCCACCACACCCAGCTAATTTTTTAAATTTATTGTAGAGATGAGGTCTTGCCGTGTTGCCCAGACTGGTCTTGAACCCGTGGGCTCAGACAATCCTCTTGCCTCAGCCTCCCAAAGTGCTGGGATTACAAGCATGAGCCACTGCACCCAGCTAAATGTTATATTTTGATGTACAAAACTTTTATGTTATGTTGAATCTATTGATTTTTTTTCCTTCACTTCTAAGAAACAACTTAACTTTTGATAGAAAATGACTTTGATGCAGTTATTTTGGATTTTAGGTGTTAATATTTTAGAGTCTATAGAAGACTGACTTCAGTAAATACATGGGATAGCATTTCATGAATAAAACTGAGTTCTGCTGCATTTGGATTTAATATGGTGAACCCTGAAGCAGCAATCACAAGAAAGCTTCTCTAAGTAAAATGAAAGATCTGTTATGGTGAACACTTATTTTTTAATTTGATTTGATATTTAAATAGTTAGAAAGATAATTTTATTCATTCATCTGGTTCCATAAACAGACAAAGAGCAGTTCTGTAGGATTCTTTCTTTTGGGTCTTCTCCCCAAATACTACTAATGTATGCAACTTGGAGTTGTTGCTTGATTATAGACCATTTCCTCATCCCATTCCCAGAGAAAAGTTAGAGAAGAAGGGAGGGGAATAGAGAAAACATCAAGGAAAGAGATTTGTTTTTCTTGGATGGAAAAGCTGCATTATTTAAGTATCAAGGACAGCTTTTCTTTGCTTCTTACTCCCCCTTTGTGTGTACATATTTCATTAAGAAACAGACTTTTAAACAGTCAGGCAAAAATTCCAAGACTCTGTCTTCAAATATTCATTCAAGTTTCATTTGTTTGAAGTTCTGTGGCAATGTGACCTCAGGTAGATCAGAATGAATTCTAACTCTCTTAGTTATAACTAGGTGACAATTCATTCTAATAGATAGGAAAAAGTTAAAAGTAAAAGTCCTTGTCATGGAGATGGCACTACGTTATCTTTTTTACATGAGTATTCATTGAATATACACATGAAAACCCTATAAAGTAGAGTTTATGAGGGATTTTTGATGACCAGGATTTGATTGGAGGTATCTGATGGAGGAGCCCTGCATGCCATTCCCACATGCCACCTCCACCATCGTGGAGCATGACCGGGGCAGAAGGGTGGATACAGACCAGGAAATTTTTATCTAAACAAGCACTGAGAGGAAGAGTGCACTGTTCAGCCCAGGATGAAGCAGTTTGCTGGTGACCCATCTGTCCTGATGCAAAAATGATGTGCAAGATAGATATGTTGAGGATGCATGAGCATCTAACCAGGCCTTAGGGGAAACTCTGAAAAAAAAATTTGCATCTGCCAGGAATTAGAGCTACAATCCAACCTGTGAGGAGCTCTTGACATCTTTTGTAGGCATTTTTGTTTGCTTGTTTCCAGATAAATCTGGAACTTAAACCTATTCTGTCATGAGTTGCCTCTCAGTCCTACACACCGGATATTGAACATTCTGGTTATAGGTGATCTCCCATTTGGATCATCCAAATAATTGGGGTTTATCTGTAGTATTGTGACCAAACACAAAGACTCTGTGATCGCCAAGTGTGGAGCTGGGGAGGAACGAAAGGGAGGAATGTTTTGATGGCTTTGTGACTCTTTCTCTAAATAACATTAACATGAATCACAGACTCTAGGGGAATGTGGTGGTGACTCAAAGCCTAGCTCACCAGTGAGCCCTGATCTTCTCGTCACACAGGACTCGACTTGATGTGGAATCTGGGGTATTGCCCTGACAATACCAAGCCAGGGATTTTATTTGTTTCATTTTGGGGGTGGATCTAAGCCCTCCAATATAATAAAAACATCATTTTAATATAGGTGCAGGTGCCACGCATCGGGGAACCTCTACACCTCAAGGGTGGAAAAGTACCGCCTTGAGTCATCACTCTGCTGAAGGTTGTTGCGCCTCCTTACGCAAGACCCGTGAACCTGGTGCCCTTGTGAACCCCGTACCCTCTTCTGTGATTGTTCTTTCTTTGGCTTCCCTGTGAGCCCCAGTGACAAACCACTGGAACTCGGGAGTGACTCATAGAATGGTAGAGCCTCAGGGCCCAAAGGGGCTGTGTGAGCTTCCAGCTCAGCCCACTGCCCTGAAAGATGAGGAGCCGTGCCCAGAGAGGCGGGGAGACCTGCCTAGTATCCCGGTTGGCCAGCAGCAGAGTCGGGACTAGGGAACAACCCTTTTGGTGATGACTTCATTGGGTTTCTTTGTGATGAGAGTGCTTGGACCATGGGCATACATTTTCAGACATAAGTCTAAATACAGTCCACGGTTCAACCAGTATTTCTTGAGAACCTCCTCTGCCAGGGCTGTATATCATCATGATTGTCTGCTTTTCCAGGGACCCCTGCTCCTCTCATCTGCTTCTCTCAGTGCCCATGGGTGATTCCTTTGCCCCAGACCTCCACTTTGGTTCTCCTTAGTGCTTGGGATCATTGCAGGGGTTTATTGTGATCCTTTATGTGGGGAGACAATTTCTTACCCCAAACTTCTAGAGTTTTCTCTGGGCCTTGCTAGGAGACTGGCATGTGAATGACCGATAAATTGATTATATATTAAAATGGCAGTGGCAAAAGGAGTGAGCAAACATATTTGTTTTTATATAAATAGGGACGCTTGGTGGAGAAATGGTGCCTCAAACCAGATGATGAGTTCACTTCTCTGCATAAATATTGATCAAGAGCCAGTGTGTGTTGGATTGGAGTGAGGGCTATGGAATGGAGCTCTCCAGGTTCCAGTCCCCATACCCCACACATGACAGGTGATGCCAGGCCATTTGTCAACTCTGTGCATCAATTTCCTCATCCTTACTGGGAAACATAGTAACGCCCCCTTGTTGCATTCTTGTGACAATTAGTGGACTAATACACACAAAGTGCTTCTCACAGCACCTGACTTGAAACAAGGACTTGGGAATGGTCATGGTGCTAAGCATCATGACATTGGGAGTAGCAGAGGACAACTTTGGATAGGTGGCTGGGTTCCTTTGGGGGGCACCATCAAGGGCCATCATGTAGGGGAACTTGCATGTTCCTGTTTACCCAGCAGAATTTCAGAACTGTAGCCTCAGAATCTGGACACATCTCCTAGGGAGAGCAGACATGGTGGGGACAGCGAGGCCACCAGAGCCCCACTTTGCACCTTCTAAGAGTTGTTTTTTCACAAAAGCAGAGGCTTCCTCCCCTGCTTCTGCTGGCATCCCATCCACCTTGCTCCTCCTCCTTCTGCCTGCAGTGGCCTTCCTTGTGTAGTGACTTCTCTTTCCTCAAACTGAGTCTCTGGGTGGGAGGGTGGGGAGTGAAACTCCTAGGGACACACACAGGTGGCTTTACATTCACTGAGGACCACATCATACAGCACGCTCTTTGACAGTGCTCAGTGCTTTTCCTGGAGTTAGTCTTGGGCAGCGTGCATCTGGTTGTTACCTGACAGTTTGCTCAGATAATACTGAGCCAGGGCCTGGCCAAGGGACACTGTGGCGGGGCCTCGTGTTTGCCTGTCCCATCTGCGTTCTGCTTGAGACAGGTCCTGAAAGAGTACATGGGTCTTTAAGAGTTTTTTCCTTTGGGTTTTTTTCTTTTGAATCTCAATTATAGGGACTGCATCTTATGTTGTACCCCTAGCCCACAGCATGAGTATTTTATGGTTATGTCTCTTGTGTTTGTTATGAGTGTACCACTCTGTGTCATTAAATGCGCTCCATCATCACAGACTAAATCAAAAACATCTCCATCATCTTCAACACAACCTCTTGCCCATCAGACACTAATGCCCTTTTGCTCCTCCCCCAACCCCCGGCACCTCTGTTCTACTTTCTGTCTCTGAATTTGTCAGTGACTACTTCTTGAGTGAACTTTTAAAACTATGGAATATTTCAGGCATGAAAAATATAGCTAAAAATATATAAGCACCAATCCCCAACAAAAGAAAGCAAACATTACATTTAGAATCGAGATACCAAGGTACCCCTTTTGAGCTCATAACATACATTAAATTTAACAGAAAATGACAGGTGGGTTTTTAAGTCAATTGTTTCCATTAATAGATTGACAAATACCATTTGCTAGGTGATTCCTCCATGCAAGGCACTGTTCTAGACCCATTATCTCATTTAAACTTTACAAAATTCCATAGATCTATACTATTTTATTAAACCCATTTTGCAAATGAAGAAACTGGGTCTCAGAGAATCAAGTTAGTCCTGGGATTTGTGTTCAGAGCTGCAGGATGCTATAATTCATGCTTCACACCATGGTGCCATCTTCAGGGCCAGCCCCCACAAGTATATGGTGGCTTTTTCCCAAGGATCCACCAGTTAAACTTCCCTCAACTTTTGACATCTTTTTACCTATTAACACAGTGAACTTTATTTTTTAAAAATCTGATCTCTGCCTAGGCCAATGTCCAGAACAATTTTTTCCTAGGTTTTCTTCAAAGATTTTTATAGTTTCGAGTCTCACATTTAAGTCTTTAATCCATCTCGAGTTAATTTTTGTGCATGAAGAGAAATAAGGGTCCAGTTTCATTCCTCTGCATGTGACTAGCCAATTATCCCCGCACCATTTATTAAATAGGGTGTCCTTTCCTTATTGTTTATTTTTGTCAGTTTTGTTAAAGAACTGCTCATTGTAGGTATGTGACTTTATTTCTGGGTTTTCTATTCTGTTCCATTAATTTATCTGTCTGTTTCTATACCAGTACCATGCTGTTTTAGCTATACTAGGAGGATCCACTGAAAATTAGTTTTTGGAGGGTGGGTCCCTTGTAGTACAGGCTTCCCTGCTAGATAAGTGTTCTAGGAACCCATTGGCATCAGCGTATCATTTAACGTCGTTGTGAAAGGCTGTGTCAGCTTCAGTGAATTTTTTTTTTCAGATTCTTTCAACTCACTTGCCCATTTCATTATGGGTGATTTACAAGTGTATCTGTCCACACTGCACTGAGTCTTCAGCTGTTTTCGACCAAAAATGGCATGAGTCCCATCCTCTACCCTCTTTATTCACCTGACCTCACACCGAGTAACTCTTTTGTTTGCTTGTTTCCCTGGCTAAAAAATCTCCTCAAAGGAAAACGTTTTGCTGATGTGGAAGAGGTGAAACAACAAACGACAGAGACACTAAAATGTATCAACAGTGAAAAGTTCAAAAACTGTTATGAGCAGTGGAAAAAGTATCTTGACAGGTGTACTGCATCAAATGGAGAGTACTTTGAAGGTGACTGAAGCTTAAACATGCAAGAATAAGTACACAATTTTTGTAAACAAATTACAGGTTTTGGGGAGCCCCCCGTAGTCTTGCAGTGTAATCTAAAGTCAGACAGTGTGAGGCCTCCACTTTTTTTTCTTTAACTTAGGATTACTTTGGATATTTGGGCTTTTTTGTTGTTGTTGTTCCATAAGAACTTTAGGATCATTCTCTCCAGTCCTGTGAAAAATTATGTTGGAAATTTGATAAGGATTGCTTTGAATCTGTAGATTGCTTTGGGCAGTATGGTCATTTTAATTATATTGATTTTTCTGAACCATGGGCATGGAATGTTCTTCCATGTGTTTGCTTTACCTATGATTTCTTTCATCAGTGAGCTGTGGGTCTCCTTGTAAATTTTTCTTGTCCTTGATTAACTGTATTCCTAAGTATTTTATGTTTTGTGTGTGGCTATTGTAAATGCGATTGAACTTTTGATTTGGTTCTCAGCTTGAATATTATTGGTGTATATAAATATGCTACTAATTTTTGTACCTTAATTTTGTATCCAGAAACTTTATGAAGTCGTTTATCAAATCTAGGAGTCCCCCGAAGGAGTCTTTAGGCTTTTCTAGGTGTACAATCATATCATCAGTGAACAGAGATAATTTGACTTTCTCCTTGCCAATTTGGATGCCTTTTATTTCTTTCTCCTGCCTGATTGTTCTGGCTAGAACTTCTAGTGCTATATTAAATAGGAATGGTGATAGTAGACATCCATGTCATGTTCTAGTTCTGAGGGGAAATGTTTTTAGCTTTCCCCCATTAAGTATGATGGTGACTTTAGGCTTGTCACATATGGCTCTTATTATTTTGAGATAGATTTCTTTAATGTCTAGTTTGTTGAAAGTTTTTATCATGAAGGAATGTTTAATTTTATTGACTGCCTTTTCTGCATCTGTTGAGATGACCATATGGTTTTTGTTTCTAATTCTATTTATGTGGCATTTACTGATTTGCAGATGTTGAACCATCCTTGCAGCCCTGGAATAAAATTCACTTGCTCTTGAGGGATTACCTTTCTGACATGCTGTTGGATTTGGTTTGCTAGTATTTTATTGAGGATTTTTGGATTCATGTTCATCAGGAATATTGACCTGTAGTTTTCTTTTATTGGTGGCGGGAGTAGAAATTAGTTCAACCTCTATGGAAAACAGTATGGTGATTCCCAAAGAACTAAAAATAGAACTACCATTCAACCTAGGAGTCCCATTTCTGGGTATCTACCCAAAGGAAAAGAAAGCATTATATAAAATAACACCTTCACTCATATCTTCATCATAGCACTATTCACAATAGAAAAGTATGGAACCAACCGAATTGCCCACCAATGTTGACTGGATAAAGAAAATGTGGCATATGTACACCGTGAAACACTATGCAGCCACAACCCCCCCCCAAATCAAAATATTGTTCCTTGAACATTTTGGATGGAGCTGGAGATCATTATTCTAAGTGAACTAAGTTAGAAATAGAAAATTAAACACTGTATATTCTCACTTATATGTGGGAGCTAAACACTGGGTACTCCTGGACACACAGATAGATATAATAGACACTGAGGACATCAAAAGTAGGGAGGATGGGAAGATGGTTGCGACGAGGGTTTAAAAACTACCTATCAGGTACAATGTTCATTATTTGTGGAATAGAGACACCAGAAGCCCAATCCTAATGTCCAATATGCCCATGTACTTGTACCTCCTGAATCTTAAAAATTTGATTTCTGAATTTATTTTTTGGCAGGATCTGTCACCCAGACTGGAGTGCAGTGGCATGATCATGGCTCACTGCAGCCTTCAACTCTGGGGCTCAAGCAATCCTCCTGCATCAGCCTCCTGAGTAGCTGGTTCTATAGGCACATGCTACCACACCCAGCTAAACTTTTTTATTTTTTGTAGCGACGAAGTCTCCCTATGTTGCTCAGGATGGTCTTGGACTCCTGAGCTCAAGCAATCCTCCTGCCTTAGCCTCCCAAAATGTAGGGATTGCAGGCCTGAGCCACCATGCCCAGCTTGATCTCTGAATCCTATGCTCCTTTCTATTTATGCTTTCTCTGCATAATACTTCATTGACAATCCTCACTTCTCATTCATTCAATATTGTGCCATGTTTCTAATTTCTAGGAGCTCTTTACTGTTTTCTGATTGTTACTTTTTCATGGAAGTTTAGTCTCACTGTAGCCATGCAAATCTCTTGAGATTATCAGAAAATTTGTTGTAAGTTTCCTTATGTTCTTTTTGTTTCCTGCCAGGGCCAGCACTGTCTGTTTTTAGTTCTGTTGTATGCTATTGCTTTTCCTTGTTAGTCTCGTGGTTCTGATTATGCTTTTGTTTTCATGAATGAAAGGCACGTGGTTCACACTCTAGCTCTCCTATGTAGGTCTCCACTGCTGCCACATACACCCATTCCTCCTGAAAGTGAATCCACTAAGGTAAGGTAAGAGGGAAGTAGGCATTATTATGGGAGAGAGGGAGGGAGACTGGGGCCTCTGTCCACCATGACCCTTCCTTACTCCAGCCTTTAGTGTTGAAACAGCAGGACCAACTCCACCGGTCCTCAGTGGTTGTCCTACCAAGGAAACATTGTGCTGGGCTTTGCTTGAAATCTTGGAGACAGGGAGTCTCTCTACCTGCCTCTTGGCCTTCCTCACTCCTGGGCTCAGATGGAACTCGAACCCACCCTGGTTCTCAATCCTCTCCTGGGTTCTTATTCCCATGAGTCTCCACACCTCGACCCAGCCTCCCTCCCTGTTAAAGATTCTCACTGCAACATCCGATTGCCTCACCCTGTAGCCCCTCCTCTTCACTTTCTGCTTTCTTTTCCATCCACAGTCGTCAATAGGGCTTTTGTCCCCGTTCGCCATCATGCGGCATTCCTTAGGGCCACCGGTGGCCACCTCATCGCCAGATCAAATAGACATCTCTCAGGGCTTGTCTTGCTGCAACTTCTGCTGTGTTCGGTTCCAACTGTTACTCCCTGGGCTTCCGTGAGCAGCTGTCTCCCGAGAACGTCTCTGCCTGCTCCTTTGTCCTTCTTTTCTAGGCCCCTCTTCTGCTATGACACAGTCGACTGCTGGCATTTCCGTGGCTCACCTTCCTTGCAGCGCTCCGCCATTTACAACAGTGGCTTGAACGTTTTTGTACTTGGTGATAAATATGGTTTAATTAAGACAGAAAAATGCACATACATAGCAGTTTGGATTGCCTGGAAGCCCACTATTGGGCCCAGGTTCGGAATCTTGCTCAGGTGATCTTCCTGGAGGTCCCACCCCCTCCCATAAGTTGACACAACTGATCACTGCCAAATCAATGTCTGCAGCCCCACACTTCCTCCGAGTTTCAACTTGGGCATTTCCTTGCTGAACATACAGTGCCATCTGGATATCCTGAGGGCTCACTCTAGGCCCAGTGATGTTTCTCTTTCTATGTTTGTTAAATTTTGGCTTGTATTCAACTGAGAGCTCAGTCTTTCAGGTACTGATGGGGGACTGTTGAATCCTTCCAGTCTGGATGAGGCAACACACAAAAAGTTGTGTTTCATTGTCAATGTACAATGCCAACTCAGAGCCCAAGAACCTGGGGATGGAGGACCTTAGGTAGTCACAGTGCATAGCTTCTCCTTCATGCCAGGAATGGACTGTCAGCATGTCCCTCCAAACTGTGGTTTCAGAAACCCTTGGGTGGTTCTCTGAGACCCACCGCTGAGGGTCTTTAAAACTCAAGACAACTGGACAAAAAGGGGGAGGAAAGGGGTGCCAGATAAGGCCTGCAGGTACCTGGAGGGTGGGTCCTCCCTTCACTACCTTAAGCAAAGGGGCAGGGGATTCTGTATCTTCAAGGCTGAGAATCCCTTCAGGTGTTCCCCTTAGCCTGATGGCATGAGGCTGCCTAGCCCTTAAATTGTGTTTTGAAGTAGGCGAAGCGGTGTGTCTTCACATTACTTCATTTGAGCCAGCCACTCAAGACTACAAATAAAGCTTCCAGCTCTACTTATGGGGTCCTGCCCTGGAATAGGTAGGAGGGCAATGCCAACTGAGGTCTGGGCCTTGGGAAGTTAATGAGGCAGGGTTGAGGAGGGGGGAGCACAAAAGAGGACAGAGGGCCCTGGCCTCCTATCTGTGACACACCTGAAAGGGTCTTAAAAGCCAATAAGCCCATCTGGCTTGGATTTTTCAAAAGAACACCTGGCAGTTCATATCTGTTGCAAACTTTTTAATGGAGTTGTTAGTTTGTTTCTTCCACTTTGTTTGAGTTCCTTGTAGATCCTGGATGTTAGGCCTTTGTCAGATGCATAATTTGCAAATATTGTTTCCCATTTGGTGGGTTGTCTCTTTACTCTCTTGATTTTTTTTTTCTGTGCATAAGCTTTTCAGCTTGATGAAGTCTCACCTGTCTATCTTAGCTTTTGTAGCATTCACTTTTGGGAACTTGGTCATCAATTCATTGCCTACTGTGATGTCTAGAAGGCCTTTGCAGCAACTTGGATGAAGTTGGAGACCATCTTACTAAGTGAACTATCACAGAAACAAGTAACTGAATGCTACATGTTCTCACTCATAAGTGCCCCCTGATCACTGGTCACATTAGCACAAGGGAGGGGTCAGCAGTTGCTGGGCACTACTAAGGGAGGGTAGGAGGGGGTGGGAGACGTGTGACAACACAAAGAGTACCTGATCTTCTACCAGGGGGAGTGAGGGCCACCTAGAAGCCCAACTTCACCTGCATGCATTCTACTTATGTGGTAAATCCTCACTTGTACTTCACAACTCTATAATAAATAAATTTAAATTAAAAAACAGCACCTGGCTAGTATTTTAAATAAAATAAAAGCGGGTGATGGTTTTGCATGGGGGTGTGATTGGCAGTGGAGAGACTCTCAAGGCAGTTGGTGTGACTGGGGAGGGAGGCGGGGACATGGCTGGGGCTGGAACCATGTGATGCAGAGAGGCTGGTTTGCTGAGGATGGGGGATAGTGGGACATGGTCTGGATGTGAGGGCCTGAGAGAGGAAGTGGCAAGAGGAAAACCCTTGGTACTGACCTGAGCAGTGGGATCATGGTGGGAGACTTCTCCAGGCATGCAAAGTAGAGGAGGAGGAGTCGTGTGGGGTGTGAGGTCGGAGTAGGGACAGCGGGCTCCATCTTGGACAGATTGAGTTTGATGGGTCTGAGGGAGAATCAGTTGAAGATATTCAACTGGTAGATACCTGGGCATACAGGGAAAGGTCCAGGGACAGATCTGGGTAGAAAATATGTTTAGGAGCAGAAGGCATACAGATGGAGACTAAAGCCACGGTAGGAGTGTCTACTGGTGGGAAATACCAGGGAGAAAGGAGAGAAGAGATCTCAGCCAGCCTAGGGGAATCCAGTGCTCCGGGCCAGACGGAGGAGGCCATCAGGGAAGCCGAGGAGGGAAGCTCCTGAAAGCCAGGAAGGACAGCTGCAAGGGAGCATCTCTTTGCACGAGTGTGCCCGTCCACAGGGCACCCAGCAGAGCACAGTGGACAGGCTGAGGGACACGCTCAAGGTCCCTCCTTTGTACCGCGATGCTACTGATCACCCTGCCCACGTCTCCCCGGTGTGCTCAGCTGCCTGGGCTCCTTTCAGCCTTCATTTTCCCTCTGATTTTCCCAAGATCTCAGCTGGCAGTTGTTCCCAGAAGCAGGATTGTGGGTATTGATGGCTGCAGGGAAATGGAGGAGGTTTATGGGCTCTACCTGCATGGGGGCTGCCAAGGCGGCTGGGGAATGGGTAGGGCAAGCTTAGGTGGGGCCAAGGGCAACAGGTGAAATTCGATTTCCGTGTGTCTGCAGTGTGCACTAATCTTATCTGCACTCCGGGCGAGTGAAGATTGTTACTGAAATAAATATTTGCTTCCAGGGCGGTTTCACAGTCCTTAGTCCCTGGCACGCATCTGCCCCTCCCCGTGGGCCCAGCTGTGTAACAAAGACTCCAACCTCCTGTGTCTGAGGTTTCTCCAAAGGTGGCAGGTTGGGCAACTGCTGAGGGCTTCCTGGGCAGATTGCTTGCGCTACCCTTTGGCAGAGACCACAGACTGCACGTGGCCACCCTGTGTGGTATCTTCCATTATTGAATCTTGTCTTACTGCTCAGACAAGAATCAAGTCCCTCAAGGCTGCAGGACCTTCCCAAGGCTGAGCAAATAGGTGGGAGAAGAACTGGGAATACCGGGTTTTAGATCATTTTCTTCTCATGGAGGCATTTACAGCCAATTTCCTGGATTATAGCACAAACTCCTAGAATTTTGTTTGCCAAAGAGTCTCCTGGGGGCTTCTTAAAATGTAGATTCTTGGAGTCCCACCCAGGCATTGTGATTTGGTGGGTCTCTTGTGGCTAGGGAGTTGGTGGATTTTACAAGGACCTCCCAAGTGATACTGGCCCATGGGTCCTTGAATCCCACTGTGAGACATTCTTTCCTAGAAAGTAGCATTAATCTCTGCATTTCCCAAACTACTCTGATGTTTAACTACTCCCAATAAAAATTAGGCTCCAATCAGAAAGCCATCCTGAGAGCTCACATCAGGAAGAAGTTATTCTGGGCAATTTCTCACATGAGTGATGGGGTGGGATGGTCACATGGAGACCAAAACCGCTGGAAGTGGAGAACAGAGGTGTCACCTGGCCAGAGCAGGATTGTGAGGGGATGTCCCATGGGAGTTGAGCCAGGAGAGATGAACCTTGTTGGAACTAGATGTGCCCCAGGGGGATGTGGTCCCAGGAGGAGAAGCCCTGCGCGCCAGTCTCCCTGCTCTCTATCTCCTGGCACAGCCTCCAGAGAGGGGAGGGGGCCTGCCAGAAGGGCAGACAGGTAGGGATCAGGGTGGTGATGGTGGTGATCCAAACACGTCCACAGTGCCTTCTGGCTCTCCTAGTACCTCCTGCTCTGCTTCACATTGTACTTGCTGCTATCTTGACAATTCTCACATCAGCTCCGTGGGGTCAGTGTGCCAGTGCTCTCATTGTCCAGGTCATCCCCGTCCCAGGGAGCATGCAGTGGGCAGGGGTCTGAACCTGGATTCTGATGTCAGAGCCCACAACAAGGTCCCTATGTGTGTCTTGTTTTCTAAGTACATGTTTAGCTGGCACTAGCATGCCCATTCTGCAACTGTTGTAGATGAGGATGCACAAAGTTCACAGGTGAGGGGAAAGCTGGTGTGGAAGGACCTTCCATCGTCTTGACAATATCCTGCTGCTCATGTTTAGCAATGAGAGAACTGCTACTTGCCCTGTTAGCCACCAATATGCCCCAGACGCCAAGGGGCATTGTGGTCTCTGTAGCAGCACATTTGCTGAGCACACTGCAGAGGTTCCTGATAAACACCTGCTATGGTGGCGTCTTGGAGGTCAGGTCTGGCCCACCAGTGTGTCCACTTGGCTTAGGAGAGATGTTGCTTCTTTGTAGACCATTGGCTGGATGCTCCTCCCTTCACCCCAAATGCAGTGACGTCCATAGTCTTTAAGTCTTACTTGCTTTTTTAACCTGAGGTGATCAGTTGAAGGAGTCTTCATGTCATCAGCAGTCTGCTTTGGAAGTGCTCAGTGTTCTAACAGATCTTCCATTCAGGCATCTCTGGCTAGCCTGGAGTGAATCTATCATTCACGAATAGTTACTTTAATTTGACAGCAGAGTTCTTTAAACTTTCAGGACTCCAGTGAGTGGTGTAACTAGCACATTTCCAGATATGTGCACAGGATGGTAGCCACACCTGTGTTCTTGGCTTCCTGCAATTGCTTGTGCAGCTGGTCACACTTGCTGGAAACATAACTTATCGCAGTATGTAATCCTGTGAGGTGCCTCCATTGCAGACAGATGCAGAAACCCAGCTCCCCACTCTCTCCAACCGTTGTTCCCTATAGGAGGTTGACTCATGGGTTCATTGTGTACAAGGACACCCTAAATGGCAGCATCTGGTTTTTTTCATTGACGACCTCCAGCCTATTAGAATTCAGTCCTGGGGACACTACTGGGATGCTCTGGGCTCCAGGACCCCTGGGGCAGGTGGCAGCCGGACACGGTGTCCTCCCTGCTCTTCATGGTGGTCTGTCTCTCTTCTTTTCTCTCTTGCCATTGCCATCTCTGATCACAGTTTCCACGAGTTTGTAATGAATGGCCCCAAGTTGGTCCCTTCCTCCCAACTCTTCACATTTTAATTTTCCATAATTATGTCGTTCGCATCTCAAAATATCTCTCTTGGTCCTTGTGGTGAGTGTACAGGTACAGATGAGGTACAACTGAGGAAACAAAGATCCACCAAGGTTGGTAGCTTCCACAAAAGTGGACTAAGTCCTGTCACCTCCTGCTTCCTTCCTCCCTGGAGGAAAGTTACAGGGTGTCCACCTCATCCCTTCCTCAGGAACTGCCCAACACATGTTCTGGTGATGGTGTTTTTGGGAGAGGAGGACAAAGGTGTTTTGGGATAAATACTTGGTGTTATAGGTTGAATTGTGTCCCCTCTAAAAACTATGTTGACATCCTAAGACCAGTACCTGTGAATGTGACTTTATTTGGGGACAGGGTCCTTGCAGACGTAGTCAAGCTAAGAAGAGGTTATTAGGTAGGTCCATAATCCAATATGCCTGTGTCCTTTTAAGGAGAGAAGAGAAACATGGACACACAGAGGGGAGACCACATGATAAAAGAGGCAGACATTTGAGTGATGCAGCTGTAAGCCCAGGACTACCAGCAGCCACTGGAAGCTGGAAGAGGGGAAGGATTTTACCCAGAGCCTCAGAGGGAACAAGGCCCTGCTGAGACCTTCATGTCAGGCTACTGGCCTTCAGGACAGTGAAAGAATACATTTCTGTTTTTTAAGCCCCGTTTGCAGTCCTTTGTTATGGCAAGCCCCAGGAAATTGTTGCACCCACACACGTGTGTAGGCTGGAGGGACTGCAGGAAAGTCAGCAGCCAGAGGCAAGGCCAACATGACTGACTTGACGAGAGGCTCAGAGTCAGATTGGAAATGCCATGGCTTCTGAGATTCAAACCTTTCTGGATATGGTCAAAACATTTTTAAAGAAAAAGAGGAAATGTGAGAGAGGGGGTCAGAGAGGGGGTCAGTTAGTCATCCCAATAGATGGATTACATTCAGGGAATTCCCATGTTCACAGCTCAAAGGGTCGCAGGGCTCTATTGACAACACTTCCATACTTCTCAAAGTCTCTTCACATACCTCACCTGGTCATCACAATGACTCTGCTGTATACATGAGGCATACAGAGTCTCTATTTTGTAGATAAAGACAGGCTCAGAGAAAGGTCCCTTAAATCATGTGCAAGCAGCTTGTGAGGATCCCACTGTTTCTCCTTCACTGAGGACTGTCTCTGAGAGTAGAGTGTAGTATAGTAAGGTATGGTGCAGTGTGGTTAGCATAGTGTGGTGTAGCACAGTGTCGTGTAGCATAGCATAGAGTAATATGGTATAGTATGATATAGCATAGTGTAGCATAGCATTATAGAGCATAGTATAGTATAGTGTAATACAGCATAGTGCAGTAAAGTATGACTAGTATAGTGAAGCATCATGCAGTATAGTGTGCATATTATAGTACAATCTCACATTGTGGAGTATAGTATAGCACAGTATAGTGGAGTGGAATGAAGCATCATATGGTATAGTGTAGTGTAGTAGAGGGCAGTATAGCCTAGCCTAGCCTAGCATAGCATCAGAGAGTCTAATATGAAGCAGTATTGGATACTTTGGTATAGTATAGCATAATGATAGTGTAGAATGCAGTATAGCATAGCATAGCATAGCACAGCATCATAGAGTCTACTATGGAATAGTACAGTGTACTATGGTATGGTATAGTATAATAGTATAGTACAGTGTAGTATAGTATAGCAGAATGCAGTATAGCATAGTGCAACATCTTAGAGTCTGCTATGGAGTGGTACAGTGCATTATGGTATGGTATAGTATAGCATAATAATATAGTGTAGTGTGGTATAGTAGAGTGCAATACAGCATAGCGTAGCACAGCATCATAGAATCTACCATGGAGAAGTACAGTGTATTATGGTATGATATTATATAGTATAATAGTATTGTGTAGTGGAGTATAATATTGTAGAGTGCAGCATAGCAGAGTACAGTATCATACAGTCTATTATGGAATAGAATAGCGTACTATGGTAAGGAATAGTATAGTCTAATATAGTGTAGTATAGTAGAGTGAAGTACAGCATAGCATAGCACAGCATCACAGAGTTTAATATGGAGTGGTACTATGGTATGGTATAGTATAGTATAGTGTCACATAGTATAGTATATACTATAATACAGTGTGTTATGGTATGATATGATATAGTATTGTGCAGCATAGTATAGTAGAGTACAGTATAGCATAGCACAGCATCATAGAGTCTAATGTAGAATAATACAGTACACTATGGTATGGTACAGTATAGTATAATAATATAGTGTAGTGTAGTATAGTAGAGTTCAGTATGACATAGCAGAACACAGTGTCATAGAGTCTACTATGTGTATTATGGTATGGTATGGTATAGTATAATATAGTGTAGTATAGTGTAGTATAGTGCAGTATAGTATAGCATACATAGCACAGCATCATAAAGACTACTATGGAATGGTACAGAGTGTTATGGTATGGTATAGTATAATGGCATTGTGTAGTGTAGTATAGTAGAGTGCAGTATAGCATAGCACAGCACAGCATCATAGAGTCTACTATGGAGTAGAATAGGGTACTACAGTATGGTATAATATGATATAATAGTGTAGTGTAGTGTAGCACAGCAATGCACAGAAGTGTAGTACGTAATAGCAGAATGCAGCCTAGCATAGCATAGCATCATAGAGTGTGGTACAGAATAGTAATGTAGTATGGCTTCCACTTTCTTTTTTTGTGTGATAAGAACACTTTTTTTCTTTATTTTAAAGTTGTGGGGTACAATTTGGGGTTAGGTATACAAATGTTCATTATGCAGTTACCCTTGTTGATGAGGTGTGCCCCTCCCTCCCCTGGCAGTTTCCCTCAACCGCCAATCCCACCTCCCTTCCTTGGCAGTTTCCTACTACTGCCAATCTCTTTCTTATAGTATTATGATAATTGTTCAAGGTTCACTTATGAGTGAGAACATATGGTACTCTGTTCTTTGTTTCTGTGATAGATCACTGAGTACGATAGACTCTAAATCCATCCAAGTTGCTGTGAAGTCCATGTGGAAGACAGTATGGCAATTTATAAAGAACTAGAAATTGACCTTCCATATGACCCAGCAATCCCCCTATTGGGAATATACCCAGAGGTTTAAGTCAAAACCTGATTCACTAATGTGGCCAATGTATCTTCCAATACACACGATTATTTAAATCTATGTTATTCTTGCACTTTACAAAGGAAAAAGATTGAGGAGCTTTCTAGGACACAACAATTTCCCAGACAAGGCAAGGCTACCTGGTTAATGACCACTTAGTCAGGGCATTCTTGGAGCTTAGAGGCACTGCTATCTCAATTGGAATAATGGGGCTGACTTGCAAGCACAACACACACCCTTCCTGTTATTAGGGGTGTGGGCCTCCCGCAGACCTCAGCAAATGCTTTGTGTGGTATTGGTAGTGCCTTCAGGTGGGTTTGGAGTGGGTTGGGTGAGGTTTGAGATGTCGTCAGGAGGTGAAGATGCCAAGGACTGCCCGGTCCTCTCTGGCACCTCTTGTATATCCAGCTCACAGAGGCTAACCTCCAGTCTCACTTATGAGCGAGAGCCCACTTCTCCATGGACTAAATGAGGCCATCACCTCTATTAGGAAAGTTTGGGTAGGAACAAGCCCACACTTGCAGGAATTTGAAGGTATACGGACCACACTGTCCCTCACAAGGAGGTCTCCTCCCTTTCTTCACATTCCTTTACCTCCCTGGCAGCCCTTTTCACCCCAACACATGCTACATGTGTCTCTTCCTACCACTAGTCCCCATAGCAAGAGTCTCAAGCTGCCATTTAAGCCAGTGATGCAATGTCCCCTGAGACAGTTGAATGGCTGCATCCTGTCCCATTCCCTGGAAGAAAACCATGCACATTCTTATGACTAATATACATACGACCATTTCCAGAAAAGAGTCTACCTTGTTAAATAAAATAATTGGCCATGTGAATTTTAATTTCTAGGGGGTATGTGGGAATTCATTGTTGAGGAGAAGGTTAAAAGTGCAAAGTAGTGTTTTCATGTCAGAAAGAAGTCACCAAACAGCAGCATGAGGTGATTGTGCTTATGTGTGCACGTGTGAACATGTGTGCGCATGTGTGTGTTAAAATCTTTCCCTGAGCTGGCTTTGAGGCAAATGAACTCCAGTTTCTGTAGTCCCCCAAACCCTGGCCATTGTGCTGTCTTTGTTTACCTATTTCCATTTTCCATATCACTCTTTTCTTTCTCCTTATGAAGACTTTCAGTGTCTTGACTGATTTGACCAAATTAAACACTAAGCAACACCAAGATCTACCATAAGCCTGATTTTTATACACAGTCTTAAGCAGAACGGCTGTGGTTTTAATGAATGTTAGTGAGTTTTATTATATGAATGGGGATAAACAGAAATATGCTTATGAGAAGCGACCGCCACACCTCCTGGATGGCCCACTCTAGAGTGTGTCATCTGATCAACCGCACCTCTGCAATCTGTGTTTTGGGTACCATGTTGTCATGGGACTCTAACCCACAGAAGGAAAACCCAGCCTCCAAGAACAAAGTCCTTAAGGCCATATCTTTATTGCTGTCTCTGTCACTGTCCAAGCTCCAGAATATCTCACATCTGCAAGGATCTGCCATGCATAATACAGCAAAGGGAGACTTTCGGTCTGGACTGTTTGACGGGAGACCTCTCCCATAATTTGGGGATGGAAGAAGGTAGATGGGTCCTGGGTGTTCCTGTGAAGAGCAGAGGACAGAGATCTGAGGACATGAGCTCCTGGAGAGAGGGAAGCATGGTCAGCAGGAGAGAAGTGATATGGGGGAGATTCCAATGGGATCCCGAGTGCCTCGTCCCCAGAGCCGTGTAGGGAGAAAGGGGCAGGTGACTGTCCCTGGACAGGCTTGGAAGCAGCTGTGCCCAGAGAGGAAGTGAGTGGCAGCTGAGGGGGACAGCAGGGGAGGCGCGGGCTCAAGAAGAGGACCCAGAGACTAAAAACAAGAAAACAGGGCTCAGGACCTGCTCTCCAACCCTATGATCCCAGAGCTGGGAGGGGAGACAGGGTTGGACGCGGTCCCTCGAGGCAGGCTGCCCCTGGTGTGTCTCTGATGAATCAGATCTGTGACTGTTCCATGGGTCCTGCTCCCTCTTCCGAGGAGCAGTATGCGGTTGCAGCAGGCCCACTGGGAAGAGCTCCTGAGTTTCACTTACAGGCTCTGTGGCAATTGAAAGGAGCTAGGAAAACACCAAGTGGGGCCTGTGATTTAATTGCCCTGCTATTTGTTAATTAGTCTGTGTGAAGAGCCGCAGCTCAGTGTGCCGGTGCGGGGGAGGAGTGCGGTTTGCTGGGAAGTCATAAGCAGCTGGAACATACCTGGCTGGGCAGCAGCTCCTGCTTAGATGGTCTGGTTTCTCAGGCTGCTCAAGCTTCCCATTCCCTCTGGGAAGTTTCTCATTTAGGAGCAGGTTTAAGTGCCTCTTACTTGTTCAAACGGCATCTGCAATCTCCCTCCGACTGAGCCACTTAAGGGGTGTTGACCTTCATAATCAATGCTGGGGCAGGTGTGCCTCAGTCTCCCTCCTCCTTGGGTCTACCCCACTCCAGATGGCGCTGCTTTTGCTCCACTGGGCACAGGGGCTTTTTCCCTCCTCTTCCCCATTAAAAGCTGTTCTCAGGAAAAGATGAAATAGGTCATTTACAGGCTAGTGTGAATGAGCTCCCGCCAACATTTCCTCTGATTCATTCAGTAAATATTAACCAAGTACTACTCATGTTCAGGTGCTGGTGATGTGAAAACATTGTTCCTGCCTTGGAAGTTCTAGGACCAGAGCAGGAGATGGAAAGAGCAACAGATCATATAAGCCAATGTGGTCACAGCAGTATTATTCCCAGGATATTTTTAGGAGAAGGGGTACTTCTTACTTGGATTGTTGGTCAAAGATGACTTTCTGAAAGAGATGTTGGCTAGGTTGGGCCTTAGAGATTCGTGGGAGGAGAGACAGGGCTACATGGCTAAGCCACATCCAAGAGGAAGTGTGTGGAGTGTTCTAGAAACCACGGGTTTAGTGTTGCTGGGTAGTGTGGAGGGACAGACTGGAGCTGGGTATCTAAGTAGCTTGGCAAATGGGAGCTATTGAGGAATCGCAACAGAAGCTAGGCATAGTCCTCTCTTTTTGTGGTTGAACCAAATGGAATTGCCAACGCTCTGCCATTTGGGGCCAACACAAATGTCAGCATCGTGTGGTCCAACCTCACAGAAAGGCTGCTTGGGTGTCTTTGCAGAGGACAGATAAGAAAATGCCACCCTGGAGATCTGTCAGGAACCCACTGGATGGCCTAGACCAGAGACTTCTAGAGCCGATGGTGTCCAGATGCAGGTGTGGACCGGGAAGAGGAGGAGATTCAAGAAACATCTGGGAGGTAAAGTTGGCAGAGCTGGGTGGATTGGGTAGAGGAGAGAGAAGAGGAGCAGGGAAGGGTGGGTCCAGACTTCCAGATGGGTGGATGGCATGTGTCCAGTCAAGATAAGGGACCCTCTAAGGGCCCTGTTGGAGGACAGGGGCTTAGTGAGGCTGTGATGAGTTTACTTTAGATGAATTTAGGAATATTTAGGCAACCATGTATAAATCTACATGTAACAAGTTCTCTTGAAGCCTGGCAAAATGTTAAGATCAATCCAAAGGAATAAAGCTCTACCAGTAAGTTTTTGTTTTTATTTTTGACAGGGTCTGCTCTGGCGCCCAGGCTGGCATGCGATCGTGCGATCGTAGCTACTACAGCTCCAAACTCCTGAACTCAAGTGATCTTCCCACCTCAGAGTTCGGAGTAACTGGGACTACAGGTGTGTGCCACCACACCCAGCTAATTTTTAAGTGTTTTTGTGTGTGTGTGTGGAGATGGAGTCTTGCTACGTTAGCCGAGCTGGTCTCAAACTCCTGGCCTCAAATGATCCTCCCATCTTAACCTTCCAACGTATTGGGACCACAGTTGTGAGCCACCACACCTGGTCAATGGTGGGATTTTTAAAAAGATGTCATGGATGGTTTCAGGATGAAGGGCCCTACCGTTCTCTCTCAAATCACATTTTGTGGGTGGCCACAGTTCAGGCTGGCTGTGGTCCTGCTTTGTGCTCAGAGACTATTGTATGTCCTGCTGGCTCTGAGATTTCAGAGACCAAAGAGGCCCTCCCGATTGTTAGGCATCCATTTAGGCAGAGACATAATGACTGGGCCTTCTCAGGGAAACAGGTCTCAGAGGAGTTAGCTGACTCCTTCAGGTAGCACAGCTCATTAGAGGAAGAGCCAGGGGTCCTGGAAGCACCAACAGTGCTTGGGGCCATCCAGGGCCCTCCACTGCGGGTCCCCATGGACTATCACCCTGGGCAGTGTCTTTTCTCAGGCTCTCCCTGCCCTGCTCCTTTCTGGGGTCCCTTGGCTGTAGCCCACTCTCCATTCCACATACCCCTCAGCTTTGCCGCTGTTCCCAGCCGCTCTAATCTCATGTTTCCCGCTTCCACTAACTTTTGCTCCACACTGTTGGGTCTCTGCACTTCTCTTTCTAAGTGATGACCAATGATTAAAACAATAAACAAATGTATAGGGCACTGGCCTTGTGCCTGCCACACTCTCATATAAGTGGTTTGTATGTACAAACTCTTTGATCCCCCAACACAGCCAGCAAGTGGCTGCATCAGGATTGGAATCCAAGAAAGCAACGACTCTGTGCTCATGTGTAAGTAGGAGCCTGCTGCAGGGCAGTCTTGACCTCATCTTCCTTTCCAGGACACGTGTGGTTTCAGTGAGGACGCTGTGGACAGCACTGACCTGAGTTGTATGATCAGAAGAGACCACTGCTGGGGGAGTAGGGACCCCGAGTTGGAGAAGATGGCTTTCCATCAGCCCCCACCTTCTGGGCGACCACCTCCTGGGAACTGTGCTGATGGGCAAGGCTGGTCCTGCAGGCAGTACCATGACAGGGCTGGCTCTGGGACAGTCCCTGGGGACAGCTGGTCTACTATCTTCTCTGTCTTCTTTCTGGGTAGGGGCCTGGGTTGAAAGAGAGAAGGGAGTTGACCACTGCACCAACCCTGGCAGGGGGATGGATAGAAATCGGGAGAAAGGCTTGGGAGCTCAGCCTGGAGTTTGGACTCAGGATTCCCCGGAATTGCCCAAGGGCTGGCCTTACCACGTGGAGATGTCCTGGGCTCAGCAAATAGAGGTGATGCATTCAGTGCATGGAGGTAACCTGAGCTCAGTGCATGGAGGTAACCTGAACTCAGCATATGCGGGTGACCTGGGCTCAGTATATAAAGATGACCTAGGCTCATCGTATGGAGTACATGGAACTGAACTGGGCAAAGTACATGGTGGTAACCTGGGCTCAGTGTATGAAGTACACAGAGGTGACCTGGGCACAGCATGTAGACCAATGCTTAGTTCATAGAGTTGACCAGGGATTAGCACATGAAGGTATCCTGGGCTTAACATGTGCAGATGGCCTGGGTTCAGTGCATGGAGGTGTCCTGAGCTCAGAACATGGAGGTGACCTAGCTCAGTATAAGGTGCCCTGAGCTTGGAGGTGACCTGGGCTCAGAACATGGAGATGACCTGGGCTCAATACATGAAGGTGATCTTGGCCCAGTACATTGAGGTGACTGGATTCAGTCAACGAAAGGTGATCCTGGGCTCAGCACATGGAGGTCACTTTGCCTCAGGACATGGAGAAGATCTGGGTTCAGCACAAGGAAGGTACTTGGGCTCACACATGGAGGTGACCTGGGTTTAATATATGAAGGTGACTGTACTCAGTACATGAAGGTGAACTGGGCTTGGTACATGTAGTTGCCCAAGGTGTAGCATAGAATATCTTCCTGGGTGCAGGGCATGGAGGTGTCCTGGGCTAAGTTCATGGAGGTGAACGAGCCTCACTCCTGATTGTCATGTGCTGATTGATCAAAGTTGAAATCCTGCTTCTGAAGCTCATCTGGACACCACAGCTGGCGTCTGAGGTTTCCCACCACCTCAAGGACTCTGATGTCTCTTTCAGGGTCTAGGAGCTGGGATAACTCAAGGACTAGGAGCAACACTCACCTAGCACCCCCTGGAAATCACACACACACACACACACACACACACACACACACATTCACACTACTCGCTCACACTCATACTCCAACACCCATGCTACACAATCATACCCACACACTCATACTCACACACTTACACTCATATATCTGCACCTGGTCATAACACACACTCACACTTTTGGGAGGCATTTGTCAGAACTGTCACTGCAGGCATTGGCTCCGGCAGGGGACACAGATGCTACAGGGGTGGGATAGGGACTGAGGCTGAACGCTGCAGCTCTCTCTCTGCCAGCCAGGACCTATGTGGCCCAAACACAGCAAGGCAGCTGGTGAAAACAGCCCAATCGGTCCCCAAGACAGAAGATGGGTCTTCTCTCTCTAGCACTCACAACCACACATTCGCACTACTCACCCACACACTCACACACTCACACTTACACTACTCACTCCCCCCCACACACTTACAGTGCTCAAACACACATTCACGCACCCATACTCACATTCACTCACACTCACACACTACTTAACCACGCGCTCACACTGCTAACACACCCATACTCACCCACCCATACTCACCTACACTCACTCACACTCACACGCATTAACACATTTACACTACTCACCCCCACACACACTTACCCACTACTCACCCATATGCTCACACACTTGTACTCACATTCACTCACACTCACACACTACTTACCCACACACTCACACTGCTAACACACTCATATTCACACGCCCATACTCACCTACACTCACTCACACTCACACACATTAACACATTTACACTACTCATACACATACTCACACTTATACTCACATACCCATACTTACACACACACACTCCACACACTCATGCACTCTTACAGTCATATGTCTGCACATGCTCTCAAATACACACTCTCATACTCACACCCACTCATACACCCACTCAATCACCACAATCACAATACACACTCACATACCCACACTCACCTCCACCATAGGTGCTCCAGGACTCCAAGTGTCCATTGCCTTCCCCCACAGGCTGTCTTCATACCCAGGGTGAATGCACAAAGCAGTAACTCCTCAATGAGTACTGAGTTTCCTCCTCTGCCTTCCTCAGGAGAGGGGCTGTTGCTGGCAACAGATGGGTGATGATGGGGCTAGACCCTCAAGTCTGACAGCTTCCCCAGACTCTGCCTCCCTGCAGGAGGTGGGTCATGGAGCCTGAGGGGAGGCAGGGAGGCCTGGTGACAGCACTTTAGATAAACACACCCAGCGTGCAAATCCCTTGTGTCCTACGACTTGTGTTGTCATAATGTGTTTTTCAAAGTTGACATCTTGAAAAGTTGTGTGTAAATCTATGCTTCAAATCAAGTGTGGTTTTAACTGATTCATCGCTGGTTCAGAAATGGCAATTAGAGTCTGTATTTCAAGTCAATAGTTGGCAAATAAAACAAACTAGGCTTGGTCCTCGTTTGACGTTTCTTCTTCTTGTTTGATGTGAAAGGAAAGAATGAACTTTGTGTCAATCTGTGATCTGTTTGTTTGTCTCACAAATGTTTACTAAATGTTGATTATAGGCCTGATTCAGATTGTGTTTGAAGGGCAAGAATGTAGCAGCAAGCTGTGTCCTCAGGGAGATGCCTTCTGACTGTGGGATACAGGTAATAAAATAAATATGCAGAATACAGGATCGAAGAAGGTGACATGCAGTTATGCAGAACATCAGAAGGTGTCACAGAGTGAATGTTCGTGTCTCCTCCGAATTCATATGTTGAGGCCAGACGCCGTGGTTTATGTCTGAAATCCCAGCACTTTGGGAGGTCAAGGCATGAGGATTGCCTGAGCCCAGGAGTTGGAGACCAGCTTGTGCAGCATTGGTCTCTACAATAAATAAAAAATTTAGCCGGGTGTGGTGGTATGTGCCTGTAGTCTCAGCTACGCCAGAGGCTGAGGTGGGAAGATAGCAAACCCTAGGAAAATTTGGTCCTTTACCCTCAGTTCTCCATTGGTTAAACACAACCAATCTTCAAAGTAGAAGTTTGTTTTGGAGAATGTGTCTTCTGGGTCTAGGTGGTCCTGGGATCTAAATGGGCTACTTTGAAGGGATCTGACAATAATGCAATTACTAAGACTGTTAAGACCTACACATACAATTTCTCAAAGAGGAACAATTAAATATTACTTAGCAGTTATTTAAGCTTTATATTAACTAAGGAAAGGAGATGGAAAAAACAAAACAAAACAAAAAACAGAAAACCAACTCCCTCTGCTTGTTTTTTTTTTTTTTTTTTTAAATAATATTTTTGGTAATAAACTTAACTAAGGTGGTAAAACACTTGTAAACAAAATGTAAAAACTACATTGAAAACTAGAAAATGTTGCTGAAAGCTGTTAAAGAATACACAAACAAATGAAGACATCTTTGTTCCTAGATTGGAAGACAATGTTGTTAAGAAATCCAAAACAATCTGTAAATTCAATGCAATCGCTACCACAACTTCACAAACAATTTTTTTAAACATAGAAAAATGTGTCCTAAAATTTATATGGATCTCAAGGGAATTTTAATTGCCAAAACAATCTTGTAAAAGTAAAATGTTGGCAGTCTCACACTTCCTGATTTCAAAACGTATTACAAAGCTACAGTAATAAAAAATTGTGTGATTCTGTCACAAAGATAGACATGGCACAAGGAAACAGAGAGCTCAGCAATAAACCCTCACATATTTATCAAATGAGGGTGCCAAGACCACTCAAAGGGGAAATGATAGACTCTTCAACAAATGGTGCCAGAAAAACTGAATATCCACATGCAAACAATAAAGTTAGATTCTAACCTTACACATTATACAAAAATTAACTCAAATTGGAGTAAAGACCTAAATAGGAGACATAAATATATAAAACTCCTAGAAGAAAACATGGGAAAAGCTTCATGACATTGATTTGGCAAAAATTTTTTGGTTATGACACCACAAGCACAGCCAACAACAGCAAATTAGATTACATCAAACTTAAAGTTTCTGTGTATCAAGAGATATAGTCATCGGAGTGAAAAGGTAACCTACAGAATGAGAAAAAATATTTGCAAATTATGTATCTAATAAGGGATTAATACCCAGGATATATAAAGAACATTTACAACTCAACAACAAAAACAGCAGAATAAGTAGCCCAATTTAAAAATGGGCAAAGGATTTGAATAGACGTTTCTCCAAAGAAGACATACACATGGTCAAATAAACACATGAAAAGATGCTCTGATGATCACTAATCATCAAGAAATGAAAGTCAAAGTCATAATGAGCTATCACTGCATAGCTGTTATATGTCTACAATTAAAAAAAAATGAAATAAAAGTGTTGGCAAGATGTAGAGAAGTTTGAAACTTCATGTACTATTGGTGAGTACGTAAAATGATATAGCCTATATGTAAACTAGTATAAGTTTTCCTTAAATAAAAATAAAACTGTCATGTGACCCAGCAATGCCACTTCTGGGTATGTACTCAAAGAAAAGAAAAACAGGGTCTGAAACAGATCTCACACCTATGTTCATAGCAGCTTTATACAAAATAGCCAAGTGGTGAAAACAACTCAGGTGTCTACTCTGCTTTTTTAAAAAATATTAATTTTTATTGATAAACATTAGATGTACAATTTTAGGGTACATGTAATAATTTGATGCATATCATCTAATTGAGATAACTGGGATATTCATCATTTGAAATATTTATCTTTTCTTTATGCTATGAACATTTGAATTTCTTTCTAGCTATTTTGAAATGTACAATTGATTAATGTCAACTATAGTCACTATACTATATATCAAACACCAGGTTAACAAAATACTAGCAAACTGAATTCAACAGAATGTCAAAAAATCTTATTCATTATGATCAAGTGGTATTCATATCAGGAATGCAAGGATGATTCAATATATGGAAATCATTAAACATGAGATACATATTAACTGAACCAAGTACAAAAATTATATGAGCATTTTAATAGATGCTGAAAAAGCATTTGATAAAATTCAACATCTCTTTATAATAAGGACCCTGAGCAAACTTGGTATAAAAGGAATATATCTCAAAGTAACAAAGGCTGAATACAACAAATTCACAGTTAATTTCATACTGAACAAAAAAAATTGAAAGCCTTTCCTCTAAGACTTGAAACAAGGCAAGGATGACCACTTTCACCACTTTTATTCAACATAATAATAGAAGTCCTGGCCTGATAAAGAAACAAGAATAGTTTCTTAAATCTTGGTAACATTGTGGAACCTAGAATGGAACTGATGAACTTTTTTTTTTACATAATTTCATTAAAATCCATTGGTCCACTTTGCTAGAATGAATTGCATTTGTCATCTGAAAAATATTAATTCACTGAGTTATGCATAACTTCCAAATATTGACACATTAAAAAAAATCCTACACATTGAGAAAGGTACATAACATCTTACTATTATTAGAAAAATAATATTTATGTCATAGACCCCCAGGAAATGCTTGGGGATTCTCAAAGATCCCAAATTTGAAAACTGCTATGTTAGCCAAAACACATCCTTTCACTGGTTTCGGACTCAACAGACAAGGAAATGAATCCAACCTTTCTCGTGAGGGGAACTCAGAGTTACATGGTGAAAGGCATGGATGTGGGGTGAAGGTGGAGGTGAGAGGCAGAATGGCTACCCGCCCACAGAGCTCTTCCTAAGGATCTGATATTGTAGCAGGAATTGAGTGCATAGTTTGACACATTTTGTCATTCATGTTCCAGTTTTGTTTCCTGCAACCTTATACTATTGCTTAATTGTTTCATGTGTGTCTGACTGGTCATCTCACTTGGTAACTAAGCTTCTGAACAGTAGAGATGAGCCTCACACATCCTCTTTCCACACTTGGAACTGTGGCTGAACACCCAGGTTCTCTTTGCTTTAAAACTTTCCATGTAGTTTTAAGAGTTGCCAACAGACACATGAAGAAATGTTCAACCTCACTAATCATCAAGGAGATGCAAATCAAAACCACACTGAGATACCACCTCACTCCAGTCAGAATGGCAATTATCAATAACTCAAAAAATAACAGTTGCTGGAGAGGGTGTGGCAAAAAGGGAACACTTCTACACTGTTGGTGGGAATGCAATCTAGTACAACCTCTGTGGAAAACAATGTGGCGATTCCTAAAAGCTCTAAATACCGACCTCCCATATGACCCCGCAATCCCCCTACTGGGAATATACGCTGAAGAACTCAAATCACTCTATAAAAAAGATACTGCACACGTATGTTTATCACAGCATTGTTCACAATAGCAAGAACCTGGAAGCAACCATGCTGTCCATCAAAAGAGGCCTGGATTTTTAAAATGTGGTACATATACACGATGGAATACTACTCAGTCATAAAAAGAACAAAATCATGAATTTCGCAGCAACCTGGATGGAACTAGAGTCTATAGTACTGAGTGACCGCTCACAGAAACAAAGATCTGAGTATCACATGTTCTCACTCATATAGTGGACCTTGAACATCCAACGTAATACTATAAGAAAATGACTGACAGTGGTGGGAAACTATGGGGGGGAGAGATGGGATCAACAGTAGTAAATATCTGTCTGGGGATGGGGAGACACCTCTTATCAACAAGGGTTCCTGAACGAAGCATGTTTGTATGCCTAACCCTTAACTGTACCCCACAATATCATAATAAAAAATATTGATTATAAAAAAAAGAATTGACTGTTTGGACTTGAAGATGGACTTCACATTGAAAAGCCATGTGACAATGGGCAAGTTAACATTTCTAAAACTCACAGTTGCCACCACTCTGTAAAATGATGCTACTGCTAGTTTGCTGTAACAGCTCAAGGAAATAATGCTTATAGATGTCTGAGCACTGTCCCTGGAACACATTAAGCCATGGTACATTTTAGTGATTGATTTTTTAAAATCCCAGGACTCTACATTTTCACCAGCACTTGGTGGTGGTGGGGAGGGTGTAAGGGGTGAGTTAAATGTATTCTTCTGTAAGGCCAGGGCTGGGTCATCTCCCTATTTCTAACCAATGAGGAAACTGGCTTTAAGAGCTATTCACAGACAGGATCCTTTTCTCTCAATTTTTTCCATACAGTCTTGGGCAATTTTCTCCATAGTGTAACATTCTTTCCTTTTTTCTCTATTTAAAGGAAAGTTGAAACTTAATATACTCTTTTGCTCATTCTCTGCCTTATAAAACATGCATAGCAATTTTTCTAGAAAGACCTAGAAAGACCAGAACCTGTTCTATCCTCTTAAGTCTGCTTTGGCTGGGCTTGATGACCTATGCAGGTAGACCCTTCTCATTTGCTAAACTGAAGGTATATGTCTGTCCTCCCTTGAGGGCCCTTGCAATATGTGAAATAGCTCTGACAAGATACTTAAAACATTTTATTAAAACTGTTGCTTATGATGATTACCTTTCTTTCCTATGAAATCCTCACTTGAATTAATTTTAGTTTCTCTTTTTCCATTTTATCTCATTTCCCTTCCCATTAAGACTTATTTCTCAAGGAGAAATTCTGATTTCTGGTTTTCATTTTTCTTTTCCTTTTCAGATGATGCTGTAATTAATTCTGTAAGGCTGGGTGTGTTTTAGGGATCTCTTACCTCATTCAAAACTGGACTGATGTCACCATTCCTCTCTATAACAGCATGTTTCTTGGCAGGGCGACCCAGACTTTTCCAAATATAATCACTCTGTACTGATTCAGTTATGTATGGAGGTTGTGTCATCTCCACGAAACCAGGGGACTCAATGGATTGAGGGCCTACTTGACACATCTGTTCACTCTGTCTCATTCAGAACTTGTCCCACCTCACCTTAGAAAACGCAGACCTATGGACAGTCACAATATCAAGCTTATTCAGGGAAAGCTTAAAGAAACGTATTTTGATCACCTACTATTTACTAGGTCTTGGACTAGATTTACCCTACTCTCAAATCCCTTCTTTTCCTAAATCCCTTATCAATAGTTTGCAGCTATTATTCCCAAATGTTAACCAAACATTCATATTTAATACACACTGCTGCCCTGACCACGAGTTCTGTTGTTCCCAGGGTTGAGAACTGTATGGAGCAGGAACTGCAGTTTGGGCACTTGGTTCTTCTGCTAGATTGAGCTTGGCCTCAGGTACACTAGCTACAGACAACAGGTAAAGGACCTGTATGTTATCCAGGGCTGGCAGCACAGACATGGGCTTTGACCCAAACTCACAATTTTAATTTCTGCAAATCATTGCTGGAAAGTATCCAAGCAGGTTGGACTGAAATTTCACATATAAAAAAATTTTCTCAGTCTGACACAGGTAAGTTTTTATCTGTTCCTCTCCACTCTCCTCAGCCACCCAGAGCTGGAGGCCAAGTGCAATTCCCACCAGGATGTTTAGAGTGGAATTTTCTCACAGAGAACAAGATCAATGGCTAGGAGTGCAATTTCAATTCTTGTGCCTGGTGGAGGGAAGGAGAGGCCAATTCCAGCCCTCAAGTTTTTCTGTATCCCACAAAGTATTCAGGTACTCCAAGGAGAATGGTGTATAGTAAGTGGGAGAGCCACTTAGTGGCAGGTGGGTACAGGCAGAGAGGACACCAAGCCCAGAGACACATTTTCACAGAAGTCCCAAGTCTCTGTTTCTGCTTCTCAGCCTTTGGTAGCTATTTAAAAAATTTATATAAATAATGCTCTCTTGTCCAATATTGATGACAATCATCCTCTAGAGCCTGAATTCAGAAGTATAGGCTTATAGCAAGATGTCTTGCATAAGTTACAGGAATGCATTTTATAATCAAATATGTAGCCATGTGTACCTGAGAAAAGTGTAGCCATGAGCATCTCTGTACGTACTTAATAGAGAATTAAGCTGTCTTTTCTGGGAAGTCATATTTTTTCACTTCACATTGTGCAGGTTAAACTTGGCTTTAGTTATGGCAGATTCAGATCACAAGTATGAAGGCAATCATCTAATTAATGACTTGTTCTACTCTATAATTTTTTAAAACATCATTTAAAATTATTTGGTCAGGGTGAATCTTTAGTCATACTGCGTTTAGATTACCCTAAGATCTTTTAAAACACAAATTTGCAGAATTGGCCGTATCAGTCTCAAGAATGACCCATGGGTCTTTTGCTACAGGTCAAGTTGTTATGGACTGAATGTTGAAGTCCTAATGCCTAGTATCTCAGAATGTGACTGTATTTAGAGGTAGGGCTTTTAAAGAGGTAGTTAAAGTTAAATGGGGTTATTAAGGTGGGCTCTGATCCAATCTGGCTAGTGTCCCTATAAGAAGAAAAGATCAAGACACAGACATACACAGAGGGTCAAACAGATGAGGGCACAGGGAGAAGATGGCCATCTGTAAGAGGACTCAGAAGGAATCAGGCCTGTCTACACCTTGATCTTGGACTTCCAGCCTCTAGAACCCTGAGAGAATAAACTTCTGTTCTCTAAGCTGCCTAGGCTGAGGTACTTTGTTATGGAAGCTCCAGGAAACTCAAGCAAGCTCCAGTGGGGAGCCCCAGGGCTTTCTTCTCTCTGACACTTTTTGTCTTGTGACAGATGCAGCTAGCAGAGCACTCAATATCCACCTACCCTCTTCCTTACGAGTAGAAACCTGCAATGTGCTCTACTAAACACTTGATTTCCTACGTTTCTTTTCAAACAATAGATACAGGTGGAACTACATGGGCAGATGCCCCTTCCTCAAAGAAGAATGCAAAGTTTTCCCAGGAAAGCCCCCTGTAAGTCATAACCTTCTCTCTCTTTGGAAGAGGGGTGTGCCCAGCAGTCATCTGTGACAATAAAGCAATTGTCCTGAAGGTGGATGCACAGAAGAATGGAAATAGTGTCCCTGCCCCGTGCCTCATTGATCAACCTCTTCTGTCCCCAGACTAATTTTTAAGAGACAATAAAAATCCATTTGTTTAAGTCAGGTCAGACCAAGTTTCTGGAATTTGTGCCTACAACTGATTTTGATGGATGATAGCCATGACTTGGATAAATTCTAGAAAGACTGCATCTAAATACTGCGTAAGATGGAGCTGGGGAGAGTGGGTGACCCTCTTGCAGGATGGATTCAGGATGCCACTCCAAAGGGAAAAACGAAAACTCACGAGTCTGGAACACGTCAATATGCCTGCTGATGTGGTCATGCCAATGCAAGAAAGGGATGTGAAAAGTTCTGAATTTAGTTCCAAAAAATCAATTTCTGCTAGTACAAGAAGGAGCTCTATAGCTAAGCAACACTAGTGAAAAAGAAGTGAGTGTTTTGGTGATGGAGATCAATGTTTCTGCTGTGTGGTGCCACTTCCAAAGGGTGACTTCACTCTTAGGCTGCAGTGATGAAAACACAGGCACCTGCACAGCCGATGATTGTGCCACTTACTCTGGCTGGTCAGGCTGTGGCAGATTGCTGTGCTCCACTGCCACAGCCTGACCAGCCAGAGTAAGTGGCACAATCATCGACTGTGCAGGTGCCTGATCTAAGAGGCAGAGATGGCGGTGCTCCCCTAGTAGGGAGTGGCCAAGGTAGTGAGCAATTTTCAAAGTTTCCACCGAAGGAATGAAAACTCGGGGGGTGGGTGGGGTTGAAAGACCTTCAGGGGAAGGAGAACAGCATTCATTTTGTGTGACCCTAAAGGGTAGCACTCTGACAAAAGCTGGAGGTGACAATGAGCCATGGCGGGCTCCAGATGGAGAAGAACTTTATCAGCAAGAGCTCTCCAAAACTGGAATGGGCTGCTTTAAAAAGTGGCTAGTTTCACCCCTGTGGAGGTACTCCACAATGACCATGTGAGCCCCCACTTGAGGTGTGATGGAGGGAAATCCAGGCAGGAAATGAGGGACGGTACAGATGACCTCTGAGGTCTGAGTCTAAGAAGTCTACTGGGCTGCTTATGAGGGCGTGCAATCAACTGTTCATTCACTGAGATTCTCTTATGTGTTGGGGCCTCTACCAGGTGTGATGATGAGGGGTAAAAAGAAATACAAACATGATTGCATCCAAGGGCTCCTCACTCTTGAGTAAGTGGGACTTGCTCCGGTGAGAAGGCTGAGTGTCCTGGAAATCAGAGAAAGGGAAGTGCTGGGTGGATGCCAGAGAAAGGAAAATGTGGGATTTGATCTGGGCTTGAGGAATGACCTGGTTTCATAGAGAAGGAAAGGAAGGTGAGAGATCTGCTTTCAGAAGGGTAGAACAAAAGCAAGTGACAGAGGCAGCCCGGGCAGTGTGTAGAGCATCTGACCTGACTGTGGCAGAGCGTTTGTCATTGTCACAGAAAAATCAACTTGGAGAGGTGAGCAGCCTGGAGACCCAGACCAGGGTCAACACTTTGTGAAAACAATAAAGGGCATCATTTCATTCTTTTTTTTTTTAATGGCTGAGCAGCAACATGGGTGGAACTAGAGATCATCATCCTAAGTGAATTGACTCAGAAACTGAAAACCAAACTCTGCATGTTCTCATTCATACGTGGGAGCTAAATGGTCACAAAGATGGAAATAATAGACGCTGGGGACACCAATAAGGGAGAAGATGAGGAGGGAGTTAGGGTATGGAAACTACCTATGGGGCAAAATGTTCACTATCTGGGGAACAGACCACCTGAGATACAAACCCCATCACTACAAAATATATCCGTGTAACAAACATGCATGTGTATTCCCTGAATCTACAATTTACAAAAACAGAAAAGAGAAGTCAATTACTTAAGATTCTCAAAGGGTTTTCTCAGGGAAGAAAACAAACCACAAGACCAGCACCACCTGGGATAGACTCCAAGGTTCGAGTTAATGTGGTATGATCCCAGAGTATTCCTGAAGTCCGCAGGTGAGATGTGGTTGAATGAGGGAGGGTGTTACCTGGGCTTAAAGACACTTTTTTAAAGGTTTAGCAATTTTTGCGTTAATAATAATGATAATAATTTTACATTCTGTAGTCACCTGTTTTAAGTGTATACTTCAATGGTATGTAACATATTTATAATTGTACAGTCATGACCACAATTCAGTTTTGGAACATTTCTATCACTCCAGAAAGATCCCTAATGATTATTTGTAGTCAATCTCCATTCCAGTCCCAGCCCCAGTCCAAGACAACCATTAATTTGCTTTCTGTCTCTATAGATTTGCCTTTTCTGGACATCCACATAAGTGGAATCATGCAATCTGTGATTTTTTTGTGTCTGGCTTCTTCTACTCAGCATGATGTTTTTGAAGTTCCTCCAAGTTGTAGCATGTATCAGCAGTTTATTCTCTTCTTTTTTAATTATTGAAGAGTACTCTCTTGCATGGATATTTTATTGATCCATTCAATAGTGGTGGACATTTGGATTGTTTCCAGTTTGGGGCTTGTTAGGAATATTGATGCTGTATACATGTGTGTACAAGTCTTTGTGTGGCATGTGTTTTCAGTTGTCTTGGGCAGATACGCAGGCGTATGTAGACTGAGTTTTGATGATCAAGAAGTCTTAGAAGGGGGGAGGACATGGTGGAGGATCTCTCAGGGACACAAGCTCCCACTGAATCTCAGTCCCCTCCAGCGTGGAGATATGAGTAGGAATGTGATAAGACACTGGATGAGGTTGAGTAACTCGGGGAGGGCCATGGATCTGGAGCCTTTGGTATCCATGAGGAAGAGCTTGGTCTTGTGGTTGGGGACATAGAGAAGTGGTAGGCTCCTAAGTAAGGATGTAGGGTAGAGAGCAGTGTTTCAGGAAGAGAGATTTAGTAGCGGGAATGGTGGAGGGAACGGAATAATGAGAGTTAGGGGATTGGTTGTATGTTCAGGATGGTGTAAGTACAAACAAGGATGTCAAGTCTGGCAGCAGCACTGAGACTGGAAAAAAAGAGGCAGACTGAAGCACAGGAGAGAACATGCTGGAAAACCTCTTGTGGAATATGGCTGAAGGCAGAAAATATCAAAGTTGAATTAATTGTGCTTAAGTGGTTCATTCAAACTAAAATTAGTGCTCACACCTAAAGAAAAGTGCTTGCTATTTCTTTAAAATTTCCTTTTTACACATTATGCTTGAAGACTACTCAGAAATAACTATAAAATATCAAAATATGAGTAAACTGTTAAATTTAACAGAATAAAATTCACAAGGGGCCCTGATTCTGACACCACATAGACAGTAAATGACTACAAATTCTAAATGAGCACAGAAAACGTCTGTCTTGTCAAATATATTAATTCCAGCAGTCTAATATATATACTTAATTAAAATAGTGAAACCATCTGTTCAAAAGGCTTCTTGGTGAAACTTTAATTAGTTGTCTAAGTTATATTATGTAGCAGAGAGAAAGACCTTGGCATTGCTTTCTTCTTAGCAGATTTTGAAACTGGGAAAGGGATACAAAAATATTGCTTTTGGTGACAGTTGAGAAGAGAAAGGAACATTTCCTGTGCTTTCTTTTTGGGTGTCTCCACAACTAACTCAGATTAAAAATTGAGCTCAAGACCTTGTAATACCTATCTGAGCATGTAGGTCTGCACTAGGGGTGTGTTATGGTGAGCTCAGATTTTATCTGATGATTGTATTTAAAGAATGTCATTTCTTTTTTAAAAAAACTAACTGTGGTTTGAAAAAAGCACATAAAATTTATCATCATAACCATCTTTAAGTGTTTATTTCAAATGTGAAGTATATTCATATTGTTTTGCATCTGATCTCCTGAGCTCTTTTACCTTGTAAAACTTGAACTCTCTGCCCATTGAAACAACTCTCCATTCTCTCTCTAGCTGCCAGCCCCTGGCAGCCACCATTCTACTGTCTGTCTCTATGAATTGACGACTCTAGTTACCATATAAAAGTGGCTCATACAGCATCTGACTTTCTGTGACTGGCATATTTCACTTAGCATAATGTCTTCAAGGTTCATTCATGTTGTAGCATGTGCCAGAATTTCCTTCCTTTTTAAGAATGAATAATATTCCCTTATGTATATATGCCACATCTTCTTTATCTTCCTCCTCCTCTTGCTTTTTCTCACCCTAATAGTCTGAGTTCAACTTTGTCCAGTTTATTTAATAGGAGAAGGAGAAACCTATGATGAGGAAAGGGAGCACTGGATTAGGAAAGTCAGAAATTTCCAGAAATCCCTGGTTACCCATTCATCCATTGATGGACACTTGGGTTGTTTCCACTGATTGACTATTGTGGGTACCAATATCTCTTTGAGATTCTGGTTCCAATTCTGTTGGATATATACCTAGAAGTGTGATTGCTAAATCATGTGGTGATTCCATTTTGAGTTTTTATGAGAAATGGAGCATTATTTCTTTTATAGTAGATTTTAAATCATGTAATAACCTGTGTCATATCAGGGCCTCACCCAGATTAACCTTTCATTCTGGAGCAGTTTCTCTAAAGCCACTGAAGCAGTGAGCCGAATCTCACCTTTCTCGCATCCTAAAGTACAATTGAGATAAAGTGGTAAATATAAAAAAAAATTCCTGTGGGCTTTGGAAGATGTGGATTCTATTCCTGGCTTCATACCCTCTGTTTGCAAAACCTTGAATAAATCATGAGACCTTTTGAGGTCTCAGTTTTCTCATATGTAAAGAGGAAGAGATTGAAATAAGTAAGATTTAGCTGCCCATTGAGCTCTAAACCTATGAAAATAACTTCCAAGGGGAACAAATGCACACACAATATTAAACTTACTTATTATTGCAAGATCCTGAGAACTATTAAAGAAACAGGGCAAAGTTGAACTCTTAGGGTGAGGAGAAGTCAAGAGTAAAGGACAAACACACAATACACCACTGAGGCTTCCGCTGCTGTGTTATAACAAACCCTGCTTTCCCAATGAGCTCTGACATGATGTTTGACAGTTGCAGTAGAAAGTCCCAGCATGACCAGAGGCAGAAATTGGAGGTCCCTGGAACAGATGTCCAGGCAAAAGAGTGGAGATGGCCACTGGAGCTACTTTTGTGGCATTCCTTGGAATTGTATTGTTGTAAGCCAAATTGGTATCCAATGATTATTTTTCTCCATAAGCTTGGCTTTGAAAAATTCCACTAGCTAGTTTCAGTTTTGTTTGTGTAAATAATGCATTTGCCTTTTGTCAAAGGCATCGATATTCATGTTTTTGTCATTTGTTGGAATATTCATTACCTTCTTGGGTTTCAGGACAGTAGTAATAGCTTATAACTAGCCTTAGTACAGTATCAAGGCACTGTGGTTCTCTGACATCAAAACCCCATGTGGCCTGCAAATGTGGATAAAGTGTAGCTGAATTGTACCGTGCTGGTCAAATACTAGGTCGTCAACCCACAATAGTTAAGCATTTGTTTTTGAAAAACTCGAGCAACAAATCTGTGCTAGATTATCTATTCTGAGCAAAGTCTTGTTTTTCACAAAATCCCAAATAAGCTGTGTTTTCCCATTTTGCCAGAAATGAATTTGTCTTTGACATGAATGCCTGCCTAATAATTATAGAATTGAGGACGTTCTATAGACTTGGGCTAAAAAGATGAACTTCCTACATTTTATCTGCATCTATACTATTTCTTATTAGAAATTAAGTACGAGAACCTTTTGTTTTTAGCATGCTTGGGGGAAGTAACTGAATATAAATAAGGAAAGTGATAGAAAAATAAAGCAAAAACAAAGGCGAAAAAACAGATGATCATTTAATATGCAGACTGAATCTAAGAAAATTACTATCTAGTCACAGAGTTTCTGTATGGATAAGTTTATGGGGAATATAATTAACAGACTGAGCAGAACATGCAGCATCTTCATTTATTTTACAAATACCAGTCTGAATGTGAATTGACAATGGACTAACTTACTCTTAACATCCAAACAATTTGGAAGTAATTGACTCTTTGGATAATAAGGTCCTTTGGGGTTTTTCTGTTTCCCCAAAGATGTCTTAATAAACATCAATTAGCATTGCATAGGTCTACAGCTGTAGATGAAAATAATCTTTATTAGTTCTTTTTGTTTGTTGGAAATTTGGATAAATTGAGTTGACTGCACCCATGGGGTAAGCAAACACAGGCGTGCTCTCTCTTAATGGAACTTGTTATATATTAATTTTGCTGGCCTTTTCCAGTTAAAAATAAGTTTCATCACAAATATTGCCTTCCCCAATGAAGCTTTCTGGATAATTCCAGCCCATACCACTGATTTTCTTAGTGGCTTTCTCACAACACTTGATGTCCATAGTTTTTAGCACTTTTGTTATTTTCATGGAGCAGTCTTGTTCTGCTGTTGCACTGTGTCCTAAAGATTTTGAGTAAAGGTGTATCTCATCAGCAAGGTGTAAGCCCTTTTTGAAATTCATTCTATTCTGGGCATTTAATAAGTAGTAGATAGTATACTTACGCAGTTTTATTGAAACCTAGGGACAAGTTATTTTCAAATGCGTGTTATTCTGTCAAGATTGAAATGATCCCCTTTTTGTATCAGTTAGGAATTGTATGTGGGGAAATGTAACAGAGCCCCTAGTACAGTGACTCTGCCATTAGGAGTGTCAGTTAGGCAATGGCAGTCGGGGTTGGAGCAGCACTCCGGAGGCAGCTTCACATTTTGAGTCTTATTTTTCTATTACTCTCTCACTCACAGTCGTGATCACAAAATAGATGTTCCACCTTCTGCCTCACATCCACTTTCTCCAGAAGAACAGGAAGAAGGAGAAGAAGAAGGAAGAGAAAGTGGATGAAAAGAAAAGAGAAGGAAGAGAAAAAGGAGGAGGAGGAGGAGGCAGAGGAGAAACCAGGAATGAAGAAGGAGCATTGGATCAGGAAAGTCAGCAGAAGGCCCTGGTTAATTCCTGTCCTTCCCTCCCTGGGTGTAACTATGTCATGTAGACAATGCCAGCTGCAAGGAAAGCTGGGAAATCCAGGTTAAAAAAATATCTGTGTACAATGCTGTTTGGAAAAGTACTGGAATTCTTTGGGTAAGGAAAAAAGGAATAATGAGTATTGGGCAGCCTCCGAACCCCTGTAGGTTAGGAAGCAAGATGGGAAACCTGGGGAAACCTTGCTGTGGAACTCGGAATACCTCTGAATAACCTTCGGGTCTACCAGTTATTATCAGACGGGTGTGAGAGACATCATGGAATGTCAGTGGCATTAAGTTCTTCAGACTAATTTCTAACAGCACAAGACACTAGCTTGAGTAACCATTTTGTAGAGTTGTGAAACAGAGAACCTCATTTGGAGCTCAAGGCAGCTCTGAGGTAACCCTGTCAGCAAACCTTCCCTATATAGAGCTCCCATCTAGGCTTCTTGCTCAGCCAGTCATTCTAGGGGGATCACCCCTCAAGTCTCTATAGTTCTTTTGGAGGAACCCCTCCTAGGTGGAAGAAACCCTGAGGTGGAGGAAGTCTTCTAAGGAGGAACTCTTCTCAGGTGGAGGAACCTCTCCTAAGTGGAAGAAGCCCTTGAGGTGAAAGAACCCTTCTAAGGAGGAGGAAACCCTCTGAAGTAGAGAGATCCCTCTGAGTGGAAGAATCCCTCTGAGGTGATGGAAGCCTTCTAAGGAGGGTGAACCTCTCCTAGAAGAGAAGCTCCTCCTAGGTGGAAGAACCCCTCTGAGGTGGAGGAATTCCTCTAAGGAGGGAGGAGGAACTCCTCTGAGGTGAAGAAACCCCTCTGAGGTGGAGGAAACTCCCTAAGATGGAGGAACTCCCGGGGTGCTTGAAGAGAACTCATAGCACTCGGCTGATCTTGTCATAGTATGTCAGTATTTGTGAACTCCTCTTGTAGTAAGGGGAGGTGGAAGTTGGCCACTGACAGGGCCAGCAATGTTACTCTGCAGGGCGGAGACTGAGGCATGTGGTGAGGAGAGAAGTTGCCAGGTGTACAGTTTGTTAAGGCAATGCCAGGTTAGAATCTCAGTGCTTCATGCTTCCTGACTTTTCCTTGACCTTTTGCTCAGGTAGCTTTATGGAAACCAGAATTATAGTTTCTCATTTTCTAGTAGGAATTAATAATTTTAATGTTCTTGGTTTTGAAACTCAGGTGTGAAATCTGAATTAATCATACTCTTTGGTTCACAACACATTGCCATCGTTGACTTGTGTAAGGTCCCTCTTTTCCGTCTGTCAATCATATCTATGTATTTATCCTCTATCTCTATCTCTATCTCTATCTGTATTATCTGTCTATCTACCTCAATCTGCCTGTCTATCATCAACTATCATCTACACATCTAGCATCCATTTAACGATCATCTACCATCTGTCTGTCTGTCTGTCTATCTACCGTCTATTTATATCTCTATTATCTATGCACCCTCTATCTATATCATCTATGATCTATGCATCATTTTCTATCACCTACATATCTAGCATCTATTTAACGATCATCTATCACCTGTCCATCTGTCTGTCTGTCTATCTATCATATATCCATCTATCTCACAGAGAATATTAATATTTATTTAGAGGAACCTAGTTCTTTTTTCGATTCTGGTTCCACAAGGTGGATTTTCTATGTTTCCTGAAAACTCCTTAGGAAAGTTTACTGGTTTTATGCCCCTTTTACCTAATCAAGGAGCAAATGTGCTGACTGTGTCCCCAAGTTGGGTGTTGAAGTACGTGATATATTTGAGGGATGCTGAGACAGGCCAATGGCATCTTCTCAGTACTCGTGCCTGCATGGCCCCTGGGGGCCTCGGTCTTGTTGAGTCCCAGTGGAATGCAGGCTGCTCATGCATCACTCTTCCAGAATAGGACTGGTGGGGCCACCCCTGAAACTCAAAAATCACTCTGCAATATGTATCTCTTTCTGCCCCTTGTCCCTACTGACTTTCCAAGATCTCTCTGGCTCCTGAGTATCTATATACACTGTAGATATTCTTACAATGATTTCCTTGGAGAAGGAAAGACACAGGTAGGGTGCTGTGCGGTCTGGAGGACATGTGAGATCTTTGCCTGGAGACGGGATGGGTCCCTGGTGCTGTGTGGGAGGCATCTACTGAGTCTCACACAGGTGGAAGCCCACGTCCTACTCTTGGACGTCCAGCCTCAGGATGTCTGGGAGGAAGTCAGAGCACCTGTGTGGTTCACCAGCTCTTGGGTGATTTTGACATGCACCTCTGCCCCCGGACCAAAGAAATCAGTGCTGGACTCAGGTGGAGACTTAGATACACATTATCCTAAGAATGACTTTTGAGAAATTGAGCCCTTCCCCTCAAGTGTATGTGTGTGTATGCGTGTGTGTGTGTGTGTGTGTGTGTGTGTGTGTGTGTGTGTGTGTATGTGTGTGTGTTTCATGCTAAAAATCTGCAATTTTATGTAAGAAAATCTGTAAAAATACAGAAAACCTGCCTCGTTGCTTAAACAATTTGCTCAAGCTCATCACTCTTCATAATAATCAACAATTTTGATCTCCCTGACACTGTTTGAAGTCCAGATTTCCTCCAAGCCTGAAGGCCTGCCCTTCCTGGAGCAACAGTGACTGGTGTTTACTAAGAGCTCCCTGTGGTCAGTTCTGGATTCATATCAGCCCTGATGGCCCTGTTGTTGTGCTTTATTTTTACACTAGGCAACGCAGGGGCTGAGCAGCTAAGAATCGTGGTCAATCACTGCCTGAGGAGTCAAAGACCTGGGTAGGAGGTGGGGCTCCAAGTGCCTTGTTCCTTAGCAGGCTACTGCATAGACAAGCCCTAAAAAGAAACATTGGGGTGTTGACAGAGCCCCCAAAAAGATTACTGGAAGGTCCAAGCCTCATTGTGATGTAAACTTTTGCCTGTGCTTGCTAAGAGGTCAGTGATGCAATGATATTTAAGACATCCCCGTGGAGTAGGGGTGTGCCACACTTCTGGCATGTGGCTGGGTTACCCCATCAGGTTCCCAGGTGACAACTCAGGACAACGAAGCAGAGCCATCCCCTCCCCAAAGGCTGTGTTTGGAGGGCTGAGTAGGGAAACGGGGAGTTATAAGTAGTAGGAAAGCTGCTTGGTCCCTGGTTTGAAAGCCAGAGTTCAGGGTGGGGCTAGTCACAGTACAGGGGTTGAGAGTGAGTCGAACTAGACAAGGTGGTGATCAAAAAACTCCTAAGAAAATATGTATAATGCAGTACATCATGCGCATGTGTGCCAAACTTGCTCTGGACAATAAAGCTGACCCTGATGTAATGCATATTGTTTGATTCCATTTCAGAGAGTGCAAAAGAAGGGGGATTACTTGTGCCTGGGTTCTAAGACCTACCTTCTAAGAATTGGAATTAAGTAGAAAAGATAGTGACCAATCCAACTCTCTAATCATGCCCTGTTGTTCAGGTGACCAGCCTGTCCTGAAAGTGTCAACTGACATCAGCATACAAAAACACAGCACTTTAGAGTTTCCAAGGATTTTTAGGAGTTGATGTCATATAGCTCCATAGGAAAGAGTCAGTTCCTAAGGAGAGACATAGTCACCATAGGAGGAACACAGTCCCATAGGAGGGACCCAGCCTCAATAGGAGATACTCAGGCTCCATACGAAGGTCCCAGGCCCCACACGTGGGACTTAGCCCCATAGGAGGCGCCCAGCCCCATAGGAGACACCCAGCTCTCATAGGAAGAACCCAGACCCCATAAGAGAGACCTAATCCCATGAGATGGACCCAGCCCCATAGGAGGGACTTGGCCCAATAAGAGGGACTTAGCCTCATAGGAAGGACCCTGCCTCCACAGAAAGGAACCAGCCCTATAAGAGGGATCCTGCTGCATATGAGAGACCCAGCCCCAGTAGGAGGGACCCAGCCCCATAGGAGGGACACAGCCCTATAGAAGAGACCAGCCCCAAAGAAAGACTAAGGACCATAGAAAAGATCCAGACTGGTAGGAGGGACCTAGCCTGATAAGAGTGACCCAGCCCCTATAGGAAGGACCCAGCCCCATAGGAGAGACCCAGCCCCATGGGAGGGACCCAGCCCTGTAGGAGGACTCAGGTCCATAGGAAGGTGTAGTCTGTTGGCAGACAGACTGTACACTCAGCACACCTCGCCCAGACTCTCACCCCTCATGGCTTCCTTTATTTCTCACCCTCATTGCAGTAAGCTTCCTCACCACTATTGCAGCTCCTGATTTTGTTTCTTATGGTTTTTCTAAAATAGCAGCTGGAAAGTTTAAGTTCAACATCCCACTTCTTTCCATCCCATGGTGACCTCCAAAAAACTCCTTACCTCCTCATGGTGCCCTGTACTCCCTTCCCTCTGGCTCACCCTGCAGCTGTTGGGCTCCAAAGATCCTTAAGGCAGTGGAGCACTGTCCCACCTTGAGATGTGTCCTCCTCTCTGCTTCTCTGCAGAGATGCCTGTGCCCATCCAGAAGCTCCCTGATCTCCTTCCAGTCTCTGCTCAAATGTCATAAGTCAGAGACTTTCCGGCCATTCCAGCACAACCCCTGACCTGGTCTTCCTGTTCCACTTCTTTGCCTTGTGTTTCTCTGCAGCTCTTACCACCTTCTGGGACAACATGCCTATTGTCCTCCCACTAAGGTGTGGCTATGTGAGGACAGAGTGCCCTTGTTCAATTCACAATGCACGCCAGGTGCTAAGTGAAGGAGCTGTCACATGAGAGTGCTGCTGATGGCCCTGTGAAGCTCTTGGTGAGCTTCTGCTCCTAGGTGGACCCTTTTCAGGTGGTTTGTGGTAGGTGGTTTGCTAATGGGATGCCCATACAGCCCTGTCTTTCTAAAAAGTGTTCTGTGCAGTAGAACACTTATTTACTGCTTGATCCAGGTGGACAGTGAGTTGGAAAAGGAGCTGGGGCTCCAGAAGAGAACCAGGACCTGTGTCCCTCATTCAGTTATTCTGTGATTATTAGCCCCATGAAAGAGAGTCCATCCCCAAGGAGAGAAATAGCCTCCATAGGAAGGACCTAGCCCCATAGGAAGGGCACAGCCTCCATAAGAGGGGCCTTAAAGTCTCTGAACCTCACTCTTTTACAGGGTCAAACTGAGCCTGAAGTGCCTTCCTGGAAAGGTAGATTGAGAGTGAAGGAGCATGTATTTTACCAAAGACATTAGGCAAAAGGCTGCTACATGACTCTGTGCTGCTGTTCTGTGCTGATGCGTATTGGTATGAAAGTAGGTGACAACCTCGTGGTGTTCTCTTCATGGCATTTCAGAGCTGGCCTGGGTCCCCTGGACAGGGGGACCATCAGGTACTGAAAGCTGGAGAGATGCATGGGAACTCTGGTTCCAGGAACATTGGAGAACAAAGTCAATTTCATGTTCCAGGAAATAGTCTTAAAAATATCAGTTTTACAAACTGCTAAGCTATAATACACAACACCAGACAACAGAGATGGTGCTTGAGAAGCTCTTTGGAATCTAGTTATCCGAGCAGCTCACCCAGGTGACCCTGGTGGGGCCCTGCATGTTCAAGAAGCTGGGGAGATGTGTGGTGAAGCCACAGTTGTTATATCCAGCTCGTTCCACTCAAAGTTTCACTAATCAAACACATATTGAACAATTTCTACATGCCAGGTATTGTGGTAGGTACAATGGATTAACAATGTGATTATGAGAGAGAAATAATGGTAGCACAACATTGTTGGGTACTGGATTATTGATTTAGGGGTGTGTGTGTGTGTGTGTGTGTGTGTGTGTGTATGCAGAGCTCTTATCTAGCCTTATGACAAACTTAGCTAGCAGGTCCTGGAGTTGATAGTTTGTAAACATGGCTGTAGTCATGCTTTCTGTCATGAACATCCAAGACAATTCCCTCCCACAGGGAGTCTGGGCTTGGCCAAGCGATTTGCTTCAGCCCATGGGTAGGTGTGGTGGAGACTTGGAGAGCACTGGACATTAGGGCTGAGCTCTCTTGCTGCTGTTAGAATCCCAACATCATGACAACGAAAACCTGAGCTGGCATGACAGGATGTGAGAGGAACATGGAGAACAACTGCAGGATTCTAGCTAATGTTCGGCCGGCCTTCAGCACCATCTGCTGACCACCAGACCTGTGAATGGAGTCTTTCAGACCATCCCACCTCTGAAAGGAACAGCACTGCCCGGCTGGGCCTAGCCTAGATTGCTAGTCCACAGAATTCTCAGATGGACTTTCTTCCAAGCCACTGACTTTTGGAGTGGCTTGCTGCATGTTTTATTGATCCAAAATGGAGAACTTTGTGAGCACAACTTTTGTTTGAGGTTGCAAGTAAACATCACGGGTGAACTACGCAGCAACACATTGAGCCCTTTCACTCCATGGGATGCTCTGGAAGAAGACAGAAAGGAGCAGTTAGAGAGCTTGGATCTAGATCATCACTCTTTAAGGATGTAGTTCTGTGAATGAGAAGGTCTGAGAATATTCTATGTGGTGGAGAGAAACCCATTCTCTACACCAATTAATTTGGCCAAGAAATTTAGTTCTTTGTCTACATGGCTTCAAAGACAGAGTCTTATAGCAAATGCTTTGAAAAGAGCGAGATGAACGTCCAATAATTTATTGAGCATTTACTGTGCTCACAGTGCAGTGGAGGATGCTTGAGGATGCAGGGAATGAAGAAGACATGACATGGTTCATTCTCAATAGATGAAGAGACCTGGAACACATGGAAATGCCTGCCAAATTCCACCATGGTCCTCATGCTCATGAAGGCTCTGGATGGAATGTTACAGAGGCTGTCCCCCTTCAGGTAACACAGTCTTAACTTACAGCCTCTGAAATGGTGTGGAAATCTATATTTATGCCTCATCAACAAGTGCATATTTGTTGTGCATGTACTATATGCTTTGCTCTGTGTTTAAAGCGATGAGGTTCACAGCAAGGAGCTTCTGATTCATCCCACCTCCCCAGTGAGGCTGACACTATGAAGCAGTCAGGGAAGAGCTGAGGAGGTGTTGCACAGGGATGGGGAGAAGCTGCCCTTGAAGGAGGAGGACAAACTGAGAAGAGACAAGAGGAGAGTCAGGGAGGAGATGGGAGATGTGTAGGCTTGAACAAGGTTGAGGCCCCTGGAGCTGGAGAAGAGAGGCGGTCTTTGGAAGGTCAATCACTGACAGACTTTTCTCTGAGAAGCCTAGTGAGAAGAAAAGCACTTTTCCCAACACAAAGTGAGAAGGAATCTAAATCCATGTTCTCAGAGCTGAGAGAGTATTTGGAAATTACCCCTGGGCAGGGAAAGAACATGGGGAGCACCTGTGATGTGTCACATGCTCTACTCTTGTGGTCTTTCATTTCCCTGAAAGGCCATGGGATCAAAAGGACAATCCCTGCTGGAGGCCAGGAGGGTCGGCCATCCTTCCCAGGGCTGGTGCAGCAAATCCTATCCCACCACTTCCCCTTGGTGGACTTCCTTCTTCCTCAGGCTGAAATGGTTACCTGTTTTAGATTTAATAAAAACAGCAGCAGCCCTAATCTTCCAATGATTGGCTTTTTCACTTTAGAGCTTGCCTTTGTTATTTAAAAAAAATCTCTTTAGGTTTTAAATTGATTAGGTAGTCTGAAAGGTCACGTGCTTCTCTGAAGCAAGTAGAGATTATTTGTGACTATCAATAATTATTTTCTTATTAATGTAATTAAAGATCTCATTCTTTCCTATCTAGTAACCTAGGAGAAATAAATCTTCCAATTATCTCCGCTTTCAGGTTCTTTTTTTTCCCAAAATATCTCTAATTATCACTCTTGCTACAAGTATAATCAACTTGCATAAATTAGATTCTATTCTTAGCCTTGATTTAACTATCCCTCATCTGTTTTCTAGCACTTTGTATGTTATGGTGACAAATTCTGAGCTAACACATCTATTCCACACATAACCAAACTGGAAGGCCCAAACCAAAATAATATATTTACATAGAATTTGACTCAGAACGGTCTAAACACACAGAGGAACAAAGATGCATAACACTGTCATAGAATTCAGAGCTTCTCTCCACTGGTCTACGATTGAAGTTACACTAATCATCTGGACTCTGGTGTATTTCTTGTTCTACACATTGTCGACCCTAGTTATCGATGTCTGAGAGACTGGAATTCATTCATTCATCTGTTCATGTGACAGGTGCTGAGTTCCTACTATGCGATGGGCTGGAGAGAGGAAGGTGGCCTCTTCCCTCTATTGGCACTCAGCATGGGTGGTATTAAGTGAATGCTAAGTAGTGTAGACTACCAGTACAACAGGAATCAGAAAGGAAACTGAGGCCTGAGGCTGTAGGGCTGCAGGGCAATGAGAGGGGAGGAGAAGGGAGCATTTTGAGCAGTCTGGTAGCAAGGCCTGTGGGTGGAGGCTGGATGGTGGGAAGGGCACCTACTCCTTTCCTTGCCCTCCTCATGGGAAAACCACCGAGAACTACTTAAGGCTATTTACAGGACTTGTGGATCTATCAGCAACATCTGATTCAATCTGTGGAATATTTGAACCAAACAGAACCACCTATAAATCCTTTGATCTGGAATGTCCTCTGGAGGATATGTGTTGGTCTTATCATCATCACTAATAAAATCAGTAGTCCTCAGCTTGGCATCTATTATATGCTACAAGCTCTGAAGGCTCATCAGAAACCCTGAGGACGGTCCTTCCCACTGTCTTCTAAGGGAGATGCCTTATGTCCCTTTGATGTTGAAGGCTGCGGAAGTTCTGCAGAGCTGTGAAAGGCTGCAAGGTAGGTGTGAATGGCAGTTCTCCCCATGGCGGGTGGCCTTGGTCATGCTGCCTTAGTGCAGGGCTGGGGCCTGACGTCTGAACCCTCCCTTTGGGTCTTTAAATGTCTTAGTAAAAGGACTAGGTATCTAGGTGAGGCTGTTTCCTGGCAGATGAGCAAGACTAGTGCTGTGGCCACTTTGCCCTTAATTAGGAACTGCCTTACAGGGCACAGTGGCTGATGCCTGGAATCCCAGTATTTAGGGCGGCCAAGGTAAAAGAATTGCTTAAGCTCAGGAGTTTGAGTCCAGCCTAGGCAACTTAGTGAGTCCTGATTTCTCTAAAAAAAAAAAATTAGCCAGGCATGGTAGTGCATGCCTGTAGTTCCAGGTACTCGGGAGGCTGAGGAGGAAGGATCACCTGATCCCAGGAGGTTGAGGCTGTGGTGAGTCATGATCATGCCACTACACTCCAATCTGGATAGCAGAGTGAAGTTCCAACTCAAAAGAAGAAAAAGAAATTAGGAGCTGTCTTAAGGAGAAGTTGAATCCAGCCTGGAGGAGCCACTGCATCAATTATATCGCAAAAAGGGCAAACGACATGAATAGACATCTCAACATCACTCATCATCAGGGAAATGCAAATTAAAACCACAAAAAGATACCACCTTACACCAGCCAGGACGGTCACTATTAAAAAATCATAAAACAATACCTGCTGCTGCAGATGGGGAGAAAAGGGAACCTTATACACTATTGGTAGGAGTGCAAATTAGTACAACCTCTACGAAAATTGGTATGGAGAATTCTCAAGCAACTAAAAGTAGAGCTTCCATTTGATACAGACATCCCACTACTAGGTATCTACCCCAAAAATGGAGGTCATTATGTAAAACAGACACCTGTACCTGCATGCTCATTGCTGCACATCTGCAATTGTAAATTGTGCAGCAATGAGCATGCAGGTACAGGTGTCTGTTTTACATAATGACCTCCATTTTTGGGGTAGATACCTAGTAGTGGGATGTCTGTATCAAATAGAAGCTCTACTTTTAGTTGCTTGAGAATTCTCCATACCAATTTTCATAGAGGTTGTACTAATTTGCACTCCCACCAATAGTGTATAAGGTTCCCTTTTCTCCCCATCTGCAGCAGCAGGTATTGTTTTATGATTTTTATGTCCATCAATCAATCTATGGACAATAAGATGTGGTATATATACACTATGGAATAAAATAATGTCTTTTGTGGCAATTTGGATGAAATTGGAGAACATCATCCTAAGTGAACTAACTCAGAAAAAAACAACAAACACCACATGTTCTCACCAACAAATGGGAGCTAAACTAAGGCTCTGCAAAGACACAGAGAATGATGCAGTGGACACTGGAGACTCAGAAGGGGGAGAAGGAAAGTGGTGGAGGGACGAAACATCACCTATGGGGCACAATGTGCACAGGTGGGAGTGGCGGGATCACTTAAAACCTAGACCAAAACTATTTGTACCTGCCAAAGCTATTGACATTTAAAAAAAAAGGATTGTTTGTAGTTGGAAGGCATTTGCCACCACTTAAATAGTTGTCTTTTAATTAAACTTCCCAGCAGATTAGTTCTTTCAGATATTCGGGGTCCAAATTGCAGCCAGCTCAGCTTGGTGATTCTCTGCTTTTCTTCAGGTTCAGTACTGCATAAAGGCAGGGAACACGCAAAGACATTGTTAAAATTTAAGTCCTGTCCCATGTCAGGCAGTGGAAGTCCCCACATCCTCCAGTCTTGAATTCCGGACTCATTCCTGAAGGCTGGTTTCCATGGTGACTGTGGCTGTCACTCCTTCCTCTGTGTTCCCTTCCTGACTCTGCTCAGCCCTCCTTGCGGTGTAATGGTGCTACTCATTTCCATGGGCCTCTCTCCCACTAGAGGGTGACACGGCTAAAATGAGGGGTGATCAAGTGTTGGGCATTGTATGGGTCTCCTGAGGCTGCCACAGCTCTGGAGGCTGGAGGTCTGAGAACGAGGAGTCTATGGGGCTGGTTTCTCCTGAAACCCCTGAGACCCCTCTCCTTGGCTTGCAGATAGCCGTCTCTTCCCTGAACACATGGTTGTCCCTCTGTGGCTGGCTATGTCCTAATCTAGTCTTCTTATGAGGACATCAGCCCTGTGGGATTTGGGTCTACCCTAAAGACCTCATTTTAAGCCGGGCTTGGTGGCTCAGCCTGTAATCCCGCGCCTTTGGGAGGCTGAGGTGAGTGGATTGCCTGAGCCCGTGGGTTCGAGACACGCATGGGCAACGAGACCTCATCTCTACAATAAATCAAAAAATCAGCTGGGCATGGTAGCACATGCCTGTAATTCCGGCTACTTGGAAGGCTGAGGCGGAAGGATCGCCGGAGCCCAGCAGGTTGAGGCTGCGGTGGCCGGGAGCGGCCACTGCACTCCAGTCTGGGCGACAGAGTGAGACTCCAACTCAAAAAAAAAAAAGACCTCATTTTAACTTAATTACTAGTTTAAAGACCCCATCTCTAAAAGCAGCCACATTCTGAGGTCCCCAGGAGTTAGGACTTCAACATGAATTTGGGGACACATCATTCAGCCCACAGCAGACCCCAGCCCTGAGCACAGTGCCTGATGGCTCAAGGAGTGTTTGCAAGTATGGACATTTGAGCCAAGTCCTCAACCAGCTCAGGAAGCTAGGAGGTGGCATCGCTGGTTCTACCTGCAGCTATCCTGTTGTTCCCTCCCCACACGTACTGGTAGCCTAGTATGTCTGGGTGAGATTTTTATTATAATTTCTGCCACTTGGAGACTCTATTCTTCCTAAGGCAGGTTAGCCCTGCCCTGATATTTCCAACCCTAATCTCTCTGCTGGGCTCTAGTTCCGTGCAAATAATGGCTGACCTGCATTTTCATCTGGCAGTTGCAAGACACATTCAACTGAACTTCCTTGAATGTCTGCTTTCCCTTCCTGTGCTCCAACCCCCATCCTTCCCTGGACTGATCTCTCCCTCAGCAGACCAGCCTCTCCTTTGTTTTTCACATTAAATGCTGGTTCTATTGCTCAAGCCAGACACCTGGGACTTGCCCAGGACTTCTCTCTGTCCCCACCTCCCTCTTCTCCCTCTCTCTGTCTCTCTCTCCCTCTCTGTCCCCCACATCCAGCTGATCAATTCTATTGGGTCCAACCTTTTAGAATCTGGTCTATCTCCTCTCCTCTCTTTCCTCTGCTGCTGTCTCACTCACCTTCTGCTCTGGTTTCTGCTACAGCTGCCAACGATCCCATCTCTAGTCTTGTTCCTCTCTGATCTGTCTTCTCCTCTATTCAGACTGAGCCTGCTATAGTGCATGTACGAGGGGGTAGTAAAAAAAAAACAGGATTATCTTTTGGAAGGTGGACCCCTTGTCGTACAGGCTTCCCCTGCTAGGTAAGTGTTCTAGGAACCCATCAACATCAGTGTAACAGCGAGCATTGTTGTGAGAGCTGCGTTCGGCTTCAGTGAATTTTTTTTTTTTTTTTTGGAGATTCTTTCAGCGTGTTTGCCCATTTCATGTTGGGCATTTTACAAGGGCACCTACCCATACCACAGTGAGTGTTCAGCAGTTTTTGACCAAAAATAGCATGACCCTTGCGCTGTACCCTCCCTATTCACCCCAAGTGACTTTTTTTGTGGTTTCCTTGGATGAAAGAAGTCCTCAAAGGGTAATATTTTGCCATGTGGAAGAGGTGAAACACAAACGGCAGAAGCACTTAAAGGCATCAAAATTGACAAGTCCAAAAACTGTTTTGAGCAGTGGAAAAAGCATCTTGATAGTTTTTGCATCAAACAGAGAGTACACTGAAGGTGACTAAAGTTTAAACATGTAAGAAAAAGTACACAATATTTTATAAATAAATTCCGGGGTTTTTTTTTTTTTTTGGTCCCTCCTCATTCGCCCATTGTTCTTTCCGATTTAGCCCCCTTCTGAGTCCTTGGCTGTCTTCAGAGTACCTCTGTCCTTGGCTGGCCTTACAGACTTCTGGGGTCTGCTTTCCTTCTGTGTGAGCCTGTCCCCCTCAATCTCCCCGTCCACCAGAAGTTCATAAATGGCCGTGGCTTTACTCCCTCACCTCCAGTCTGGTCTGCACTCCTTCCACAGAGCCCTGCCTCGACCTGTTCTCCTGGCACTACTGAGAAATGTCCCTGGGGAACTGTTAGTTCCTTGAGGACAAAAACAGGTCCCAAAACATACTCCTGTACAGATTAAGAACCAAGTGTTTAAAATAATTCTCAGACACTTTCTCAGCAGGAGACTTAATTCACTTCTTATTAACACAAATATAATAGGATGCCTACCTCACACTATGCTGCATCCAGAAAATGCTCACAAACTCCAAGAATCAGAAAAGAGCAATTCCTGTCTATTTTTACCACTTCCAAGTTTTCCTGAGGAGGTGGGGAAGGCAGAACACTCTCACATGACACCCTCAGGACTTAGAGGTAGGCTGAGCCAGCTGGCTGTGGGGCCCAGCTCCTTGGATTCAGGCTCAGTGACCTTCTGTCTGACCTTTGGGAGTGTTGAATCTCTGCCTCGGTTTCCACATGTGTGGAACACGGGAATAACACAAGTAGCTCCCTTATCATGCTGTTATGAGGATTCGAATGAGAACATGCCAAGTACCTGGATGAGGACTGGGATGTGGGAGCTCTAGGTAAATGGTGGACAATGGCATGAGGACCCTTCACTGTCTCTGTTACTGTCCGCAGTGCCACTTCTCACAGTAGCTGCCCATTGTCTTTGAGTGCAGCTCCTTCTCTTGGTCAGCCCCTTCCTGTGAGCAATGTTGTCTTCTCTTGCCTTCCACCTCTCTGCTGTCTCCTCCCTGCCCCTTTTTTGCTTGAGATATTGGTAAGCCCATGAACAGCAAGAACACATCCTCAAAATGTGAGAGAAGGAGGTAAGAGGCTTAGAATTTTGTGCCATTCTCCTCACATTTGCCAGGTCAAAAGCTAATTTGTTAACAGTGGAGACTAATAGACATAGCTGTATTTTTTTTTTTTTTTTTGGAGACAAGGTCTCACTCTGCTGCCTAGGCTCGAGTGCAACGCTGGCTCACTGCAACCTGGATCCCCTGGGCTCAGATGATCCTTCCACCTCAGCCTCCCAAGTAACTGGGACTACAAGTGCATGCCACCACGCCTACTTAATTTTTTTGTTTGATTATTTCAAAGACGAGGTCTTGCTATATTGCCCAGTTTGATCGCGAACTCCTGGGCTCAAGAGATTCTCCTGCTTTTGCTTTCCAAAGTGCTGGGATTACAGGTGTGAGCCGCCACACCTGCCCTCTCCTTATTAATCAACAAACACTACATTGCTGCCCTTTTGAAAGCTCTGAAACGGAAGGGCCCTTTGAACATAGATTTGTGTCTTTCCATTTGTTTATTTCAGAACTCTACTCGATACTGTTTGATATTACCGGATTGCCTTTGCTTAAGAACTCTTTTCACAGATTCTCACTCAAAGTTGACTCTAGGAAAAAAATTATTTTGCTTTTTTGTTCTTTAGGCAAATTTAAATATTTCTTTTTTGTTGAAGAATGAATATTATGCCCCAGTCAAGTCTCCTTTTTCGCCTCAGCTGGAGTCGCATTTCTGTAGCATGGCATCCTCGTCTTCTGTTTGGGGCCAGGGTCCACTTTCTGGAAGTTCATTTGTCTGTTGTCCTCTAGTGAAGTATTAAGAGCAGAGGAGCTGGGGGTAACACGATAGATTACCCTTCATCTCTCACAGGAAGATGTTTGCTTTAGGTCCCCAGACTAACATTCTAATCTCAAACCTATACAAGTTTCTTCTAACGTTTATCAGACTCGACAGAACTGGACAATCCTTTGTAAATACGAAACTGGCTTAGTGCGTTTCGGCTCTACAATACGACTTTTTTTTTTTTAAGGTAGGATCCAGGACTTAGACATTTAAATCCTATGCAAATAATTATGGCAAATGTATGAATCAGAAAAAAATGTGCTTTGAATTGGGCTGGCCTCTCCTTTCAGTATTGCCTTTTATTTGAAAATAAGCAAACAGAAAAGGAATCATATCTATTTGCTTTTTCTGTTGAATATTTTAATGGTTTGCTCTGTCTGAGAAAACCTGATGTTTAGCTCAGGTTGACAGAAACCACAAGTGGACGTGTCAAAACAAGCCAGAGAAAGTTACTTTTGATGTGTTTTATTGAGATATCCGAGGTACTTTCCAATTATTTTATGCCAGGAAAGGTAGTTCTTCACAAAAAATGATTTCTTTTGAAAACCACAAGTGTAACTTGTCAAATCTTAAATATCATTTAGATCTATCACAGGGGGAAGTTCTAAAGCAGGCTGTGCGGCTCCTGGCAGGAAGAAGAAAGTAGACTTGCTGGGGCTGAGGACGTGTGTAGCCATCTCTCTCCACTGTCCCCTGCACTCAGAGCAGACACAGAAGGAGCACGGTTTTCTCCGTGTCTCAGGAGGAACTTACAGTGCTTTGCACTGTAAACTGCTCTGCTCCCTAAAGAAGGAGCCAGAGCTGGTGTTAAGCCCAGAGGTTTTTTGTTTTGTTTTGTTTTTGGTTTTTGAGTCGAGGGTATTATTCTGTCGCCTAGGCTAGAGTGAGTGCAGTGGCAGGTCACGACTCACTGCAGCCCTGACCTCCTGGGCTCAGGCAATCCTTCTGCCTCAGACTCCCAAGTAGTTGTAACTACAGGTGCCCGTAACCAAACCTGGCTTATTTATTTATTTATTTATTTGGTAGAGATGAGGTCTTGTTATATTGCACAGGCAGGTCTCAAATTCTCACCTCAGCCTCCCAAAGTGCTGGGATTACAGGTGTGAGCCCCCATATTCAGCCAGCAAAGAGTTTTGATCTGATGAAACCCACTGGCTCTCAGCTCTGAGAAACAGGGATGCCATTCTGGGGATGCCGGAAGGGCCAGACGGCATTTGGCAGTTGGCCAGGCATGGGTGCCAACACCGCATCTGCCCCTCTGGAGTCCCCTGATCCTGGTTCCTCCTCTTAACATAGGGTGAGAGGATCCTTCTTGCAGGGTTGTCTGAGCCCTCCTGGGCACCAATCATACAGTGCAGGAGCCCCGTGGACCAGCCCAGCATTGACAACAGAGACCCAGAGAAAGGCCACTCTCTATGCGTGCCCCTCCTCTGCCCCCGAGCAGGGAATGATGGCTTAGCAGAGTCTGGCTCAGCACACACACAGTTCACCCACTCCCTTCTGTCATGGGGTGAAATCTGAATCCTTTATAGACACAGCAACTGTGCACACGTGAAATATGTATGTTCCTCGGCACCAGATCTTTCAGAAGGTGACTTAAGAAACAGTTCACAAATACAAAGACAATGGGTAAGGGAGGTGTTTTCAGATTAGACAGAAACCACATGAAAGACGCTTCGGAAGAGGAGCAAGGTTTAAACTTGACTCTGTAGAGGGCGGGCCCAGATCCCTGGACAGCCAGGAGGGGCCCAGGCGCGTGGAACCTCAGGGGTGAGGGGCTCCTAGGAGGCATCTCTGCTGAGAGGTGGTGCCCGGAAGCCCCTGCGCCCCAGCTTGGCCAAATGTTCTGCAAGGAATTGAAAGACCATTTTCTCCACTGGCACAGATGGATATCTGTGGGGCCCTCCGAGGGCGCTTTTCGAGGTTGGCTTCATCTGTGATCCCTTGAGGGTGTGTCCCTTTGGCTGAGAGTGCGTCCCTCTGGCTGACCGCCCCCTGTACTCTTGGCACTGGGACTTCTGTCGGCCACTTAAATGTTACCACTCAGTGTTCTTTAAAAAAGTGGATGAAGACAAACACAGGGAAAAGCGAACATTTTATTAAGGGCTGGAGAGAAGAGGACACTGGACAATCCCAGGTGTAGGGTATGCATGGATAGGGGGCATGCTGGTGCTGGGGGCCTGTAACTACAAAGGGGGCACAGGCCAGTGAAGGGTCAGGACACCTGGACACAGCCCTAGGCATGTTGGCTTATGTTGACAGATGGATTGCATGAGACCTAGTTTTTCCTGTCTTTTGTCATTCTCTGCTGGGCTTTGGTTCCTATGAATTTTTTTTTTTTGAGTCAGAGTCTCACTCTGTCACCCAGGCTGGAGTGCAGTGGCACGTTCACGGCCACCACAGCCTCGACCTGCTGAGTTCAAGTGATCCTTCTGCCTCAGCCTTCCAAGTAGCTGAAACTACAGGCGTATGCCATTATGTCCTGCTAATTTTTTTGATTTATTGTAGAGATGAGGTCTCACCCTATTGTCCAGGCTGGTCTCGAACCCGTGGCTTAGGCAATTCTGTTGCCTTCACCTCCCAAAGTTCTGGTATTACAGGCGTGAGCCACTGTGCTTGGAGGGATTTTCTTACAGGGAGATTTCTTACACCTCAATGGAGAAGCACATGTGGTCAGTATACACAGGGGAAATATTCACCAGGGAGCAGGCCCAGGGGCAGCCCTCAGTCACAGCCCTGAGCTGGAGCATCCTTCTCTTCTTCTAAGGCTGCTGGGTGGGATCCCGCCACCTGGCAGCAGGTGGGATTTGACGCATTTGACCCAGATTGTATGGGCACTCGCAGTTGCCTTGTTTTCTGAGCCTGGCCCACACTTCACTTAGCAGCACTTCATGGACTGAGTGAGGAGATGTGGCACATTGGCCAGGTGAAGGCCTCTCTGTCCTTTAGTGTGAACTTGCTTTCTGGGGTGATGTCCAAACTTTCAGATTTCTTCTCCCCTCCCCCCCCAGTTTTGTACTGGAGTCTCTGTGAATTCCCAAAGCAGAGTGAGGACTGGCTGGGGAAACTGACTTCAGGTCTCAGCTGACTCCACGCATCTCCCCCAGGCTGAACGCTGCCTCAGGGACAGGTTCTGTGACAGCTTTAGGGTCCCTGGGCCAGGCTGTGCTGCATGGGGCTGAGTGAACTAATGAAATGCAGGTTTGGGAGAATGCGTTGTTCCAACTTCTGTGTGGAGCCCAGAGTCACTTGGGACAGTGACCAAGGGGCTACCTGATGCCCTGGAGGACAGGGCAGCAGAATTCTCCAAGATCCTAGGAAGGGAAGGTGGCTGGGGTCATTCCCAGGGCTGGAAGGAAGAGGACGCTGGACAATCCTGAGGGTGGGTTGATAGAGCAGCATGTTGGTGCTGAGGGCCTATAACCCCAGGGGCCACAGGCCAGTGAAGAGTCAAGACCCCTGGACACAGCTCTGAGCATGTGGGCTTGTGTTGACCAATGGATTGAGACCCCATTATCCTGTCTTTTGCCATTCTCTGCCGGGCTTTGGTTCCTAGGGATTTTTTTTTTTTTTTTTGGCAGGGAAAGAATGAGACAAATTGATGAGAGAGGACAGAGAGGGAGTGTCTGTTGTACCTTTACCTGGTAGGTGTGTGATGTGTGGACACTTGGGAATGGGCTCTCAGCTGGCTGGTGAGGCTGCCCAGGTAGGGGCCTGACTCGTCATCTGTGGGGTCTGGGGCAGCACCACCTCCGTGTGAATCTAAGAAGCACAAGATCACACAAGTACATTCTGGGTCACCCAAATTGCTGCCGTACGGGCTGGGGTTGCTTTGCCGTTTTTGCCTGTTCCTGTTTCTTAACAATTTTAGTGTGGAGCTATCCCATAAGCGTTTCATTTGTTCTGCAGGAATTTTTGAAGTGGGGGTGTTCTCAGGGCCTCGGGGCCTTGAGCTTATGGGCCTGCTTTGGGTTGATATGTCTGAGCTCCAATTCCTCGTTTCCTAACGGCACCTCCTCCTTGGCAGCTGCTTTCGATGTTAGGATTCCTGGTTCACCTCTCTTCTCACTCCAACCTGGACTCACCCAGAGGGCTCCCAGTCATGGCTCTGTCTACACTCCTTTGTGTTAGTAACTGTTAAATCCACATGCCCATTCTGGCCTCCTTCCGGAGCACCAGGCCCTCTGCACAAATACCACCAGGCAGATTCTCATGCCTGGTATGTCCTGCGTGGATCTTGATGTCAGTACAGAAGGAGGCTCAGCTTCCTTCAACCCAGTAGGCCTTCTAAGTTTTCCCTCTCAGCTTTGACCATTAATGTTAACCAAGGTCAACACATCAGGCTTGGAGTCAATCTTCGTAACACTCCCTTTCCTTCTTTCTCTCTACCCCGTTGGCTTCAAAAATCCGACAGGCTTTAAATCAGATGTCTTCTATGCCTGGGCCCGTCCGCACTCCTGCCTCGATTGCTCCCTGCCTGGGCTTTCACCAGCTGGGAGCTGGTGGTCATGGCACCAGGCTGGATTCTTGCTTCCCTTCTTCTCTCCCAGGGGATGGGGAAGACCAGTCACCTCTCTCCTTTCTTCTGCACCACCAGGGCTGAGCCTGTGCTGGGCACATCATCACTCATAAAAGTGAAGGTGAAGGGCCAAAACCACCCAGAAAGCGAGCCAAGGACGAGACTGTCTCTGTCCCCCCGATGGCGGGATCAGGAGCTGGTGACAGCGTGCCTCCTGTTGGGAGGTGTCCCTGTGAGGGGTGATGTTGAAGGCTCCAGAGTTCATGCCATCCTTTATGGCAGGGCTTCCCAAGCTTTTTACGTGTCCCAGTGCATGTGAAAATGAAAGTCTCTGCGTGACAAGATGGAGCTGGTGGCAGAGCCCATGGAGAAGACCAGCCCTGGAGTTTGGTGGCCCCAGGCAGAGTCCTGTTCCTCCAGCACAGCCCTCACCTATTGCTTCCAGCACCCCTGAATGTTGGGGACATACTGGACATTCTAACTGATGCCTGGGGTTCTCACAGCCTCTGACAACACAGGGAAAGAATTTCTCTAGTAAGAATGATTTGTGGAGGGAAAAACCTGGCAAAGTTTCACATTTGAAGGGCTTAGATGTATCAGATAGGGCAGGGAGGCTGGAAGAGGCCAGACCCGCAGGGATGGGATCTTGATTCTTGTCCCAGCTCAGCAGGGCATATCTGGGGACTTGGGCCAGCCCCTTCCCCACGGTTTCATCTGTAGAATGGGGGAGAGGTGGCCTCTCAGCCCCTCCATGCCAGCATCTTCTTCTTGCTTGATCTTTGTCTCTCTGTTTTTCTCTTTGTCCAGCTGGAGACAATCTGTCACCCTCTGACTTTCCAGAGAATCGAATGGCACATGCCATTTCCCGTGGGCCTGAGCGTTATTGTCCCTGCAGCCAGCTTCCTTACATCCTCCGTCTTTTATCAGAGTCTTTGTAGATTTATCCCCTTGTTTCTCTCCGTGGTTTGTAGACCGAGGGGCAGCTCAGCCGGTTGGTTCCTAAAGCTAGCTTTTAAAACCTTCTAGTTAAAACTGTTATGATGGGATTAAGGGTGCTCTCTTTTCTTTCACACAATCATTCATTAAAATGCCTTTTTGCCTAAATTATACCATGCATTTTGCCAAGTGCTGCTCTCACCTGGTGTCCTGGTATTTGCTGCAGAGTCACGCTGCTTGGGGTGTATGGGAAGGGCCTCCTGGTTGCAGCCATCCCTGGCCCCTGCCATGCTGCCAGGGCCTACCTAGGGCTCCTCCCAGAAGGAGCAAACCCAGAGGCTGAGCAAGTTGTGGTGTTTACGTGGGTGTGTGCAGTGGGTGCCTTGTGCGTGCGTGGGGCCGAGTCTGGAATTCACTGATTAAAAATTATGCAATCTGTGCGAGGTCAGGGTGAGGCTGGTGGGAGACTTTCCCCAGGTTAGAAGTCAAACAAGGAAGTGGGATCATGTTGGAACCTGACGCTGTTGCTGGCTCACTGGCTGCAGCTTGATGGCAGGAGAAGTGCACAGAAGAGTCACTGTGGGGTGGAGGGCTTGGGAGGCTTCATCTCAGACCCAGGTGGAAGCAGGTTGGAGCCCAGAGCTGCCTTCTATCATGACCCTGGCTGGCCTGGTATTGCTTGCAGCAGGGTTGGCCATGGGGTGGAGATGGACATGACACAAGTTTACCCTGGAACCATCAAAAGCTCTCGAGCCTCTGAGTCACAGAGGGAACACCGTGGGACTCTTTTCCATACAAGGACCAGCCTGCTGCTCATGACTCAGGGAGGACATTCTTGTTATGTTATTATTTTTCCATTTGGTTGGAGTCAGCCCTGTGCCAAGTGGAAGGGACGTGGGGGTGTGTGTAAGGTAGATGGGCCAGGGACAGAGGTTTGGGGTACAGAGTGGCAGCTTTAACCCTGGTGCCCATCCCACCCTTCCCTACCCTCTGCCTGCTTTGGACCCATGGCTCTGGTTTCCAAGCTTATCATCAGCCTGCTTCTCTGACTGTCTAGCAAGGAAGTTGCCCAAGAAAGAGCCGCCTGAGAGAGCTTTGCCACCTGGTTTGGCCAAGAAGAGTTGATCTCTGTCTGCTTTTTAGAGCTTGAAGGACCCATGACTAAGGGCCAGTACAAACTAAGGAGGACATTTGGCTCTTTGAGCTTGAGGACCCCTCAGTCCTTGCACATTCTGTCCCTTCTCAAAAGAAGAACGTGGAGTTTCAGAATTCCAGCTCTGTGACAGTGCAGGTGCCATCTTCATGCCAAAAGTGATATTTGCTCCTTTTACAGTTTCATCTTTCTCCCATCAGCCCTGCTTGAATTTCACTGTTGTGTTCATGTGTGTGCATGTGCACATATCTAATGCTGCTCAGCTCAATCACATGTGTAGCTTCCTGCAGCCACCGCCATAGTCAAGACAGACATCTCCCTGCGCCCTTTCTCAGCTCTACCTGCCCCCACCCACTCCTGGCAGCCGGAATCTGCTCTCTGGCTCCATACTTGGTCATGTGGGGGATGCTATAGAAATGGAATTACATACTATGTCACCTTTTGAGCTTGGATTTTTTGCTCACATGATTCGCTTGAGACCCTTCCAGCATGTTGAGCGTATCAAGAGCTGGTTTCTTCTCACTGTGGAGAACCCCAGGGTGTGGACCTACCAGTGCTTACCAGTACGCCCTGGAAGTTATCTGGGCTGCTTTCAGTTTGGGACTGCTATAGAGAAAGCAGCTGTGAACTTGGGTGTTCAAACTTTTATGCGGATCACATTCATACATTTTTAAGGAGCATAAGATGCTAAATAAATTCCTTAGAAATCATGATTGGTATAATAGTGAGCATTGGTTGAACTAGCATAGCACAGTGGTGGTGAAGGTCCTGGGCTTTTGAATCTAGAAGACCTGGGTTCGAGTCTCAGCTATGCTACTTTCTGGTTGTGTAATCTCAGACATGTGAATTTACCATATCTAGCCTTGATTTTTCTCATCTGTGAAGTGAGGGCAATAATTATGCATGTTCAGATGATATGACAAAGTACCTGGCACGTAGTAGACCTTTAGTAACATCATTATCTAGGATATCTTCAAGGCTGCCTTGGTGTGGGAAGTCGGTACCTCCCATGGGTTCTGGGGTGCTTCCTGCTCGCTGGCTGCTCTTATGACAGATCAGTCCTCCCTCCCCCCTGCAGCCTCACGGGTGACCTCCTGGTAAAGATTCCAGCACCTATAAAACATGTTCTTACTCATTTTATGGAGGTCCTTATCAAAAAGTACCACCCACTCAACTTTACCTTCATAAGCGGGATTATTTCCTTTTTCTTCCTAAAGCAAAGACATCTCCTTGCCAAGATAGGGGCAGTTTTATGGTTCACTCAAACCCAAATGTAGCATTTAGATTTATAAGAAACACACCCAGTGCCAAAACCCTTAGGGCACATGTACCAAAAGGGGGTGGGGGACAGTGATTTACCAGCAAAAATCCTTCTAGACCTCAGCTCTCTGTCCCCCTCGTCCCCTCATATGGGGAGAGAAGGCACCTTCTTTGGAGAAGCTCCCAGAAGGAAGGGCTAGGTTCAGTCACAGAGTGGCTGCTGGAGCCTCAGGACTGCGAGGAGGGCGCCTTGGGTGAGCAATGATTTCTGAGGTAACCAGGGCACAGTGGCTCTGCAGAGCTGGCCCTGGCTGCGTGCAATTGTTCTCTCCCTGACGCACTCTGGGAAGAGAGGCCAGGATGTGTCTTGAGAGGCGTTGCAGGGCGACATTACAGAGACCTGGAGCGCCGATGGCCGTGAGCCGTGTTTCTAATCATGGTCTGCGGCTCAGGCAGTGCCTGTTTGAGGCCAGGCTGGTCTTGCAGCTCCTCTTTGAAAAGGTCCCTGAGAACAAAAATGCCAGTCGGTCAAATTGTGCTTTTTGTTTCAATGGATGAATTTGCTAGGGAGCTGGAAGAGGTCAGGGTGCCTCTAAGCTGCCCACTTGCACTTTCAACGTAAGGATCTTCTAACAGCAATTTTGGCAAAATGCAGCAACAGCCAATTTTCACTACAATAGCATAAAGGGAGAGTGAAGGCGAAGCAGAGACAGACTTCTGTTCTCAAGCACAGGCCCAGGGATTCAAAGGCAGGGGCCAGGGGGTGGGCCAGTCCCAGCTTGGGGGAGAGGAGGGAGCGGACGACCGGAGGGGATGGGTGAGTCTTGTAATTTAAACAGACAGAAGTGCTGGGATGGAAAATGGGCTTTTTGAACACACATCCTGGCCCCTGCATTCTCAGCAGGGACCTGGGCACTGGCTAATGGCTCTGGGACCTGTTCATTTATCTTTATCAACTGTCGGTCAGGGAGATCCTGCCATGGTTCCTCTCACACCTTAAACAGAGCCCCCCTGTCGGAGGGACTCAGGAGTCATTTCCCGAAGCCTCTCACCTTGCAGATGGAGAGTCTGGGGTTATGTGGCTCACCATAGCCACATCACACAGCTTTGGGGCGGGACTGGGCTCTTCGAAATAATCATGTAACTTATTTTTAGCGGCTTAAAAGTAAGAGACGCTAGGGACTGTGCACGGAGCTACAATAACCATGGACCACTTATTGTTATCATACGTTTCGGGGTTCCCGGTGCAAGCGGTTGTACTTAGCCAAAGCAGGCTTGGAATGATTTATGCCAATACCTCAGTGAACATCAGGACATGGCTCACACTGGCACATGAGGTGGGCAAGGCCTGCAGAGGACGCCTGTGTGCCTGCCTTCCCAGGATGGAGTTTCAGAGACTTCCCTTGGGCTCTGTTGCTTCTCAGGACACATCCCAACAGGTCAGCTGCATTTCCAGGATGCCATGGCTCAGGGACTCAACGGAGTATCTAAGTACAGTCACCAAAGTACAGTCACCTAAGTACAGTCCTCTCTGTGTCTTGGTTTCCTCATCCCTAAATAAGAGACTGCTCCAACTATTGCTCACCCCTTGAATTCTGTGCTTCTAGAAAGAGCAACCTCCACTCAAGGCATGAGCAAAGGAGGGCAATGCCTGGGGTCGACTTGGGGACGAGGAAGAATGATGGAAACTCACAGGTATTCTCTGTGCTTTCCTTGAGTGTTCCACTCAGTCTACGCAGCCACTCTGGGATGTGCACACAGCTGTCTCTGTTTTACAACTGAGGATACTGAGGCACGGAGCAGTTAAATAAGTTAAATGATATGCCCAGGTCAGGGAACCAGCAGGCGCTTACCAGGAGGAGTGGGAACTGCCTCCGGTGTGGGCTCAGTTTCACATGAATGGAAACTGCACATGCTCAGCTCAAGCCATGGCTTTTGGTCCGGGAAAGTCTAATTGGACGGCAAACACTGGACATGGTGAGCCCTCTGCCTAGGACAGGGCCAGCACACATCCCTCCTTGGGATTATTTATGCTAGAACCTTAGTGAATGCCCAGACGTGACTCACACCGGAGCATGAGCCCAGTGAGGCCTGCAGAGGAAGCCTGTGAAAGCACTGGACACGGCGAGTCCCCATCTTGCTTCATCAGCTTAGGCCACAGAAACTGAGCCCAGTGCCTAAGACTCAACCTCAGGTTGTTACTTTCTGGCCAAACCTGGTTTCTGAAACAGGTCTCCCAGTGGACGAGAACAGCAATTTCTTTCCTTCTTCTTCTTCTTCTTATTTTTTTTTTTTTTTTTTTTGCTGAGACAGAGTTTCTCTCTGTTGCCCAAGCTAGAGTGCAGTGGCACAGTCATACCTCACTGTGGCCTCAAACTCCTGGGCTCAGGTGACCCTCTTCCCTTGGCCTCCCAAGTAGCTGGGACTATAGGGACACACCACCATGCTAGGCTTATTTTTTATTTTTTTAATTTTTATTTATTTTCTATTTTTAAAAATTTTAATGTAAAGATGTGGGATACAATTCAAAGTTAGGTATACAAACATGGATCATGCAGGTACCCCTGTTAATGAGGTATGCCCCTCCCTGCCCTAGCAGGCTTATTTATTTTTATTTTTAATTTTTTGTAGAAGCAAGGTCTTGCTTTGTTGCCCACACTGGCCTCTAGCCATCCTCTCGCCAGAGTCTCCTAAGGTGAGCCCCTGTGCCTGGCCAAGGGTAGCGATTTCTGAGGGACACCAGGGAGAAGGGACAACGACAAAGGCCACCCAACTACAGCTTCATGTGCCAAGAAGCCTCCAGCAGCTGACAGGGTCACACCACCCAGTGGATGGACACCTGGAACATTCAGGATTTGTCAGCTTCCAAGGACTGTCAGCAGCACCAGCAAACCCATTGCACATGCCTGCCCAAGTCCTCTTCCATTCTCAAGCCTTCTCGCTCGTCAACCTACAGATGCCCCCTTCAACTCTCTGCAGGTCACCCTGTCAGAGTGAAAGCCACAGCTTCCCGGCAGGAATCCCCAGCATCCTACCACTAGCGTGCCCCCCAGAGTGTGTGCATCCCAGGAGTCTCCTCCTTCTCTTTGCAACAGAAGCTGGGCCTCACTGTGTATCAAGGACCAAGACCAGTACTTCACTTAGAGCTAAGATCCCAGTTCCTCAAATTTTTTATCAATCGCTCTGTCTCTCAGTGCTTCATCCTCCCAGAAGCATTTGATACATCTGATGCAGTGCCTTCATGAGACTTTCTCTACCCTCAGAGAAGGGGTCCCCAGGCCTTTTTTTTCCCTCCTCTTTGACCCCCACCCTTGGGATCATTTTGCAGGAACTTCTTCCTCTGACTTAGCAGTTTTCAAACATTTTGGTTTCAAGGCCCCTTTAGGCTCTTAAAAATTATCAAAGATCCCAAAGAGTATATTGTATTGAATATTAAAGCAGAAACATCTAAAACATGTTTATTAATTTATTTAAAAGTAACAATGATAAATCCATTACATAACATTTTTATACAAATGACGACATTTTCCAAACCAAAAAAATATTAGTGAGAGATGTGGCATTGATTTATATTTTTACAAATGTCTGGCTTAAAACAAGATAGCTGGATTCTTCTGTGTGCTTCTGTATGTAATCTTTTTTCCCAAACAGCTATTACTCTTGCATTTAATAGAATTTGCCAATTTAAATTGCATGGTAGGATGGTGTTTAGTGTATTCTGTTTACAGAGTTTCATGATCATCACCATAGCCAAGTTTAGAGAATTTTTATCGTCCCCAAAGAAGCTCTGTCATTCATTCCTTCTTATTCCTCCCAGCCTACCTAACCCTTTCATATGAATAGAATCTTACCATATGTAGTCTTTTGTTTCTGGTTTCTTTCACTTAGAATACTGCTTTCAAGGTTTATCCATGTTGCTGTTCATTTCTTTTTATTACTCAATAATATACCACGTTTTGTTTATTCATTTTTCAGTTGATGACATTTGAGTTTTCTCCACTCTATGGCTGCTATGAATACAGTAGTCCCCATCCACGATTTCACTTTCTGTGGTTTCTATTACCCATGGCCAGCCATAGTCCAAAAATGTTAAATGGAAAACTCCAGAAGTAAACAATTCATATATTTTCAATTGCGTGCCATTCTGAGTAGTGTGATAACATCTTGCTCCATCCTGCTCCAGCCAGCCAGGGATATGAGTCATCCCTTTGCCTAGCAGATCTGCCCTCTGTATGCTACCGCCCATTCATCACTTTGTAGCCGTTGGGGTTACCAGATCAAAAAACATAATCTATATAGGGTTTGGTACTAATCCTGGTGTCAGTCATCCACGGGGGGGGTTCTCGGAAAGTATCCTCTGTGGGCAAGTGGACACTACTTTAGTGCTATTATGAAGATTCACGTACAGGTTTTTGTGTGGGCATTTTTTTTTTACTTCTCTTGGTTATACACTTGGGAGTGGCATTACTAGGTCATGTGAGAACTCTATGCTTGACATATCGAGGTGCTGCCAAACCATCTTCCAAAGTGGCTGCACATTTCACGTTCCCACCAGCCGTATGTGAGAATTGTAATTTCTTCATATCCTTGTTGACACTTGTTACAATCTACCTTTTTGATTACAGCATCCTAGTGGCTTTGAAGCAGTAACCCACTGCAGTTTTGACTTGCATTATCCTATGGCTAGAAATATTGAACTTCTTTGCATGTGCTTATTGGTTACTTGTGTATCTTCTTTAGCAAAATGTCTATTTAGGTTTTTCATTTTTAATTGGGTTATTTGTCTTTTACTTTTATCATTGTAAGAGTTCTTCATATATTCTGCATGCCTGTCCCTTACCAGATTCACAAATATATTCATTCTGTGGATTTTTTTTTCTCATTTCCTTGATGATGTCCTCTGAAACACAAAAGTTTAAAATTTTGATGAAGTCCCAGTTATCTATGTTTTATTGTTGATGTTTGTGTTTTTGCTGTCATAGCTAAGAACACATTTCCTACTTTATGGTCATGAAAGTTTTCTCCTTTGTTTTCTTCTAAGAGTTTTATAGTCTGCACTTTTACAATTGTTGCTGCAATTCATTTTGAATTAATTTTTGTGTATGGTATGAGGTAGGGGCCCGACTTCATACTTTTGCTTGTGGACATCCAGTTGTCCCAGTACCATTGGTAAAAGACGACTTTTTCCCCATTGAATTGTCTTAGGATCCTTGTTGAATCAATTGACCATAGATGTGAGGGTTTATTTCTAGACTCTCAATTTGATTACATGACATATATATCTGTCTTTATGCCAGTACCATGCTCTATTTTTTACTGTAGCTTAACGATATGTTTTGAATCAAAGTGTGAGTTCTTCAACTTGTTTTTTTTTTTGAGTTGGAGTCTCACTCTGTCGCCCAGGCTGGAGTGCAGTGGCCGCTCCCAGCCTCTTCAGCCTCAGCCTTCCAAGTAGCTGGAACTACAGGTGCGCGCTACCACGCCCGGCTAATCTTTTGAATTATTGTAAAGATGAGGTCTCGCCAAGTTTTTTTTTTTTTTGAGATCGATTAGATTATTATGGGCCTGTTGCATTTACAAATGAATGTAAGGATCAGCTTGTCAGTTTACGCAAAAAAAGCAGCTAGGATATTTATAGAATTTGTGTTGAATCTATAGGTTAATCTGAGGAGTGTTATCATTTAATAATATTATGTTTTTCAATGCGCGAACATGAGGTAATTTTCCATTTATTTAGATCTCTTTCATTTCTTTCAACTGTGTTTTGTAGCCTTTAGGGTACATGTTTTGTACTGTTGTTAAATTTTTTTTCTGAGTATTTTCATACTATTATAATAGATTTGCTTTTTTAACTTATCGTCAGATTGCTCATTGCTAGCATAGAAAAGAAAAGAAAATTTTTGTATATTAATTTTGTATCCTGACGCGACCTCATCTTTGTCAGTGCACAAAATGGCACCTTACAGCCTACTGGTGACCCAGCTGCAGAAAGCCCTGGGTGTGCGGCCGTACCATGTGGCCTCAGTCCTGTGCCAATGGGCCAAGGTGGCCATGAGCCACTTTGAGCCCAATGAGTACAGCCGCTATGACCTGCTGGAGAAGAACATTAACACTGCCGGGCTCGGTGGCTCAGCCTGTAATCCCACGCCTTTGGGAGGCTGAGGTGAGTGGATTGCCTGAGCCCGCGGATTCGAGACCCGCCTGGGCAGCGAGACATCATCTCTACAAGAAATCAAAAAATCAGCTGGGTGTGGTAGTGCATGCCTGTAATTCCGGCTACATGGAAGGCTGAGGCGGAAGGATCGCCGGAGCCAGCAGGTTGAGGCTGCGGTGGCCGGGAGCGGCCACTGCACTCCAGTCTGGGTGACGGAGTGAGACTCCAACTCAAAAAAAAAAAAAAAGAAGAACATTAACATTGTTCGCAGACGATTGAATTGGCCTCTGACTCTCTTGGAGAAGATTTTATATGGACACCTAGATGATCCAGCCAACCAGGAAAATGAGCAGGGCAAGACATACTTGTGGCTGGGGCCAGACCGCATGGTCATGCAGGATGCCACGGTCCAGATGGTCATGCTTCAATTTATCAGCAGTGGGCTCCCCAAGGTGACTGTGCCATCCACCATCCACTGTAACCATCTGATTGAGGCCCAGGTCGGGGGCGAGGAAGACCTGCGCAGGGCCAAGGACATCAACCGGGAAGTGTATAATTTCCTGGCAACTTCAGGTGCCAAGTATGGTGTTGGTTTCTGGAAGCCTGGATCTGGAATCATTTACCAGATTATTCTGGAAAACTATGCATACCCTGGCGTTCTTCTGATTGGCACTGACTCCCACACCCCCAATGGTGGTGGCCTGGGGGGCATCTGCATTGGAGTTGGGGTGCTGATACAGTGGACATCATGGCTGGGATGCCCTGGAAGCTGAAGTGCCCCAAGGTGATCGGTGTGAAACTGATAGGCTCCCTCTCTGGTTGGACCTCACCCAAAGATGTGATCCTGAAGGAGGCAGGCATCCTCACAGTGAAAAGTAGCACAGGGGCTATCGTGGAACACCATGGACCTGGAGTAGACTCCACTGCTTGCACTGGCATGGCAATAATCTGCAACATGGGTGCAGAAATCGGGCCACCACTTCTGTGTTCCCTTACAACCACAGGATGAAGAAATACCTGAGCAAGACTGGCTGGGCAGATATTGCCAATCTAGCTGGTGAATTCTCACTTGATGCCTGATCCTGGCTGCCATTACGACTAATTGAAATTAACCTCAATGAGCTGAAGTTGCACATCAATGGGACTTTCACCCCTGACTTGGCTCACCCTGTGGCAGAAGTGAGCGTGGTGGCAGAGAAGGAAGGATGGCCTCTGGACATCTGAATAGGTCGGATCGGCAGCTGTACCAATTTGAGCTAGGAGGACATGGGCACTCGGCAGCTGTGGCCAAGCAGGCACTGGCCCATGGCCTCAAGTGCAAGTCTCAGTTCACCATCACTCCAGGCTCTGAGCAGATCCATGCCACCATTGAGTGAGATGGCTACTCACAGATCCTGAGGGATGTGGGTGGCATCGTCCTGGCCAACACTCGTGGCCCCTGCATTGGCCAGTGGGACAGAAAGGATATCAAGAAGGGGGAGAAGAACACAATCGTCACCTCTTACAACAGGAACTTCACAGGCTGCAGTGATGCAAACCCTGAGACCCATGACTTTGTCACATCCCCAGAGATCGTCACAGCCCTGGCCATTGCAGGAACCCTCAAGTTCAACTCCGAGACTGACTTCCTCACAAGCAAGGATGGAAAGAAGTTCAAGCTGGAGGCTCCGGATGCAGATGAGCTTTCCAAAGTGGAGTTCGACCCAGGACAGAATACCTATCGACACCCTCCCAAGGACAACAGCGGGCAACGAGTGGATGTGAGCCTCACCAGCCAGTGCCTGCAGCTCCTGGAGCCTTTTGACAGGTGGGATGACAAAGACCTGGAGGACCTGCAGATCCTCATCAGGGTCAAAGGAAAGTGTACCCCTGACCACATCTCAGCTGCTGGTCCCTGGCTGAAGTTCCGTGGGCACCTGGACAACATCTCCAACAACCTGCACATTGGTGCCATCAACAATGAAAATGGCAAGACCAACTCTGTGTGCAATGCTGCCACCCAGGAGTTTGGCCCTGTCTCTGACACTGCCTGCTACTACAAGAATCAAGGCATCGAGTGGGTGGTGATTGGCGATGAGAACTATGGTGAGGGCTCCAGCCGGGAGCACGCAGCGCTGGAGCCTCGCCACCCTGGGGGCCAGGCCATCATCACCAAGAGCTTCACCAAGATCCATGAAACCAACCTGAAGAAGCAGGGCCTGCTGCCCCTCACCTTTGCTGACCCAGCCAACTATAACAAGATTCACCCTGTGGACAAGCTGACCATTCAGTGTCTGAAGGACTTTGCCAGGAGACCATCCTCCTGAACCACACCTTCAACAAGACCCAGATTGAGTGGTTCTGTGCCAGCAGTGGCCTGAACAGAATGAAAGGAGCTACAGTAGTAAGGGCCACACTTCAACCCTGCCCGCCCCTCCGACGCAGTGCTGGTGTCATTTACAAGCACAGCTCCCAGTCCACCATCAGAGCCAGATCTGATCCATTCAGCCATGGCTTCTTACTCCAAGGTGGTGTAACCAGACATGCTTCCTGCCCTCCCTGTTCATCCCAGAAAGTGACAGTTGGGGCAGTTCTTAAAAGAATTTTTTAGCCCCTGCTTTTCCATTTTGAGTTTGGTTCAGATCTTGAGCAGCTCCATGCAACTGTATTTATTTTTGATGACAAGACTCCCACCTAAAGAAATTTTTCTCCTGCCTGATCATTTCACTGATGACTGAAGGATTTTAGAGAACCTTTTGTTCTTGCAAGGAAAATAAGAATCCAAATTCAGTGACTGTAAAAAAAAAAATTTGTATCCTGCAAATTTGCTGAACTTGTTTATTAGTTCTAATACTTTTTTAGTGGATTCATTAGTATTTTCTACATATAAAATTATGTCATCTTTGAAAAGAAATAGTTTTACTTGTTTTCAAATCTGGATGGTTTTTATTCCTTTTTCTTGCCTAATTGCCCTGGTTGGAACCTCCAGTACAATGTTGAATAGAAGTAGTGAGAATGGATGTCTTTGTCTTGTTCCTGATTTTAGAGAAAAAGCATTCAGTCTGTCATAATTAAGTATGATGTTAGGGGTGGGTGTTTTGTAGATGCTCTTTATTCAGTTGAGGAATTTCCCTTTTATTCTTATTTTGTTGGTGATTTTTATCATGAAAGGGTGTTAGATTTTGTGATATGTGTTGTCTGTATTTAGTGAATTGATCATGTTGTTCTTTTCAATATTAATATATTGTATAACATTGATTGGTTTTCATATGCTAGACCAACTTTGCATTTCTGAGATGTCTCACTTGCTCATGGAATATAATCATTTTTATATGTTGCTGAGTTTTGTTTGCTAGTATTTTGTTGAGGATGTTTGCATTCTATTCATAAAAGATATTGGTCTATAGTTTTCTTGTGATTTTTTTATTTTTTTTTTAACTTTGGAATCAAGTTGATATTGGTCTCATAGAATTTGTTTTTGGATTAAAGTTTGAAATAACATTTTAAAAGCATTTTGTGAATAATCAATATTAATTTTACTCAAAAATATTTGATAGAATTCACCACTGAAAATGGCTTAGACTGGGATTTTCTTTGCTGGAGGTTTGAAAATTACTGATTAAATTTGTTTACTTGTTATAGGTTTATTCCTATTTGATATCTCTTCTTGAGGCAGTTTTGATAGTTTATGTCTTTCTAGAAATGTTCCCAGTTCATCTAAATTATCTAATTTTCTGCCATATAGTTGTTCAAAGTAGTTCATATAATAATTTTCTTTAATTCTGCAAGATGGGTAGCGATGTCCCACTTTCATTCCTGATTTTAGCAATATGACCTACTGTTGATAGCAGTCAGTTTTGTCAATTTATTCAAATGACTAATTTGGGTTTCTTAATTTCCTCTATTTTTTTCTATTCTATATTTAATTTATCTCTTATCTAATCTTCATTTTTTTCTGTTGCTTGTTTTAAGTTTAATTTGCTCTTTGTTTTCTAGTGTTTTAAGTTAGAATATCAGTGTAATATCTTTCTTCTTTATTTAGTATGGATGATTATAGCCCTAAATGTTCTTCCAAGTACTGCTTTACCTGTACCCCTGCTTTACCTGTACCCCTGTACCCCATATATTTTGGTCTGCTGTGTTTTTTATTCTCATTTATCTTGAAGAGTTCTCTAATGTCCTTTGATATTTCCCCTCCCCTCCCCCTCTCCCTCTGCCTCCTTCCTCCTCCTCCTCCTCCTCCTCCTCTTCTTCTCACTCTGTTGCCCAAGATGGAGTGCAGTGGCACAATCACAGTTTACTGCACCTTCGACCTCCTAAACTCAGGTGATCCTTCTGCCTCAGCCTTCAGAATAGCTGGGACTACAGGCACACGCCACCACAACCAGCTCATTTTCTTTCTTCCGTCCTTCTCTCTCTCCCTCCCTCCCTCCCTCCCTCCCTTCCCTCCTTCTTTCTTCCCTTCTTCCTTCCTTTCAAAACAAGTTCGAGCTATGTTGTCTAGGCTGGTCTTGGACCCCTGGGCTCAAACAATTCTCCCACTTCGGCCTTTCAAAGTGCTGGGGTTACAGACATGAGCTGATACACCTGGCCAGATTTCTTCATTTAGTCAGTTATTATTTAGAAGTATGTTGTTTAATTTCTGTGTATTTTAAAATTTACAAAATTTTCTTTGTTATTTATTTCTAATTTTATTCCATTAATGTTGGAGAACTTGCTTTGTATGATGAACATCTGTTAACACTTATAACAAGGGACTTTTAATGGCCTCACATATTGTCTATATTGAAGAATATGCCATATATGCTTAAATATAATGTGTATTCTGGTGTTGTTGGGTGGAGTATTCTATAGATGTCTACTAGGTCTAGTTGTTTTATAGTGTGATTAAAGTCTTCTATTTGCCTATTGGTCCGCCTAGTTGTTCCATTACTGAAAGTGGAGTATTAAAATCTCCAACTATTATTGTTGAATTGTCTATTTCTAGCTTTAAATCTGTTAGTTTTTGCTCTGTGTATCTTTGGGTTCCTTGGTGATGCATGATAATTGGATAATTTTAATTTTATCCTGATGATATTGACCCTTTCATCATTGGAAAATGTCCCTTTTTAAAAATTTGATAATTTTTATATCACCCTGATGGACTGGCCCTTTCATCATTGTAACCCTTTTATGTGTAGTAGTGTTTGTTCCTGTTTTAAAATCTCTTTGTTTTGATGTTGGTAAAGCTAATATCCAGGTCTTTTATGGTTGTTTGCATGGTACATTTTTCCCACTGTTTTAACTTTCAACCTACTTATATCTTTGAACCTATGTTTATCTACAATAGACAGAATCTATTTTTCAAAAAATCCATTTTGACAATCTCTATTTTTTATTGTATTATTAATCCACTTAAATTTAGTGTTAGTATTGATATGGTGGATTTATGTCTATCATTTTGCTTTTAGTTTTTCATATATCAGATGTATTTTTGTGTTTCTTTGTTTCTCCTTTACAGCTTTCCATTGCACTAAGCGAATGTTTTCTGTAATATTTTTATGTTTGCCTCTATGGAAAACAGTGTGGTGGTTCCTAAAAGATCTAAAAATTGACCTCGCATATGACCCTGCAATCCCCCTACTGGGAACTCCATCACTCCTAGGAACTCAAATCACTCTATGAAAAAGATACCTGCACATGCATGTTTATTGCAGCATTATTCACAATAGCAAAAACATGGAACCAACCATGCTGCCCATTGAAAGAGGACTGGATTAAAAAAAAAAAGTGATACATATACATGATGGAATATTATGCAGCCATAAAGAAGGACAAAATTATGAACTTTTCAGCAACTTGGATGGACTTAGAAGCCATAATACTGCGTGATCTATCACAGAAACAAAGAAACAATTATCACATGTTCTCACTCACATTTTTTTAATCCAGTCCCTCTTTGATAGGGAGCATGATTGATTCCATGTTTTTGCCATTAATAACACTTAGCTTGAAACACAAACTCATTGTACAGCTGAACAAAAATATTATCTTTTTTTAGTTTCTTATTTTATAAGCTTGTTCTTATTAAAACTTTTTTAAAAAGTTTAAACCTTTAAAAAAAAGCGAAGTCACAAACAAACACATTAATTTAGACCTATACAGGGTCAGGATCATCAATATCACTGTCTGCTATTTGGCTGGAAGGTCCTCAGGGGCAATAACGTGCATGGAGCTATCATCTCCTATAGTAACAATGCCTTTCTCTGGAATACCTTGTGAAGGTCCTGCCTGAGGTTATTTTACAGTTTACTTTTGTTTAAAAGTAGAAGTATATTCTAAAATAATGATAAAACCATGGCATAATAAATACATAAACTAGTAATATAGTTGTTTACTATCAAGTATTTTGTTGTGTGCATAATTGTATATTCTATAATTTTATATGGCTGACAGTACAATATGTTTGTTTATACTAGTATCACCACAAACACATGGTCACCACATTACACTATGACGTTACGATATCACTGGGCAATAGGAACATTTCGACTCCATTTTAATCTTATGAGACCACTGTTATATATGTGATCTGTCACTGACAAAAAAGTCATTATGTGGCATATGACTTGAATTTTATGTCTTTTAAAGAAGCTGACAGAAGAAGAGAGAGCAAGTATACATATTTTTTGTTTTTATATTAATGTGACTATATATCATTTCTTGTTCTCTTAATTTATTCCTGCTATGATACATTATAATTGCTATAATACTGTGCTTATTAATGTTATATTATACAATTATTGTATTATGATGATATATACATCAGATGGATTCAAGTTACCATCTGGTATTATTTGTTTATTCTGCTATTGCTTTACTATTACCTATTAACTTTGTGCTGTTCTTGTCAAATATATTGCATATCTATATGTTATAAACCCAATGATACAATTGTAAACATATTATTTTGTATAATTGACTTTTAAATCAGTTAGGAGAAGAGAGAAGAAATATGTAATTGTGCTGTCTATTATACTTACATAATAATTTTTAGCAGTGTTCTTTTTTTAATGTGAATTTGAATTACCATCTGGTGCCAATTGTTTTTAGTTTGAAGAACTCTCTTCAGCATTTCTTGTAAGGTCGGTGTTCTAACAACAAATACTTCAGTTTTTATTTATCAAGAAATGCCTGTTTCACCTTTATTTTTAAAAGATAGTTTTGCTAGATATAACAGTTTTGATTGACAGTGGCTTTTTGTCCCGTCAGCACTTTAAATATGTCATCTGCTGCCTTTTGGCCTCCATTATTTCTAATGATAAATTATCTGCTAATCTTCTTGGAGTTTCCTTGTATATGATGAGTCATTTTCCTCTTGCTAATTTCAATATTGTCTCTTTGTCTTTCAGCATTTTTGCTGTGATGTGTCTGTTTGATCTCTTTGCATGTGTCCCACTTGGTGATCAATAAATTTCTTAGATCTGTAGGTTAATATTGTTTTATCACATCTGAGAAGTTTTTAGTCATTATTTTTTTCAATTTTTTCCTACTCCTTTCTCCCATTCCATTCTTCCTGGTATTCTCATGTGCGTGTTGGTGTGTGGGCTTTATGTGTCCTGTGTTTCTCTAAGGCTTCTTTATTTTTTTTCCTTTATTTTTATCTAGATTATATAATCTTGATCAATCTATCTCCAAGTTTAAAAAAAAAATTCTGTCAGCTGAAATTTGCGCTTCAATTTCTTTTTTTATTTTAAAGATGTGGGGTACAATTCAGGATTAAGTATACAAGTGGTCATTATACAGGCAAAGTTTGGGGCCTCCCTTTGGTCCCCACTTCTCCTGGGTTGAGATCAGATACCCTTATTGGTGTTATGTACCCTCTTCCACCTCTAGCAGTGTTCCGCTACTGCCAATCACTTTCTTAGAGTATCATGGTAAATGTTCAAGATCCACTTATGAGTAATGTTTAGCCTCTGTTGTGAGTTTTTAATTTTGGTAATTGCACTTTTCAATTTCAAACTTTTTATTTGATTCTTTTTCATAATTTCCTATTCTTTATTGATGTTCTCTGTTTGATAAGACATTGTAATAATACCTTCCCTTACTTCTTGAAGCATGGTCTCATTTAGTTCTTTGAGCATACTAATAGTAGCTGCTTTGAAGTTTTTGTTAAGTCCAACATATGAATCCTTTCAAAAGCAATTTCTATTGCCTGCAATTTTTTTGTGTGTATATGGGTCACACTTTCTTATTTCTTTACATGTCTTACAATTTTTTTTTGTTGAAAACTGGACATTTAGAGAATATATTGTAGCAATACTAGATACTGATTTCTCCCTCCCCCAGGGCTTGTTGTTTGCTTGTTTATTTGTTTAGTAATTTGGCTGGGCTGTTTTAGTCAAGTCTGTTACCTTCCCAGTATACAGCCTCTGATGTCACTCCTTAGCACAGCCCTGGGCATGTGCACAGTAATGTTGGGGTGACAGTAGTTTTAGTAGGGCTCTCTTTGACTGTCTCTTTCCGGTTAAGTTGTCTTCCTCTGTTGGTATTACACTCAGCTGTTAGCCTTCACTAATGCTGGCTTATTGTTCTATTGTTTTGACAATGCCTCTGGCATAAGTTTCTCCACAGTCAATTTCAATTAAATTTGAAATTGAAGCCCCAGTTCTTTCTTTATGTCCCTTTGCAGTGCTATTCTTTGGAACCTGTCCTTGAGTCTTGTTCCAATCCCAGAAAGGCTCTTCTTAACTGGCTCTTTCTCTTAGTTCTCTCAGAAAAATTGCTGGCTGATCTGCAATTTAGCTTGTTGTATTCATGGATCTTCAGCCTCTTACATTTTTTTTTAACCACTAAAGTATCCACTGTTTTTGACGGCACCCTTAGGTTTGAACTTCCTCACACTATGTTCCAAATAAAGTCAATTCACTTGAGGAGAGTTACAGTGCTTTTTGTTCTTAAAGTCTATCTCTAGCCCTTAGGCAAAACCTCTGTACCTCCTCTCTGGAGCTGGGAGGAAAGACAGTTTGCTTCTTTTAAATGATATCCCTGTTTTATAAGCAAGGCATTGGGTGGGGCTGTTGGCTTCAGTTCTTCTTTTTCCTTCTGGTGTGGAACCTCTGCTCTGAGTGTGCTGGAGTGAGAGTTCATGTTATGGGTGTACTCACCTAAGCTGACATTTCCACCCTGTAAGTGGGGCTTGGCTTAAACAAGGAGCCCCAGTCCTTTCAGCTGCCCTTGACAGGAATAAAACTTCTGCAACTCACAGTTGAGTGTAACAAGAGATGCTGGGGGCTTGCCCCTGTGAGGTAAAAACCATATACTTAGCCTGGCCACAGAAGAGAGAGGGTTCTTGGCTGCACACATCAGGAGCAGAGCTTCTATCATGTGTAGTGGGGCATGGTTCATGTGCCATACACTCTCAATGTTCTTCCTCAGATTTAGTAGATTGTCTTTAATAGATTCTTCTCCATTTGATAAATGCCCTTTGGGACATTTGCAGATACTTTAATTTTTTTTAAAAAAATAACACTTATCTTTGAGGGTTGTTTGCCTGAGGGTAAAGTCTCTGAGGCACCTCATGCAGCCATTCCAGAAGCTGACTCCTCTCTGCAGTTAATCTTACAGTAATATCATCCACCATGGCGTCTCTGAAAAACCCCACTGTGCACTTGTAAAAAAATGAGAGCGAAGCAGGAAAATAATGTCTTAGTAATATTTTGAAAATAGTTCTGACCTTGTAGACCTCCCTGAAAGGGCCTTGGAGTTCCCCAAGACTCCCTGAACCACCTTTGAATATCACTGTGCTAATGAGTTGTTAAATGTTTGCATTTTTCTCAGCTCTGTCCTAAGATCTCTTTTCTTCTATATTCTCCTCTTAGAGGAGTTCATACACCCTTGGCTTGCAGCCCAGATGCCTTTGCTCTTCAATTTATATCTCTGGTCTTGAGATACACATCCGCTGCTTAAGACATCTCCATTTGGATGTCTTAAAGGTTCAACCATTGCACAGGATGAGCTCACTGTCGTTTTGAACCTGGTTTGCTCCCAATGCTTCCCATCTTGCTGACAGGCACCCGCTTCCCTTGAGTTGCTCGAGCTAGGAAATTAGGACTCAGCCCTCACATCGCCTTTTCCCTCAACTGTTTTATTCAACTCGAAAGGGAAATTTCTGGCAATTTTATCTCTAAGTTAATTTTGGAATTCATATTTCTGTCTGTCTTTTTGTCACCTCCTGTGCTCTGGCTGCTATCATCTCTCATGTGGGTGATTGTGATAGTTAACTCATCTCCCCACGTCCCTCTGGCCTACCTGCTATCATTCTCCATGTTGCAGGCAGAAAGATCTTTCCAAGTTAAGATTCCAATCAAGCCTCTTTTTTGCTTAAAACCTGACAATAGCTTTTAATTGCTTTCAGAATAAAATCAAACTCCCTAAGCATGACCTCCCAGGTCTTACATGATCTGATCCCTGCCTTCATGGGCAGACTTGGTTCATACCATCTTCCATTCTCTGCTTTGCAGCCATGCATTAGATTTGCTAATTTGTCGAATGTGCAATGCTCCCACCTACTCAGGACCTTTGCACATGCTATTCCTCATGCCTGGAACAATTTTCTCACAATGCCTTTTCTACTCCTCATTTTTCAGGTATTTACTCAGCGTATCCTTGACCCTTGGGACTATACCACCATCAAAATATCTACTTCGGGGGTACTATAGATGTCAAATCATCATAGCATTGGGCATAATTTTAAGTTTGTTTGTATAATTACTTCACTGTTGTCTATCTCTATTTTTTAACCTTAAGTTTATTTAAGGCATTTTTTCTTATCATTATAACCCCAGCACTTAGCAAATATACATATATGTTATATATATGCATGTATATATGCACATAGACACATATATACACACAAATGATCATATATCTTATATAATACCATGTATATAATAATATAATATAATGTATATATATTCAACAATAACTAGCTGCATGCTAGTCTTATTACTAGTAATGTTGTAATGTTATAATGCCTAGTAAATATTTCTTGAGGAAAAAAAGTAACTGAATGGAATGAGAAGATGATGAAGACCTCTGCATTGCTGGAATATTTCACGTGGTGCTCAGTAAATTATTGAATTAGAATGATGTACTAGCTGAGATCTTGGATTGCGAGGGGCTTTAAGGTCTTTTTAGACAATAAAATTTCCTGATTCTAAATACAAAATTTCAAATCTATCTGAGCTGGCTTTCTGAGCAGATGGCTTTACAATTGCACAGCTCAGTCCTCTGTGGCCTTGGCACTAAACATAAAGGTGATTTTTCTTAGACTGCCTATCCTTCTCAGGTTATCAGTGTGGCGTTTTTCTAATGGGAAGGCCACGTTGGTGTTTCAGAAAGCAGCATTGTATATTTACCTACAATTTTCCCACTTGAAGCCATGACTAATGCACTGATATGTGACTTTGCCCGAGACAGAGACACCTCTAGTGGCATCTAGCAGTGCCCCTATTGCTAGCTACAGTCATGCTCCTTCTCAGTTGGACTGACATATGCTTAATCAAAACACTTTCACCTTTACCTGTGTCCTCCCACCTCTGCTTATGTGTCTCCCTATTAATGATAACACTACCTCAAGGTGAAATAAGTAGCTGCTATTTGATGTTTTTGGGAGAGGATGACTTATTGAACACCAAAATTCTATATGTTATTAATTTTTTTGTACCAGTGCTGCCAGAAAGGAATGCTTTTGTTCACATAACTTATTACTGCTAAGATGAACTCTTTGTGTAAAAAAAAGCTTTCTGTCATGATTTTAGTAAAGCGAACTAAGAGTTATATTTGAATTTGCAAATGTATCTTTATTTCTTTTGTCTTGAACTTTATATCAAAATACACTCTGGATTCTCAAGAGCAGGATTTTCTCATTGGCTCTTGTATTCCTCGTCTAATGAATTCAGGAAGAAATGCATGAGGTGCATGACCACATCTTCATATGCCAACAGGTCGACTTTCTCTTTGTTCTTTCCTCATCACAGCCAGAAATAACAAAGGAAATCCAGTGCCCTGCTCATGGTTTTATTATGAAACATAATTATTTGTTACCTTCTATTAGATCTTTTGCTTTGAATAAGTGTCGATGTACAAAAGAATTGACTATTGTCCATGATGTGACAATCAGGATCCATGGAAGACAAACATATTATCTTTCGGTAATAGGCACTAATGCAGTAAGAACAGCTTTCTTGAATGCATGATCGCTGTGATTAATAAGTGTGTCTTGGGTCCTAATGAATGAACCAGCTAATTAGTCACCAGCCGCCTATACTAATATAGTGAGGGTGTGATGTGGGTTTGGGCAGGGAGGGCCTTTGGTCTCTTTATAGATTTTAGAATGCTAAAACATAATGGCTTGTGAGATCCTGGACTGGATCCTGGAACAGAAAGAGGACATTAGTGGGAAAATGCCTGGAATCTGGAGTCTGTTAATAGAGACACTTAGTAGAGCTGACTAGACCACGTTAATGTTTGTTTTGTCCTATGTGTCATGGGTAACACTGGGGATTCTGGTTGGGAGGGATATGGGAACTCTGTACTTTCTTTACAACTTTTTCTGCAAATCTAAAATTATTCCAAAATAAAAGTTTTATTTAAAAATATAATGGTGCTAAAATTCTAGAAAGTAAATAAAGATCCCCATAATCTCTTCTTCTAAAGCTGCCACAGAACTATCACATGAACCCAGGGGAAATAGAGTCCCTTGGGCCTCAGCTGCCTCATCTGAAAAGTGGGAGGGTTGGACTCCTGGGGTCTTCTCCAAGTTTTTCCGGTGTGGATGCCCAGTGATCAAATGTGTAGCTCAGTGCTATATCTGGGGGTGGGTAGGAGGGTGGGGAGCGGGAGGCGGGGACAAAAACCTCTAAAATATCAGCCTTGTCTGTGGAAATCCAGCTAGTTCCCTTTAATTGGTGACAAAAATAAGATGCTCAAAACCCCAACAGCACTATATGGAGTGCTGCTTAAGAGCAGAGGAGAGTGCAAATTAATCTTTTTGAATTGCTAATTGGGGATTTAGTTGGCTAGATTGAGGGTTATGAGATGAAAGCCTGGGTTTTGCTCTTTTCCAAAGGTAGGGAAAAGACTCCCTCTCTGAGGACCCTAATGTCCTTGGATGCAAAATGCAGAAACTGACAAGAAAGATGAGAAAGTGTTTTGGCTTAGGCCTCTAAAGTTTGTCTTGCAAGCAAGCCTGTCCTTCTGTCCTCCAAAGCAATTCAAAAACCTTGACCCTTGACCTTAGATCCATAGGAAATGCCTTGGGTGTTCTTTGGGCTTGAGTCACTCCTGCCTTTGGCTTAGACATGTAGTAAGGATGAAACCAAACATACAAGTTTATTGTTCCCCCAGAGTGCTGGCAGCTGTGGAGGAGACATCCAGGAAGCGCTAGAAAGGCCAGGAGGAAAGCGGACGGCCGTCAGGGGATGCCAGGTGTGCAGAGGACAGACCATCTCTTCCCAACAGCCTCTGCAGCCGCTTGCCAAGGACCTGAACCATCCCTGCTTGCTGTTGCACTTCTGTCGATAAAGGGATTAGCCTCTACTAAATTATCCTTAGGAAACAGAAGTTATTGAGTTATCATTTGTCACATACATCTGGATGTGAATTTATTAGTTCCTTTGCAATGTGTCAGTCAGCCGGGAAGGTGTTTTGGTGGAGAAGGAGGAGAATGGGAATAGGTCCTGAGGACTCCACTCTTCCTAGAGGCACCCTGGGGAGGGCGATGGCTGGTTCTGGGGACAAGTCAGGTCACAGTTTCTAAGGAAGAAGACTTGGGTGATGCCACATCATGGTGCTGCCATAGCCTTGCTTATTTTGGCAGGGGGCCACATTGGTTAGGCCTTTGAAAGGCAAAGATGGAGAGAGCCAGGCTGGGTAGCAGGAAGTCCTTTAGCTGTCTTATGATCCCAGCAAGTGAAGGCAGGAAAAGTCTTAGAAATATTACCGAGCCAATACTTATTTGGTCAGTGATCTTTCTGGCAAGGTTGACCTTAGAATTCAGTTCTTTCCAGTCTATATCTGCTGAAGGGATAGCAAACTGGTCAAAGATGCCCTGGGCACAACTGGGACCTTGGTAAAAGGTCATGTGTCTTTTCCAGCCTCTGTTGGACCCCTCTTCTTTTTTGTACAGTGTTCCAGGACCTTTCTACAAACTCCTTAGAATGACCATGAAGCCCTGCATGAACCTCTCTCCTCCCCAGACAGTCCTAACTTCCTTCTCTCTCCTCTTAAAAACTACCTTAAACACACACAATTAAAAATCCACACGAAACTTAATCACCTCATGTCTCATTCCTTAAAAGCCTGACCTCTTTGCCAGCTAATTTGTTAAAATGCCATTGGGTTGCTGTGTCTAGGTTGTAACGGGCCGGTCCTCCTGGGGTTGACAGGGAGCACCTTAATTTTGTAAAGCATTTCACATCTTTGTTCTCATTGGAGTCTCATAGTATCCTGGAGTGTTATTCAACTGCATGCTGGCAGTACAACTTTGAGTAGAATTCCCAGCTCCTGGACTCCCATGCCTGACTATTTGCCCACTTTGCATGATTTTCTATCACCAAAATCCAGTGGATGATTTTTACCCCGTGCACTGGGAGATGTCTGGGGCAGGAAGAGCTGTCCTGAAGAGCCTGGGGCCCTCATGATCACAGCCGAAGTTCAGCTGGCACTTCTCCTTGCCAGCACTGGACATTCATTTCAGCACCACCTTCTCTGTAGATTCTGCATCTTTTTTTGGTCATGTGTTGTTCTGGAGTGCATGTCTCATTTCCCCAAGGAGGATGTGCACCCTGGAGTCAGCAGTGTCTCCTTGCTCTGAGCTCCCACTAAGATGCTGAGGGCTCCTTAAGACCTGGAGGACTGATATGGATTACTTGGGCAAAGGTGAGAGGGAAAATTGCCTCAGTAGGGGAAATAGTCTGGACAAGAGGTAAAGAGGCAAGAGGAATATGATTGTTTAGGGCACTACAAGGATTTTACATGATCAGAGCCAAGAGGCACATATGGGGAACGGCAGGAGAGGTGGGAAAGTTTGGCTGGGCCTTTGGTTGGGTCTGGGTTTTGGAAAGATCACTTGCTGAGGAATGAAGGGTGGCTTAAAGAGAGACCACATGGAGATTGGTGAGGTCTGTTGCAAAAACTCAGGCCCAACTGACAGAGCTTTGACCCAAGTCATGGGTGTGGCTGGGCTCTGAGGAGAGGAGGGGGGACTTGAGATAGATATGTAAATGAAGTATAGCTTCCATAGTCGGGAGTAAGCAACATGCAGGAAGCCTGGTTGGGAGGGGGAGTTGAGGTGACTCCAGGGCCTAGGCTTGTGGGGCTGGATCAAGAGGGGGTCCTTCCTCATACTGGCTGATGGCAAAGGTGTGATTCAGCATCCGCATACATTTTTTTGTCTGGAAAGTGACTAGTAGTTTCTATTTCCAAAAAACCATTTTGTTTTCACTTTAGATAATTGCTTTTTCTCTGTGCCTAAGAAGTAATTTAAATAAAGATATTTACACTTTAAGGTTTTCTTAGTACTTCCAAACAGAGACATATGTGTAAATGCTAAACAGAAGTTTCAAATCAAATCTTGCCTTTCTAATGTTTTCTATTGGGCAAACTCACCATGGCTTATACCTTCTCCTCCTACGTCAAACAGGAGGGGGTGAGTCTGAGAGGCGACCATGTTTCCCGGGTCACGGGAAGGATGGCCAGACCTAGGAAATAAAAATATAGGATGCTGAGTTAAATTAGAATTTCAGATAAATAATGAATAATTTTTTGTATAAGTATGTCTATGTCCCATGCAATATTTGGGAAACATAAACATTTCTCTTTTCTTGATCTAAAATTCAAATTTAATCAGGCATCCTATATTTTATCTAACAAACCTAGACATGGGACATCTTTTTTCAACAATTTCTAGACAGTTCTTGTAACAAATGATCACTTAGGACTTTCTGAAAAAACAACATGTATGACCAGCATAGTGCTAGGCACAAAATAAGTCCCTGAATGGTTATTAGAAGCTGTGAGAAAAATGATTTAGCATTTCTGTGACAGTTCAGCTACATCAGTTACCTGATTTCAGTTGAACCCTTTGTAACCAACAAAAAATGCTATTGAAGCATCTTCTGCTGGATGCACCCCTCCCATGGGCCTTCCTTACGGTGGCTTCTATACGTGTAAATTAATTGTGTTCCCTCTGCCACAGCCTGAATAAACAGATGAGATTTGTTCTTTGCCTTGAAGGTCTGTGAAATCAGAAGTTATGCTGGCCACTCCTATTTTTTGCTGAAATGCAATAAGTATGTTTACCCTCCTATGGGTAGCCTAAAAAAGTAAGAAAAATGAGCTAAGACTTAAAGTACAGAGATGCAAGTCGTAAGTCAGTCACCTGTTGGCTTACTTTAAAATCATCCCAAGACTACAGCATTTTGTCAGAAATAAATGGAGGTAAGAAGATAACTAAAATGAAATATTTCATAAACATTAAATCTTTTAGAATATTTCACTGAGATAAGATAAAAGCCCAATCATGAAATGAAATATTGTTATTGTCCATTTCATAGCACCACCAGCAGAACAGTATTTCTCAAGCAAAGATACCCAGGTCCAACCCTGGGGACTTTTTCAATGTGGGCTCATGGTGTCCAAAAGGTGATGAGAATGTGGAGACCGCGTGGAGAACTGCGGATTAAACTGGCTTCTTGAACTGCACTTTGAGGCATGTGAATCTAGTGCAATTGGTTCTTTGTTAATGTGGTCACTAAATATGCTCTCAGGGTGACTTAGGCTGGAAGGTGGGCTCTGCCTGAGGTGACTACCTATTCCTGAGCACTTTCTGGTGCTTCAGCAATTGTGAAAATGGCTGGTTCACTCTCATCCTCCCACCTGTCCCCTCAAGTGCAGCAGACCTCCTTCTGTGGAATGGTTGTTGGAGATTTGACCTCATTTCTCTAGCCAATTGGAGCAAACTGCTTCAAAAAGTGTAAAGTGATCAAGACCAACTCCTTTGAAGTAGCATTTTCTTGTGTTTTCTGTAGCTTAGAGCTTTGATATTCAAAGTATAATCCATGAATCAGCAGCATTGGCCTCAACTGGGAGCTTCTTAGACATGTAGAATACCCAGACCCCACCTCCAGCTTACCCAATCAGACTTTGCATTTAAACAAGATCCCCACATGCACGATAGAGTTTGAGGAGCACTGGCTCCAGCAACTGTGGTGCTTGTCAGGAGGACAACTGGGGCATTTTCCTCTCTACCATCTTTGCCATAGATATACGGAAGGCATGTCTGATTGGGACGGCAGAGAGCCCAGCATCTCTGCAAGCAAGAAAATTTTACTAACTCAGGTCTATGCAGCACCACGGGAAGCATCCCTTGTAAAACACAGCCCTTGTCCATCAGGCCTTCACATCCCAGATGTAGTTTAAGTACCTCATTTTACAGACAAGAATATGCTGGTCTAGAGAAGAAATGAATGCCCAGAGGTCAGATTGCCGTACGGTGGCATATTGAAGGACAGAACCCAGGTTTGCTGAATCCCATTCCAATTTTCTTGCCACTCTATCTAGAAAAAGGAAAGAGTAAGAATGAAAAGTATCTTACTGGTGCCATCACAAAGGTTTTTAATTGTACACTGAACAAAGAACAAAGACTTCATGGTATGTTTGGCGTTCCAACTCAAGAAAATAAATATAACATCTAGCTCAAAGACCTCTGCTTAGGCCACTGTTGATCAAGCAAACCTCCTTACTTGAGTGTGAAATAGTGGAGAGATAGGAGGTACATTAGCCTCTATGACAGCCTTATTCTTGAAAAGTGTAGGAGAAGTCATCTTATTTTAAAAGCACTACAAGAGTGAACTGTTCTTCCATAATGCAGAGAAGTAATTGCAAAGAGTGTTAATTGCCCATAATTCTCTCTGTAAGGATGACTTGGTAGGTTTGGATTTCCTTCACCTGTGGCACCACTGAATTGGGAATAATGTCGAACTGAATGGGGAGAGGCAAGGGGTAGTTTGGGGGTGGAAAGAAATACTGTTGGAGCACCATTGACTTTTCAAAGCCCTTTGCGGATTCCACACCATTTCTTCCCCCATTTTGGCAGATAATGAAATAGAGGCTCCCAAGGGACTTAAACGGCAGCAGCAGCAGAAATAAGCAGAATTGTGGCTTTTTAGGCTCAGCCCAGAGCTCTGCCATCAGACTTATCTTGACTGGCAACCTCTAGGAAGATTCAAAATCCTGCTTTTGAAGTGGTTCAACAAGTGTTAGTCTTTGGAAAGCCACTGACTGCTGTTGATGTGCTCATCCACAAAGCTGCTATCTCCTGGTTCAGGTGTGGACCTGTTCTAGCTCTGCTGAATCATACAGGGGCTGCCATGTTGGTCCAGGGCCCTGGGCTGCCAGCAGCGTCCCTTGTCTCCATCCACCCCCTTTTTAAGGGTCTTAAATTCTTTCTTCACACCCCAGCTGTCCGCCCTTGTCAGCTGGAAAGATTGCTGCTTCTTGCCTCCTTTGTGAGATTTAAAAACCTTCCTATTCTTCCTTTGAAACGGAGGAATAAGGCCTATCTTGGGGTTTCTTGCAAGATGAGCAAGCGGTCGCTTTCAAAGCCCTTGGGAAAGCTTTCAATAGAGGATTTAAGGCAGGACGAAATAGAACATGTGATTCTGGGCTTAAGATGTTGTCTTGCATTAGACCTCAAGCAATCCAGCGGATATTTCCATTGTGTCAGGGAAATTAAAAGCTTCAGCCTTTGCCTATGAAAAATATTTGCTTAATTGAACAAAGTTGCCAATTGGGCAGTGCTTGCTGGGAACTGATGTGCTAAATCTTTCCTAAAGATGTTATTCTGCTAACAAGAAAAAAGAATTGTCATGAATGCAGCATCCTGTACTATCTTCCTGATCAACAGGGTACCATCTTAATTTCCCTCCAGAAAGAATGAAACAAAGATTAAGGTGAGTTCCTGGACTTGCAACCTCCTAGGTTACCTATGGGGACGACTGATACTCTAGCACAGAGGTCCACGTGCCACAATTAACCATCATGCACAAACCAGGCCTCTGGAAACTTTATGTTTATCAATGAACATGCCTATAAATGTTTGTTAAACATCTATAGCATATGCAGTGTTAGGAACTTTGAGGACTACTGATTGTACAAGGTAGTAAGGTCAAGGAGTTTATCATCTGTTTGTGGTAGGAAAGACAAACATATATTAAATAATCAATAAGTCCACATCAGTTCCCAACCTGCTACTATGTCAAGTGGTGCATCACTGACTACCAACTCAACATTTGGATAAGTTCTGTGCTTCCTCTAAATCAGGGCTGTGAAAACTTTTTTTATATATATGCGAAGGGCCAAATAGTAAATATTTGAGGCTCTTTGTGCCAGACTGTCTCTGTTCTTCAATTCTGGTGTTGTAGTGGGAAAGTGGCCATAGATGATATGTAAATGAATGTGTGTGGCTGTGTGCCAATAAAACTTTATTTACAAAAATAGGCAGTGGGCTGAATTTGGCCCAGATAGGATTGCCAAATGTAGCAAATAAAAATCCAGAGCTTCCGATTGAGTTTGAATTTTAGGTAAACAAAGAGTACATTTTCTAGAGTATCCTAAATATTGCATTGAGTGCATATGTATACTGGATATCCTTTATTTTATCTGGCAACCTCATAGTTTGCCGATGCTTGATTTGAATCAATGGATATTTTGACTGAGTCCAATTAAAATGTTTGGCCTTGAATCATATCATCTCAAACTTGGGGAAGATCAAAGACATTTTCTGGCATTGGCTCTTATTTTTTGGATGGAAGAACTGGATCCCAGAGATGGGAAGAGATTTGCTCACATCCTATTGTTAGTCAGAGACGGTCAGCCTAGGGATATGTCTTGAGTTCTGTCAGCCCTGAGGTCCTGCCACCTGGAGTAATAGGGTCCTCAAGGCCTGACATGGAGCAGCTGCTACCCATCCTGGAAGTCATCCCTGGCCTCCAAGCAAGGATGCCCCTACCTCCCTCATAAAAGAGAAAGACCTCCATAGGCAGATCTTTCTGGAAAATCTCTGTGCGCCAGCTCATTTGTTCTTTAATGTTCTCAAGGATAAAATGTAAGTGATTTCTTGGTTATGGACCAAATACACATCCTTCTGTCATTCGGTGGCACAGTTCCTGAAGAATTACAGCAGACTGGCATCAGGCCCAATGTCACTCACCTTTGGTATATGTGTGTAATACATAATATAATATAATCACAAAACATATTTAATTTTAACATATATTTATTTATATATATATATATAAAATTTAAAACAACCTCCTCTCCTCAGGTATAGTCACAATGCAGGATGCATTTAATCCTTCTGCTGGATTCTAAATCAACTTGGGACACAGGACAAGTGCCCAAGGAGACAGACACGCATGGGCTTTGATGTAGAATACTGAGTTCTAATCCCAGCTTCAGCACTTACCAGCTTTCTGAACTTTTTAAAGAATTCTACTTTATCTATGAAATTTGATAAATGATGTGTTTCTTACAAATAATGTATAAGAAATTTCTAGCACAGCACCTGGAGCACAGTGTTGAATATGTCAGTGCTCCTTTTTTGTCCCTGTCTGTGTCTACTTGTTCAGCAGGGAACACAGAGTCCGTCCCCCAATGCAGACGGTGTGTCACTGTGGTTCTGTTCAGATGAGCAAAGGAGTGGGGTTTCTTTTATCCGGGTGGCATTGGCTAGCCTGCAACTGAGATTCTGTGTAACACGCATCTGCCAGGAGTTGCAAATTCAGTTGAGAATCTGAAGACAGACCTTGGCAAGGAATAGAGGGGAAAAAGTGGACTTATTAAACATTGACTCTGCGTCTGTTGCTATGCAGGATACTTCCACATCTTCTCTTCTTAAAGAGACAGCATGCATCAGTCTTACTTGATGATAGGTGATAAAAGAAACACCCTCAAAAATTGAATAATTAGATAAAATCATGGATAGCTGATACCTAAAACAAAGAAAAAACTCAATCTTTCCTTTTCTTTTAAATATTTATAACAAGGTCATTTTGGACTTTCAGTTAAGACTTTGAGTTTTGCCTAAGTGAGCGGCAGAAATACAATGTTTGGTGACCACAGTGCTGTGAGCATTTGAGAGTCTTTGCTTGCTGTTGTACTTCTCATGATTGTTCAAAACAATTTCCAGGGCTTTGTCCACTGAGGAGATAGTAACACTGGGGAATGCAAAATATTTGGACCTCCTTGTTTGATTTTCTACTTTTTGCCAAGTCTTCTCTTTCCCTTACATTCTTCAAAGGATAAAGGGCACGTTAACAAGCTCTTCACTGATAGTGACAATTAGAGTGTAATTTGTGAACTAAAATTTGCCAATTGCCTTCATTACTTTGGAATTGACAGTCTGCTTTTCATTCTTCTTTAAAACGGTGCTTAACTTAAAGCCTGCCCGTCTGTTGGATGGAGGGATTTTCTGAATTACTCATTCGTCTTTTGAACGGGGAGCCGTGAAGTGGTGGATGCTTTCGGAGAAGGAAAATGAGCCCTCCAGTGATTCATACATTTTGGTCATTTATTTCTGGTAGCAAATTACAGAGAAATGTGAGATCTTTGAATAACTTTTTGTAAAATTTAATTTTTTATTTTTAGCACAGAGAATAACCAAAAAAAATTAAACCCGAAGGAGAAACTAGGTGATCATATGTTCTGGTAATAACTGAATAACTAATGAACTAAAATTAGCCAAATATGTGTTTAGTTGTTTACTGTTAACTGGGAGAATGTACTACATTAAGTGGTGAGCAGGGTGTTTGGAGTTGATGTACCCATCAACTAACTCCTTCTAAAACTGTGCAGTGAGCTCCAAGCATCTCTTGGAGTTAGTTTTAGGAAAAACTGGTTTGTCTCAATGATTTTGTACAAATGGGCAAACAGACTGTCTTTAGCTTATTTGCTCTTTATGTCAGTTCAAACTTTGGCTTTGGGCTTGATTGGCTGCATCTCATCATGGCATTTATTTTATTGCATATTTAATTGACTGAAAGTTTCATGTTAATTGGGTGAAATCTTACCTTTCAGAGTGTTTTGGTTCTAAGCAGTCTCAGACTTAAGCACAGTTAATTCCCCTTTGAGATCCTCTATCACTGACGACATGAGATCAAATAACCAACTAATTAAAATTGATGTCCACCTTCTATTGAAGTCATTATTCACTTTCCCTTGAGGAAGTGGTTTTCTGAATTTGCAATCCCTGGGGAATATTTTTTCCTCCTCAAATCATGTGAGTGTGAAAATGTGGAGTCTAAGATTCTTGTTTCCTTTCTGTGTCAAAGGAACTCGTTGTCATGGAAGATTCTATATCCTCAGCCCCACCATGCACAAATACACAGGCCTAGAGGATTCCTGCTAAATTCCTCTCTGTACATTAGTGGTGGAGGCAAATGTGTTAATGGGCATGCAGGCATTCAGGAAAATGGCCAATATTCATTTGTAGTGCTGAATGCTTAACACGTTAGACAAAGACATCCTGCAGGGTGGCTATGTTTGTGTTTGTGTGTGTATATTGTCTATTTATATGTGTGGGTTACTGTTGAAATAGAGTGCTGTACATTTGTGCGCACACACACGCGCACGCACACACACACACACACACACACACACACACACACACACACACACATACACACACTTCCCACACATATCTGTAGTAGAGGAAGTAGTCTACGGCAGAAGGTTAATGACCAGTGTCTGGTGAAGTCTCAACAGCTTTCCACTTGTGGACAGGGCAAGTGGCTGGTCCTCTGTGACTGCAGCAGCCATGAGAGCTGGACACTGAGAGTTCAGGCAGCCAATAGGGCATCAGTCCTGCGTGGGGCAGCGGGGCGGGAGGCATGGGGCCAGAGACCCTAGTCCCCTGGGGGAGAGAACAGTGGGCTGGGGAATACATGAAGAGGGGGTCGGTGATCTCAAGGAAAGAGGACCCACTCAGAGCCACATGGTTCTCTGAGGCTCCTTTTCTGGGTTGCTGTGGGTCAGCATGACTCTGGAATCCTCAAAGCCAGGAAAAGGTGTATCTGGAGGGGTCATTGCAATAGCTGATCTGCTGGACACAAACCTGTGGTGTCCTGATGTGGTGGCCCTGGGGAAAACTTCTGAGACCTTCTTCCATCACTTCCTGCCTGCCTCCTCTGCTCTTGGCCTCTGCCCTGTGGGATGGCACACAGCCCTCCTGTGGGTACAGACAGCAGCAGAGATCCCTCAGACTTTGTGCCTTCGGATTCAGCTTCTGTGTGGCCTGGTGGTAGCTGGTTCAGGGGAGGGTCTGGCTTTTCCTTTCAAGAGCTAGCATGATGGATGATTGTTCTGCTCAAAGGACTGCTGAGGAGGATTCTGAGGTGGGGCTCAAGCCTGGTGGGGAAGAGTGCTGTGGTGGATGGTGCTGGTGATGTCCACCATGCCCAGGAGGAGGTGTGCGTGCTTCTGCCACTGATTTGCACCCTGGGTTAGATGATCTGTAAAGTCCTTTCTGATGTTTTCTACTGTCCTAGATCAATCTGCTAGATCCCCATTTCCTTTTGTCTATAAATGTTTCTACTCTTAGCTGCTGTTTGTCTGTCTTCCCATTATTGCCTCTGCCGCTGCTGAGACCTGCTGGGTCACTTTGCATTTGCTGCTGCAGGGTTATTATGCCAAGGCAAACTATTTTTTTAAAAGTGGGTGGGTAGTCTCTTCTGGGTTTTGGGTTTCAAAAGCACAATCCTTAAGGCGTCTAGAAATAACTGAAGACAGAGAAAAGCCACACACACACACACACACACACACACACACACACACACACACACACACACAAAGCCAGAGCTAGGTTTCTTGAGCCGAGGGAGGGAAGTGGGTGTCTGGTGTCTGTTGAAGAAGAAAGTTGGCATCTGGCAGGGCAGTCCTGTCCTTGAGGGTGGGAGCTTTCCTGGTCAGAACCCCAGAGTAAGGGTGGAGAGGGTAGGTGGCAAGAAGAGATGCAAATCTAGGCCATTGAGAGCCTAGAACAAATGAGAGTCCCAGGCGGCCATGAAGAGCTAGAAATGACAGATACACCTGACAGTTTAGCAGTGGGCTTTACAGACTTGGAGCCAAGGTCAGATGAGAGACAAATCTCACAACAGATGCCATATGGAAAGACGGTCCTGAGTAAGTCTGTTGTATCTAACACATGAGCACTACATCTGACGGCAAAGGAGGAGGGTCACACAGACTGAAATTGAGTTTCACCGGCTTTGAAAGAAAGGGAGCTTGAAAGGGAAAACAATATTACATTCTAAAAAACAAATAAAATATGTTCCTTGTACACCGGAACTGAGAGTGATGCCCTTGACTCTCAAGAGTGGCATTTGTTAAGATTCTCCTGAAAATTTCATTAACAGCATCAGCCCATGAGACAGAAAGGTTGGATTAAACAAAGGGTAAGGGAGCATAGGGAGTCTACAGACAGTTCACTCTAAATTGACTCAGTCACACAATTTCCCTCAAACTCCTGTGAAGATCCTGTGCTGGCTTGGCAGGACATTCAGTGTCTATATGTAGCACATATGCTTTCTGCTGATGCAGCCTTTGGAAGGGATGCTGGCAAGCACAGGTGCAGACTGGCTTGTCCCCATAACACCGCGTGTGGCTGGAGCAAGCTAGCCTTGTGATCAACTTCTGTGTGCTCATCTTCAAACTTAGGCATTTGTCTAGGTTTGACCTATTGATGCTCCTGGATCTAGCCCCCCAAAAGCCCATCTCAAAATAACTCTGTGAAAGGGTAAATGGGGGCAAGATGGGACAGTGCTTCAGGAAAAGGCAAAGATCTGCAACACAGAGAAAGTAAATTTGCTATCCACTTTCCACAGACAGAAAAGGGCTAATGCTCATAGGCAAGCGTGGCCTCGAAGGTTGGGGAACTGGATATATTTAAGGCTCTTGAAGTGGAGTTTGGGCTAAGAAGAAAGTCTGGAGGTTGCATTGTTTAATGTAGATAACAGAAGTCATATAAGTCTTGTTTCTAGACATCTCCAGGCACCAGTATCTCGTGACTCCAGGTGGTGGGCCAGAGACTGGTTACAGAAGACTGATAACAATACATCATTGCCAGAATCGTAGATGCCTAGAAGAACAATTAGGACTAAACACGCTTAAGGGACTTAAATAGTTACCAGGTCCTAACCCTGGGAGGCTGGTTCTACTTCTTGGTAATGATTAAGAGGTAAAAGAATAGACTATTTCGCAAAGCGCAGCAGGTCTAAAGCCAAAAATAAAACTAAAATGGCTGCACTACTGCTAGAATTATTTTACCAAGTTATTCTATTCTAAGTTTCTTGGGGTTCCTATCTTTCACTATGATTCAATGTGATTCAAACACAAGCTCTTCTTTAAGAGGGTGGGTCTCAATTCTGCCATTCTTCCAGCTTCTCGTCAGGTCCAACGAATCCTTCAGTCTCCGACTTGTTCTTAGGCATGTTACATTCAAAACCCTGCTATCTTTGTGTGAGACCCCTGTATCAGTCAGGGTTTTCCAGAGAAACAGAACCAATAGGATGTATATGCCAAGAGATTTGTTCTGAGGGATTGGCTCATGCAATTATGGAGGCTGAGAAGTCCCACAATCTGCTGTCTGCAAACTGGAAACTAAGGAAGGTTGGTGGTTTTTGTTCAGTCCAAGTTCAAAGGTCCAAGAGCCAGGAGCACTGACGGTGTAAGTCTCAGACCAAGAGCAGGTAAAGACCTATGTCCCAGCTCATGCAGTCATGCAGTCAGACAGAGAGAGTGAATTTTCCCTTTCGGGGTTTGTTTTTTTTTTTTGAGTTGGAGTCTCATTCTGTCTCCCAAGCTGGAGGGCAGTGGTATGATCACAGCTCACCACAACCCCAACCTTCTGGACACAGGTGATCTTTCCCCTTCAGCCTCTGGAGTAGCTGGGACTGCAGACTCAAGTCACCTTGCCCAGATAATTGTTTTGATTTTTTTATTTTATAGAAACGAGGTCTTGTTATGTTTCCCAGGCTGGTCTTGAACACCTGGCCTCAAAGGATCCTGCTGTCTCAGCCTCCCAAAGTGCTGGGATTACAGGCATGAGCTACCATACCCAGTCCACCTTTTGCTCTATTCAGACCTGGCCCTCAATGGATTGGATGATGCCCACCCACACTGAATAAGAAAATCTGCCTCACTGAGTGCACTGATTCAAATGCTAATCTCATCTGGAGACACCCTCACAGACATACTCAGAAACAATGCTTAACAAGCTGTCTAGGTACCCTGATCCAGTCAAGGTGACATAAAATTATTCATCACAGCTCTCTTTTGATTAGATGAGGGAACCAGACTTCAAAATACTGGGCCCATGGATACTCGATGGAAAGAAATAAGGCTTATCTTCATCTCAAAAAGACCCCACAAAGTTGTTATTGGTCCCATGGCTATGGTCAGCTTTCTCCCTCCCATTTAGCTGAATCTTTGCCATGACACCAGTCCTGGTACAAGGGCCATGTCTTCCACCAGTTCTGCTTGCCTGTCTTGACTCACGGTCACCCTTCTCTGCTCAGAGTCACCTGGATTCACATCTGAGGTACATTGTCAGCACAGATCTTTCAGCTCCAACTACACACGCTTCCTTATTCTGCACTGAGATGTCAGGAGCCTCAAACTCAACAGATCAGAAACTTGCTTGTCCCAGTCCTTTCTGCCTCTGCCAATGAAAACTTTAGGATTCCAGGCCCAAACTGTGATATGCTTCTTGATTCCTCCTTTTCCCTTATACTCCATGTCTGCTCTGTCAACAAAGCTTAGTGTATCTACCTCTACAGTACAGCCATATTCAACAACTATTCACCCTCTCCACAGTCACCTGCCTGGTTAGAGACCCAGGATCTCTCACCCAAATTCAGACAACAACCTCCTAACGGGGCTACTTGCCACTGCCTGAACCTTCTGGCAGTGTGTTCTCCACAGAGCAGTCATCTTCAAATCACAGCATTCTGCTCCAGTAGTCCAATGACTTCACACCCTGCTTGGAATAAAAACAAAGTCCATAATAAGACATACAAATCTCTCCCCGTAATATCTGTCCTTGTCCCTCAACACTTACCCTCTCATCCTCTATTTCCAGACACTCTGACCTCCTTACCATCTCTACAACATGTCAGACATGCTTTCTCATCAAAGCACACAGACAAACTGTCCTCTCCATCTGGGGTGTTCTTCTTGTGAGGTGTAGATGACCCCTAACTTCCTCAGCTCTTTATTCAAAATCAGGCATGAGGCCCAAATGGCAAATATTTGAGAGATAAATATTAATAATACCAACTCTGCACAAACTCTTTTAAAAATAGAGGATGAGGGCACACCTACCAGCAGCTCATTTTATAAGTTCAACATTACACTGACTTTAAAAACTCCTCCAAGGAGGCAAAGACATTTCAAATAAAGAAATCTATGGACTAACATTTTTCATGAATGTAGAAATAACATTCTTCACAAAATATTAGCAGATCACATCCAGCAATATAAAAAGGATAATATACCATGGTTCTGTGGGGTTTATGCCAAGAATGCAACATTGTTTAATATGTAAAAATCAATAAATGTAACTTTTATGTTATCAAAATAAAGTAGGGAAAATAATATAATTTTCTTAATAGATGCAGGGAAAAAATGCAAAGAACTCCAAAATCTATTCGTGTTAAAAAAGCTTTCAGCCAAACTAAGAATCTAAAATAACTTCCTTAATCTTATAATCTATGAAAAACCTACAAATAATATTGCAATTAATGGTGAAACACTGAGTTTACTTTTCCTAAGATAATAAACAAGGCAAGGCTATCAATTTTTATCATTTTCTTCATCATTGCACTAGAATTCACAGCCAATGCAATAAGACAAGAAAAAGAAACGCAAAACACAAATTGGGAAGGAAGATGTAAATCTGCTTCTGTTCCTAAACAACAGGGTATTGTATGTAGAAAATCCCAGTAACCCACAAAAACTAATAAGTGAGTTTATCAAGGTCACAGGATACAAGTTGATATGCAATAACAATTAGCAATGAGTAATTGAAAATTGTTTTAAAAACAATTTCTAATAGAATGAAAAATAAAGATTAGGAATAAATTTAACATAATATATAAGATTTGTAGGCTAAAAACTATAAAATATTGCTGATGAAAATTAAATATATCCAAAGTTAGTTAAGAGATTTATTTTATTTATGGAGTTGAAGAATTAATATATAATTAAAAGGTCTACTCCACCCATACTGGTCTATACAATTAGTTCAATTTCATTAAAAATCCAATCATGTTTATTTTTTGACAGAAATTTATAAACAAATTCTAAAATTTGCTTACCTGAAAAGCCAAAAGGACTGAAAGTAATTAAAACCATTTTGAAAAACAGAAAAAATTGGAAGAACTCACTTTAACACACGAGAATTATCATAAAGCAGCAGAAATCAAAACAGAGTAGAATTAATGTATAGTAGACACACAAGTCATTGAAACAGAGACCAAAAAATAGACCTACACATATATAATCATTTGACTTTTGAAAAATGTTCTAAACCAATTAATTGGGAAAATATGCTCTTTTCAGTAAATTGTGTAGAGACAACAATTTATTGTTGGACATCCAGTGGAAACAATAATAGCAAAACCTCAATTCTTACCTCACACTATACAAAAATTAATTCTAAATTGATCAACAGCCTAAATATGAAAGTGAAACTATCATATTTATAGAAGAAAGCATGGGAGAGAGAATGTCTGTGATTTTGAAGCAGGAAAAATTACTTCGCTATAAAAAGTGCTGACCATACGGGAAAAAAAACAGACAAATTGGACTTTATCAAAATTAAAAACTTTTGCTTTTCAAAAGACACCATCCAAAAAAGGCTAGGAGAGGATTCTTCTAATATCAGGCAAGGAACTTGCATCCAAAGCATACAACAAGTGTTTAAAAATTCAATTATAAAAAGACAACTTAGATTTTAAGCAGGGCAAGATTGGAACAGACATATTGTGCGTGAAGATATGGAAATGTTCAATATGCACATTGACATCCTTAATCATCAGAGAAATGTAGACTGAAACTATAAGACACTACAACATATCCATTAGAAAGACTAAAATTAAAAAGACTCACACTGTCAACAATTGGCAAGGAGGTGGGTGTCTGGAACTCTCTGTGTTGCTGGTGAAGCAACCACTTTGGAAAATAATCTGGCAGTTTTCTATAAATTTAAACATATATTTACCGTATTAATGCTATAATTTCACTCTTAGGTATTTATCCAAGAGAAATAAAAACATATGACTATACTAACACTTGCACATGAGTGTTCATAGGAGCGTTTTTCATACCAGTTTCAAATGGGAAACAATTCCAAAGTTCATCATTAGGTGAATGGATTAACAAATCGTGGTATTTTTACACAACGGGGTATAGTTTAACAATTAAAAGGAAAAAACTTCTTATATTATCCAAAGTCTTGGATGAAATTTTGAAAACATTATAGTGAGAGAAATATGCCATATTTCACTTAAACTAGGCTGCCGCTAACAATGAAAGTATAAGTATGACCTTGCTTAATGAATTCATTAATAGTTTCTTCCTGAATAAAGATCACAGATTTTGCAGCATGCTGGCATATATGAATGATTAACTCATAAAATGCCCCAGTTTAAAGATATACAGGGTGGCACAGGGGTGGGGATCAGTGAGAAAGTCCCCACAGACAGTAGCACTAACATGTGCTAAAGCAGGGCCTTGGGTTCGCAGGCACAGAAATTTAACTTTGTTTGAATTTGATCACCAAAATGTGATGCAGTGTCTCATATTACACAGAATCCCTGCAGGCTGATGGATAATATCATAATGCAATTTACTCATTTAACATAAAAAAGGCCCAGAGGTCTTGCACACACATTTGATGATTAACTCATTTCTCTTCCCGTTGAAGAAATCTACCTCAGAAGCCAATTAATGAACAACATGTTACTTGGTGAGCTTGGAGTTGGAGTAGGGAAGATAACAGGCTGGTCCCTAGTGCCCACCTCACTTCTGTTATGGACCTTTATGCAGACCATCTGAAGGGGCTCAGAGTGACACTTGCCAACACTGCCTCTCTGCCTGTTTTCTTATGCCTGCATAGTGCACCAGCTGGCATTACACACTGATGTGTGCCTCCAAGGTGGACCAGCCTGCAAAACACACTGATGAGTGCCTCCACAGGGGACCAGCTTGGATTGCACACTGATGTGTACCTCTATGGTGAACTGATCTGCATTACACACGATGTGTGCCTGCATGGTATACCAGCCTGCATGACACACTGATGCTGCCCACAGGGTGGACCAGCCTGTTTTGCACATTGACATGTACCTCTACAGTGGACCAGCCTGCATTATTCACTGGTCTTGCTGGCCATGGGACACCTTCATATATCTATATGCAAGGGACCTTGCACTTATCTATTTGGATTCATCTATAGATTTTATGGTTTAATTTACTGAGAACATTTTCACTTCCAAGTTCCAATCTCATTAACAAAATAAATGGCATATTTTTAAGATAAATTCAAAAATTATACATTTAATACATTTTCATTATTAGCAAAGTTGATAGAAGAAAATCCATAAATCGACTATCTAAAGAAAACCATAAGTAAATAACATTTTAAACTGCAGAAATTAAACATAGGACTTTCAAATAGCGACCATCACATTCCAAATTCTCCTGTCTACTCCTTCTCCTTCTTTATCTTTTTTTTCTCCTTGTCAAAATGGAAATGACATTCTCTTTACTAGGGCCATCTTCTGTGGACATGTACCTATAGCCCCCCTCCCTTATTAAATCAAAAGAGTGACTCATTTTATATCCTGGAGTAAAAGTAGATTCATTCTGGTTTTTATTTCTCAATCACCTGACTGAACTCCCAGTATGCCTCTGGAGAAGAAATTAAATTTTTCAATAGGGAATCAAATTGTTTTCAAATAAATCACTTACTTTTCATTTGAACAAGTTGCTCTCATGACTCCCTTTATGTATTCTCAGATTTGGAGAAGTTAAATAGTGTCTAGTTTACACCCCAAGTAGTAAACACCATTGTAAAATAAATGTTCTGTTAAGCAGATCTGCCCCTGAGGATTTGCCTTTGCTTTATAAGAAAATGGATTTTCTCAATAATGGTTGAGCAGTGAATATAGTACAGGCTTTAAAAAGCAATAAGTGTCTTACATTTATATCCTTAAAGAAGAGCACCTGGAACACATTGGGCAGAAGGAGGCAGAAGTCCAGCTCTGCAAGAGAAGCAAACATCCCCCGCAATGCCTCCCTGCCCCCACCATCCACAGAGATACACACTTATCTGTGGGAAGGTGCCATTTCTTGGAACAAATTCATGATGAAATTACATAGCTTTTGAAGTTTGGAATTCATTGGCATGCATGCCTAATGCGTGGGTAGTGGTAGACTGTGAAAACTAGAAAAATGAGGCTGCTTTGCTCCCCGTGCACCCATCATAGCAACAAGAGGGACTTTTCCTGGGGCAAAGACAGGTGGTCATAGTCTTCTTCACAGCCCGCTCTTAAGAGACATCAAGTGAGCTTCAGAAGTGTAATATTTTAAAACTTTCTGATTGGTTTCCATGGGTTGGGGCACATCGAGTCTCACTTGTACTCCAGGGTAGCCTATCTGCAGCCCATTGCCTAGTAAGAATCCAGAACAGGGAGAACCCTGACAAGGTCTCCAAACACCCAAGAAGGGCATCTTCAAATTTCTTCTGCAGGAAAACACAGACACCCTTTCAGAGAGAATGGTAGCAAGGAGAGCATGACAAAACAGAGTTTCTGTTTATTTGACAGAATTTCCCACTCTCTAATCTTTCCAGTTAATTGAGGATCTTAGCATAAAGCATGTTTTATCATAAAATATTTGTGAATATCAATTTAGAAGAGAAGACAAATAAAGGGGAACTTATCCTTAGTCTCGACAGCAGCCCCTTTAAAATGTAGGTGTTTACTTTCACTTTCTCTTACTACATATAGGTTTAAAAAATACAGTTATGATCTTAGTGAACACGTGATTTATTTACCTGCCTAACTGCAGGTCCATGTTTCTGCATGGTCTTTATAACTGTAGGATAGTCCCTCAGTGGATGACAAAGTTTACTTCCAGTTAACTGAGAAGCTATTTTGGTTCTTACTGTACATGAGACAGCTCTTAGCTCTAAAGAGCCAGCCCTTACATAACGGCCTGGCAGTCTCCAGATCCCAGCTTTCTGCCAGCAGAGCTGAATGAACCCCACAGACAGACTCCTCCAGGCCGTAGACACTTTCCTTCCAGCCTGGGCAGAGAGATGAAAGCAGCTGGAGTGGACAGTTCCCTGCATAGCAAGCCGGTGCCCACGTCTATGCCTCGCCCTGTCCTCCAGAGCCTGCCTCTCTCTAACCCGACCCGTCCCCCACCAGTGCCTGGCTCCTATTCTTCATTGCGATGCCTCAAGGATTAAATTCTCATCTTGTCCCCAGAGGCTGTCACCTCACTGTGTGTTCTACCTCTGCCATTTGTGATGGGTCCCGACGGCCTACAGAGGGTGAAATTTGCAGAGAGTGAAATTCTTCTCAGTGCCTGTTGTGTGTTAAATTGGATCTCCTCAAAAGATAGGTCAGCATCTTATCCTTACATCTGTGAACGTGACCTTATTTGGAAATAGGGTCAGCACAGGTGTAATTAAGAAGAGGTCATACTGGAGTAAGGTGGGTTCTAATCTGATATGCCAGTGTCCTCGTAAGAAGTGAAGAGACACAGAGCCAGGCACACAAAAAGGAGAGGTCATGTGAAGATGCAAGAAGGATGCCATGGAAGATGGAGGTAGAGATCGGATTGATGCATCTACAAGCGGAGGAATGCCGAGGTTTTCCGGGAACCTCCAAGGCTGAAGGAGGCAGGAAGGACCCCTCCCTCCCCAAGCACCTTCAGCAGGAGCCTGACCCTGAAGATACCTTGACTTAGAACTTCTGACCTCCAGAGTGCAAGAGACTAAATGCCTGAAGTTTGTGGTACTTACTATGGGAACTCCTTACTCTGGAGGCTGAGATAGTGCTCTAGGAATAGGGCACTGTCAGCAGAGATCTAGGATTCAGTCACATCTGGGCTCACATGCCACCTCTCACCAGCTGTGAACCTGTGGTCAATTTTATTTAGTCCCTCTGAGTCTCAGTTTTCTCTTCTCTCAAATGGAGACAAAAATGATGACTTGTCAGGTGACTAGAAGGGAATAAATGCGATGCTGCTGGCTGTGTTGCAGCACTCGTAAAAACGGCAGCTCCTTTTCTTCCTCCTCACACTGTAGTTTTTATCGGACTGGAGTCCCTCTTAATCCTCACTGGCTTCCAGATCCCCTTGGGCTTCTAGGAGGAAGTGTGCCCAGTGGCTCACTCACCAGGATATGGATCTTCAACTTCACTTGACTGCCTTCCTCACAAGCCTTGAGTTCACCCAGACCCAGATCAACCATTCCCCTTTTTCCAGGACAGGCTCTGCTTGCTGTTGGTGGGCTTGGCGTCCACTCATGCGGACCCAACCTTGAGTCAGTTTGCTCAAGCTAATTTAAGGAACCGGTTTAAGACATCTCTTTCCAAAGGACCCTGTGGATCCTGCCACAGGCAGAGAAATGCAGTGGGTAGTGGGACAAAAGGGTCTGGGGGGTGATCATGCACATGTTAGAGGAAAGACCACATAGAGTGGGGTTGGAGGGATCTGAGAAGCCCGTGCTTCACCTTCCCAGCAGATGTGCCAAGTTGAGGGTGGTGTGTGCCCTCCCAGACCTTCCCCTCACCTTGCTGAGTGAAGCAACATCCAGCCCTTTCCTGAGTTCTTTGTTCCAGGAATATAAGAAGAGACAGGAAACAGGAAAACCAGGCCACACCAGGTGCATGGGCAGGGTCAGATAAGGGGCTACCAGCCTGGCAGGCACCAGGACCAGACTGGGAGGTGACCTGCCATGGGATCTTCCAGGACCAAAGGACAGGAGGACACCAGTTGTGTGGTGATGACAATCTGAGTCTGAGAGGCATTGTTTGAGCTTGAACAAGTGTTTATATTTCTTGCTGGAGAAGGATTAATGTCACTGAGGGTGGGAGGTGGCTGCAGAGAACAGAGGACTCAGGGTGCCGGTCTAGGGATCCTGAGCTTAGTGGGCTCCCCACAACCTGGCTGAGTGACAGCTGGAAGAGCCTCAGCTGTCCAATCTCAGGGGCAGGAGGTGGGACCTGGCAGTACCGGTGGGTGGTCCAGGGGTCCCTCAAACCAGGTGAGGAGATGACTTCTTGGGAGTGTTTGCTGGTTTGGATCCTGCAACTAATGATCAGGGGAAAAAGTCTAATCCTAGCACATGCATGAAGTCCCTGAGCTAACCAGACTGAAACACAATGAAAGGAAAGTGAGTGTTTTGCAGTTTTCCAGAAACACCTTATGTCAGGATGCTATTACCAAAAAGAACATTCCCCACGCTGAGTATGTGAAGTGTGGCACTCTGATGACAGGCATCTGCCAGCCTTGCTGTGCTGCGTGGGGTGTGGGAGGGGACAAGATGCAATGCCGAGCAGGCTCCAGAACTGGGGATTGGGGCCACGCTTCTGGGATGGGAGGAAAGGAGGGGCGGGCGCCCTCAGTCCAGCCCAGTTCAGCCCCTCCGGGAAGGGGAGGAGCCAAGGGACTATCCCCTTTCCCTCCTGCATTCTGTATGTCCATTGCCCAAGCCCCACCTGCTTTTTGCCCTCCCCTATCTCCCTGAGGGGTGAGATGGTTGTGTCCCTGTTCTCCCCAGCCCTGCAGGGGACTGCTCCACCCAGCTCACTGTCTGAGGGGCTTCCTGGCCACTTAGTGTGGGACTAAGGATGGTAGCACCAAAGTGACCGCCACTGTTCACAGGCCTGTTCAGTCAAGGAAGGGTAGTGGGATTGAGATGAATTTATAGCTAGATGAATAGAAATATATCCACAGATATAACACTGCTTTAAAAAACAACAACACAGTTTTGAATGTGGTGCAATGCACATGGCTTGTATATATAGGAGGTCATTTTGACAACCAAGATTTTTGTTGTTGTTTTGGGGGTAGAGAAATAGTTGATCTCTCTCTCTCTCTCTCTCTCTCTCTCTCTCTCTCTCTCTTTGAGGCAGGGTCTCACTCTGTTGTCCCGACTGGAGTGTAGTGGCACAGTCACGGCTCATTGCAGTGTCAACCTCTTTGACTCAGAAGATCCTTCCACCTCAACCTCCTGAGTAGCCAGGACTACAGGTATGTGTTACCACACCTGGTTAATTTTTTTTCTTTGTAGATATGATGTCTTGTATATTGTACAGGCTGGTCTTGAACTCCTTGGCTCAAGCAATTCTCCTGTCTCAGCCTCCCAAAGTGCTGGGATTACAGGTGTGAGCCATGGCACCTGACCTAAAAAAATGCATTTTTGAATGAGGTGCCATTATATAAAGGAAGTAATTTTGACAAGAACGATTGATTTTTGTTGTTGTTTTGAGGGTAAGGAGACTGTTGATTTTTCTTTTTAATTATATAAATAAACCATGCTTCTTGCTAGGGAAAAAATACAAAGAATGAAACCTTTTCCTAATCTATCTTTAGGTAATTACCTTGACTTTTGAAAACAAAAATACCATGCATTATAAAAGGCTTCTTTCTCCCCCTACATGAGAGCAGACTGAGAAGACCTGGTTTTGTTTCTGTAGGAGCTCAGTCTGCCCAAGACCTGGGTCCCTCCTGGGTACCTGGATCCCCAGCTGAGGTGGAATATGCTTGGATGGAAAGAGAAGGGAAACAAGTTCAAATTAAACAGACTGTATTTGTAAAGTGGTTTGAAGATGAAAAGCCCCATCGAAGTTATTATTGTCATTATCATGAATAATGGATGTGCCTGGGCAGCCAAATGGAACATTTATACCGACCAGTCGAAGCTCCGTGTGTCTTTCAGGTACAATTATCTTTGGCGCAACCTCAGCGGTTTGCTTCGTGATGGAATCCCTCCACCTTGCTTGAGGGGGACATCAGGTCCAAAGATATCTCGGCACAGAGAGTGGGAGATGGTTCTCAGGAGGCAGGGAGCACGGTCGACCTCATGTCCAGTTGCTTTGCCCAGTCCCGCCAAGATCTCTGGCCACTGCAGCCCCTAGGCCCCAAGGGCACTCTCCTTCTGCAGAATGCTTACCCTGCTGGTTCTGCAGTTTCTGCATCCTCGACATCAGACAGACCATCTCTTCTCTAGCATTCCAGATGGCCCCTGGGTGGGAGACATCTCGGGGGAGGCACGGTTGCTTATCCTTGGGAGTGTTGGGGCAAGCCCCCAAATTGGGGAAACAGCCAGCTCAGGGCAAGTCCACCCCTCTCTTCTTGGCTGCTCTCACACTTCTTTTCGAAACTTTCCTCTTCCCGTCTGATCGGGTTCTTGGACAGCACCTTGCATGGGCTTGTGGTAGCCTGGCTGACAGAGCTGTGGAGATGCCCTTCAGGGCATGGGGAGGCCCTCAGCAATTGCACCCAAGCCATGGGCCTTTCTCTGGGAATCAGAATCATTTCCCACAGGCACAACCAACCATTCCTTGAGTTCACAGAGACTTGTGGGGAGAGGGGGTGGTAACAGGTGCTGAAAGGCGTCTGCAACCTGGGGGTCTCAACCCATTGGGGTCAAGAAAGACAGAGGCGGGGTGGAGGGAATCTTGGGACTGGCCATATTTTGTGCAGTCATCAGTCTGTACAGTTGCCTCCAGAGGGCACTTCCTTCATCTTCCTCCTGAAGCATGGTCAAGTGAAGGAACAGTTTTATTGTGCTTTATGCCTTAGGACAGTCAGCATTGGGTGGAATGCTGTAGAGACATCTTTAACAGAAGAACCATGAAGCAGGTATGGCTCCTTCACCTCAGCTCACTAAGAAACTTTGAACACAAAGAGGGCACAGGCACAATTTGAACACAGTGATGGCCACTGGCCTCACTGTATTTACTTGATAAGAATAATTTAATCAACTCATGGAAAGCCTTTTTGAAGGCCTCTGCACAGTCTGGTTTCTGTAGGTCTAAGCTGAATTAGGATATTGTGTCCCAAGCACTCATTCTGGAGAAGCACTCATTTCAGAGAAGTGCACATTTGTGGATGTTTACTTCTTTTCTGCTGGAAGGTGGGGGTGGGGGTGGGGGAATAGTTAAAATCACCTGTAGGAACTACATTGATCTCATGATTTACACCCTAAGTTTTGGCACTGCTCCTACAATTATCCCTAGAGCCAGTTTATTAGATCATTCAAAGAGAGCCGACCCTTGAGTGAGACAGAACCACTGACTGCAGAAGTGTCGAGAACAAGTAATAACTGCTAGGTCACTTACTCAGAGTGGGATTTTATTCGTCCGAACTCAACTTCTCAGCCCTTTATTCTACCTATCCGGAAGTGAGTGGACGTGAGATGACCTTCAAGCTCCCAAAGAGAGGAAATTGCCTCCTCAAAAGGCTGCTCCAGTCAGACGAGATTAGTCAGGGAGGAGGACATCTGGGTTGCTGTGCAAGGAAGCATCAAACATTATACCCACATGGGCAAGAGTGACCCTGAGGGCATCACAAATTCATTTTTGAAGCAGAACATTTGACTGTACATTGACGGGGGCCTGCGTCACCTGAGGTCTCTAATACTTCTGACCCAGAACTTAAGAACATTTCTCAGGAAACGCAATACCAGTGGCTGGAGGAACGCCAGAGACCATCGGTTCTCACCCTCTGCACTTTAGAGGTGACATGAGGGGCATATGTGAGGGGGCTATGGTGGCCACAAGGCCAGCAGGCGACAAAGCAGGAACTCACATCCACCCTCCAAGACACTTCTGAAGTCCGTGTCGCTGGGGTGAGGGGAGAGAGAATATCAGAAATAAACACACAAGGAAGACACCCCACAGGAAAGTTGGGGCAGCAAAACCTGGTGACACAAAGGACATAACAGATGCTGGAATGGCAGAAAGAGCCATCTAAGCACCGACATAAATCACCTCTGTTCATTCTCATGCCCACCCTGCAAGGTGGGCCACATTATTACTCATGTTTTACAGATATAGAAGCCTGAGGAAAAGAGGGTTAATTAACTGGCCTGAGTCACATCACTTGTGAGAGGCAGTACTGAGCCTCAGACCACAGCAATTTCCCTGCTACTCCCTGGGGAGGGAACTGAGCTGAGAGACACCATGTCAGGTTCAGCCAGAGGGACACTCGCTGCTCTCTGGCTCCTCCTGAGTTGTAGCATCTCCAGAATAATGACAGAAAGGTCTGAGTGGGACTGCACACTCCTTTTCCTCCATGTTCCTGCCACATCCTCTGTGGGGGGGGGCAGCCTGCAGACTGTGTCATCATGAGAGTGCTCTAGGTATTTAGTCTAGTTCATCTGTGACAAGCAGCACGTCCCTGCTTGTAAACTCAAAATGCCTATTTGCATAGCAAAAGTTCTGAAAAATCTGGCAGAGAGAGCTCTGCTTAAGTCAGGTTTAATGTAGCATCATTCTGTGTTTCAAGGACTATCTATTCATGTGCCATAGAAGTGCAAGTGCTAAGATGCGAATGCTAAGTGCTAAGATGAACTGGATGGAACGGCTGACAACATAGGGTTTGGAATCAGGTAGACCTCTGTTCAAATCTTGCTTCTGCTGTGCAATTTGAGCAAGTTGTTCAACCCCTCAAAGTCTCAGGTTTGTCATCTGTAAAATGTGGATGATAAAATCCATCTCTTTGTGTTGCTAAGGATTAAATAAAATAATAGCTGTAAAGCACTTAGCACAGTACTTTGCATATAGTAAATATCTAATAAATGGTATCTGTTATTTTTAATGTTCTTCTTATTACTCTTATTAATAGGATTGATATTAAATTGAAAAGTCCAGATTTAAAGGCAGGAGTCACCATGTTTTCATCTAGTCTCCATCTGGGATATTTGGAAATGGTCTCGGTGACTTTCACAGACTATTTGGAATTAACAACTCTCTCTCCTTGAGCAGGTACTTGGCTTCAATTTAAGCGATGAAATCAGAATTAATAAGAAACGGCAGCACTTTCTTCCTCTGAGTATTAACAGTTTTGAGAAAATGGTTGAACTGTTCTTGCATTTAATAATTAGATGGGACACACTCATTTATATTTCAAGGAAACGCCAAGTCCTCTATTCATAATTAAGATAATAGCATTGTGAGGTGGGGAGATGAAGACCTGGAGGTATGATTGAATAGTCCATGAGAGGTGCCCGGCCAGGCAGGGCTCTGCAGCCCAGGAAGGCTCTGCTCCTCTGCTCCCTGGAACAGCTTGTAATTAGCACCTGATTTATTTCTCCCCACTCTCATTTCCAGCTTAATAGATTTTACTGGTTATTAGTTTCAGCCATCCTTCCAGCCAGCTGGGGTTGGATGCGTCGTTGTGCTTTTGTGTTCATGATGATGCTTGAGGCCTTCAATCTGATTGGAGAAGTTTAGAGGGGGAGTCGATGTCCCTAACTCTTGGAGACAGTCCACTGACCAGCACCATGGTGTCTGCTGGCCTGCGCTGCGGATAAGGCTAGCACCAACTAACTATGGACCCTGAAGTCCCAGGGGCTTGATGCAATGGGAGTGTGTTTATTGCTTGTGCAAGTGTGCAATGCTTGAATTCCCTGTCATGGGAAGCTGGGCTCCCTGGGGTGTTCAGGGACACCTTTCATCCCTTTCTTTCCTGTGGCTCCCTGGTTCTGTAAGGTCTCAGAACCCTCTGCATCCATCTGAAGACAGGACTGAGAGCTTGATGTGATCCATCACTTCTGGATCACATGGCTGGGAGCGGACCACAGCTCCGGGGTCACAGCAACTGGCACAAATCCCACAGGGCAGGGGGTCTGGAAAACCCTGGCAGAGCTGCCACTTCCAGCAATGGCACATCCAGTGGAAGAGGTGTGGCTTTTGGTGGCAACTTTTCCTGTGTCCATGAACGCTATCTGCCAGGTGCCCTCAGGCTCGTCTTAGGCACTGTGCCTTCATTCCTGCACCTATGATGCTCTTGGCCCAGGTTTTGTATGCCTGGTTGCTTTTCATCACGCAGGTGTCTCTTACTTAGAGGGGCTTCCTCCTACTGCCCTGGCTGAGTTTGCGTCTCTCCACCCTGCTTCTTCATCAGATTGCTTCATTTTCTCCTTTCATAGCATTTCACATTACCATTTAAATAATCTTGTTTAGTTATTTTTGACACAAGATTGTGTTTCTCCTCTAATCAAATTTAATTGTCTTGTTCTCTTAAGAAATCCCAACAAAGTGTTTTGTATGTAGTAGGCATGTGATAAATATTTATTGTACAGATGAGTAACAAGATGGACGAATGGGTGGATGAATGGATGGATCATGGATATGGTGGGTTGATAAATGAGATTTACCTGAACAAGTGCCCCTGTGGTGGTATCTGTGAAGCTGGCCTGGACTTGGGAATGGTAGGATGTGGCCTGTCCTTGGCTCTCAGGGGTCCTGATGTCAAGGAAGGAAAGAAGTTACCATGGTGTATCCGCTAATAAAATATCTCTCCTCCAGTCTTCTACCATATTGCTTATTAACACTGAAGTTAACATTCAATGTGTTGGGACTTCTGAAGGGCACTTGCATTTTCCTGGTTATAATTAACCAGAAGGGAAATGCATTATTAAGAATTTTATTCTATTTTTCATTTTTGAGTTGGAGTCTCATTTTGTCACCCTGGCTGTAGTGCAATGGTCCAATCATGGCTCACAACAGTCTTAACTTCCTGGGCTCAGGAGATCCTTCTGGCTCAGCCTCTGGAGTAGCTGGGACCATAGGTGTATGCCACTATACCTAATTTTTTTTTATTTTCCTGTAGAGAGGAGGTCTCACTATGTTGCCTAGACTGGTCTTGAGTTTTGAACTCCTGGACTCAAGTAATTCTCTCGCCTCATCCTTCCAAAGGGTTGGGATTATAGGCATAAGCCACCACACCTAGCCAGAATTTGTTTTTCTGTCTAACTTTGTTCAACTCCTTATTAAGTGTGAAGTGTCTAGAACAGACCTCTGGAGAGAGACATCAAGACGGAAGTATGGGGGGTGGGAAGTTTGGGAACAGACTCCTGTGCAGCTGTTCGGAAGTGCTGTACTGTGGACTCTCAGAAATGAGGGCAGCATGTGGCTCTGGAAGAGTGGGTGAGAGGTAGAGGGACAGGACCCTAGTTATGTCTGACAGTCCATGGCTGTAGCAGACCAAACACAGCTATATCTTGCTTCTTCATCCCAGAGCCCAGAAATATTGATACATTAACCCACTTATTCTTGTAAGTACAGAGAGAAATGAAGGAAGGGGAGTGTTTCTGAAATAACTGTTATGGATCAATGAACTAAACATAAAAGCTAAAACGCTAAAAACCATCAGAGGAAAACGGAAAAAGTTTCATGACACTGGGTTTGACAATGATTTCTTGCATATCACACCAAAAGTAAATGAAACAAAAGAGAAAGTAGATAAACTGGATCCCTGCAATGGGAGAAAATATTTGTAAATCATATATGTGATAAGAAGTTAGCATTCAGCCGGGTTGGGTGGCTCAGCCTGTAATCCCAGCGCTTTGGGAGGCTGAGGTAAGTGGCTTGCCTGAGCCCGTGGGTTCGAGACCCACCTGGTCAACTTGGCGAGACCTCATCTCTACAATAAATCAAAAATTAGCCGGACGTGGTAGTGCACCTGTAGGTCCAGCTAATTGGAAGGCTGAGGCAGAAGGATTGCCGGGGCCCAGCAGGTCGAGGCTGCAGTGGCCGGGAGCGGCCACTGCACTCCAGTCTGGGTAAAAGAGTGAGACTCCAACTCAAAAAAAAAGAGAAGTTAGAATCCAACATATATAAAGAACTCTGAAATTCAACAACAGAGACAAAAACAAAGAACTTGATTTAAAGTGAGCAAAGAACTTAAATAGGCATTTCTCACAAAACAAAAACAGAAAAAGATATACAAATGGCCAATAAGCACATGAAAAGATATTCAACATCACCGCCCATTATAGAAATGAAAATCAAAATCACAGTAGGATAGCACCTCACACCTATTAGGATGGCTATTATCAAAACAAACAAACAAACAAAAACAAACAAAAATGACAAGTAATGATAAGGTATGTGGAGAAACTGTAAACTTCTTACTTTGCTGGTGAGAAAGTAAAACGGTATAGCTGCTGTGGGAAATAGTACGGTGGGTCCCCCAAAATTAAATATGGAATTACCATGTCATCTTGTAATTCCATTTCTGGGTATATACTCAGAAGCAAAAGCAGGGTCTCCAATAGATACCTACATACCCAAGTTCATGGTGGCATTATTAATAATAATCTAACAGTGAAAGCAGTCCATGTGTTTATCAATAGATGATAAACAAAATGTGAGAAACATACACTCACACACTCATATGTAAGGAAATATTATTCAACCTTTTAAACTGAAGAAAATTCTGAGGCATGTTAGAACATGCCTTAGATGAGCCTTGAGGACATTTTTCTAAGCAAAACAAGCCAGTCACAAAAGAACAAATATTGTAGTCAAACTCCTAGAGACAGAAAGCAAAATGGTAGTTGCTAGGACCAGGGAGAAGGGAGGGAGATTTCTTGCTTAGTGGGTGGAGAATTTCAGTTTGAAATGATAAAAAATTTCTACAGATGGATGCTGGTGATAGCAGTATGACAATGTGAATGTACTTAATCCCACTGGGGTGTACATTTAAAACTGGCTAAAATGGTCAACTTTATATTATGTACCATGCATTTTACCACACACACAAAAAGAAATAACTACTTCCTGACTTTAAAAGCAACAAATGTTCATTGCAGAATTTTTATAAACTACAGAAAGATGAAAAGGAACAACAATCACCCATAGTCCTAGCACCCAAGAAAATAATCTTTAACGTTTGAAATATTATCCTCTAATAACATTTTATTTGTGTATGTATTAAAAATACATAAAAATGTTTTACATAGTTTAGGTCAGGCACTTCACTGTATTTTTGATTCTACTTATATTTTCTTTATATCGCTTTATGCATCTGGCAAAAAGTTTTATCCCTGTGTCTTTAAAACCACTTTTAATTTTAAAAGTATGCAAAATGTGTTTTTTTTCTCATCTAAAAGTAAAACCATTTCACTGTGGAAAAGTTAGAAAATTAAAATCAAAGCAATCAAAAAAGAAGAAAATAAAAACAATCTATGCCTAAGAAATACATTTTTGGTTGGGCAAAATGGCTCATGCCTGTAATCCCAGCACTTTGAGAGGCCAAGGCAGGAGGATTGCTTGAGTCTGGTCGTTAGAGAACAGCCTGGGAAAAATAGTGAGACTTCGTTTCCAGGAAAAAAAAAATCCAAAAATTAGCCATGTGTGGTGACACGCCTGTAGACCAAAGTACTCAGGAGGCTAAGGTGGAAGGATCCCATGAGCCCAGGATATGGAGACTGTAGTGAGCCTGATTTGTGTCACTGCACTCCAGCCTGGGTGACTAAGTGAAATCCAGACTCAAAAACAGTTACAAAAATTTTAAAAAGGAACGCAGTCGTAATTTTATAAATTTTACTTGTAAATGACATCATGTTGCAATATTGTTTTGCAATTTCATTTTGTCGCTTGCATTTTTCAGGTTATTCTGTTCTATATTACCATCACCCCTTAGTATTTCATTGCACAGTGGTAACTTACCTATCCTCAATCCTGCTGTAAAATGTTAAAGGGTTTTCCAAAGTTTGATTATTGCTAATGAGGCTGCAATGAACCACCTCGTCAATGTAACTAAGACTATTTCCTCAGGATCTATGGATACGTTTCTAGAAGAGAAAAAGTTGAGCCATTGTGTGTGAATATTTTAAGTATTTTTTGATACATATCTTCAGTTGACCTCCAGACTGTGAACAATTTATACTTCTGGTGGTGCTTTCTGAGAGTGTCCGTTCTTCCCAGTTCTCTTAACACTGGCATTTTGCGATTTTAAAATTCTCTGCCAAACTGGTAAGTGGACATTGCTCACTGTGGCTACATAATATTTCACAATATCAGAGAATAAAAATCACTTTATTCTTCTGATATGCTCAAACATTTAGGGCAATATGCATGAAAATACCAAAATATTCACAGACAATGGCTCCACAATTGCTGGGGCTGTGGGTCACCTTGGTTTTGCAGGGCACTCTGTCTCTGTCTGCGTGTAAGAACACTGTGTCAGGAAAGTTGGAAGCAGAGGGGGTTGGGGCTCCCTGCTCTGCAGCTTCCTGTCTTGCCTCAATCTCCTTAACTGTACACTGGGAAAGAGAGGGCCCACACAGACTCGTGGCAGGCAAGTGGATTGTGTGGATTGGTGTCTGCCTCGCTGGAGACCTGTGGGAACAGAATGCAGAGGTCCAGGGGCAGGAAGGCCTGGGAGGTCCTGCTGGTTTTGTGCCGTGATTGGTAGTATGGATGTGAAGTCCTACATGTTATGGGGGTGCAAATGGACTGGAAAGGCTGCAGCGGGAAAGGAATACCCCAGCAGGAGGTGGCTGACATGCAGAGCTGGAGCCTGGATGGTCAGATGCCCTGAGACCTGTTACCACTAGACACTCGTGTTTCACATACACATACCCTTTTAGCTTTTAAAATGATTTTCTTCTCAGTCTTCTGGCAGCCTGTCCCTCAGCCCCTTTCCTTCCCACCCTCTTGCTCTTCCTCGAGGCCTGGTAGAAGCTACCAGGAATACCCCCTCTACTTTTCCCATGAGGAAATGCATGCCAGCTATGAGTCTGACAAGAGGATGTCAAGCTCTTTCCACCAATTGAAGAAGAGCCCATTGCATTGCAGATGAAGCACTTTGAACAGGATGCTCTGAAATTTTTTTTTTAAAGAAGCAAATAAAAGATAAGAAATCACGTGGCCTAAACTTGGCATTAGCTGGCTCAGGCCTGGGATACTGAGGAAAGCCTGAGTCCCCACCGCACAGACAAACCTCTCTTCCAAGGCCCAGGGGCCTGTAAATTGGGACAAAGGAAGGCGGCTCCAGGGAAGGGTGCACTGAAGTCCCACAGGAGGTTGAGAGAGAAAACAGACTAGAAACTAGGCCCCTGACTTCCAGTGTTGCCTGCCCCAGGACCCATGGGACTCTCAGGTGCTGGTTCAGTGTCTGATGCTGGATTCACTGGGCTTGGGAGGAGGGGAGGAAACAGTTCATTAAAGGCAACAGATATTCAGACCTGGCTTCTTTCTCTCCTGCTTCATCAGAGGCTGGATTCTCCTTCTTTTTATTTCTCCATTTTCTGCAGGGAACTCTTTTTTAGCTTCTTGGGTAGTCACTTCAACCTGTTTCCCCTCATATTCCACGTCTCATCAGTGGTCCCAGTCTCCCTTCTTGTACAATCCAGAGGATTATCTTTAGCAACTATTTTGTAAATGCAAGGTTTTTAGTAGCTCTAGAAATATTTTTAAGGAGGGAATCCCATCTCATCCCATTTTCTAAGTGTAAATGCTTTTTTTAAAGAGGTGAAATCATTCGCTGGTTGTTTACTTTTTGGTACAGCCAGAAAATAGTGTGGGATATTGAATTACGGATGGCTTTGACCTGGTTGTCAGCTTAACATTCCATAGATTGGGGGGGGTTAGTTTTTATATCCTATAATGCAAAGTATACTAAGTGGCAGTATGGATCACAGTCCTGCATTTAATGTCTTGAACACTTAAAATTACTTCTATTTCCATGTTATTATTTTTTTAAAGTAGAATTGCTTCCTAAAGACAACCATTCCTTATCATGGCTCTCCCCATCAGAATTGTGTGCACTCTGTGTGGTCGTGGTGGTCCTGTTTTCCTAATAACTTTGTTAATGTGCTGTGAAAGATTGAAAATTGAGTATGTTGTATATATGATAAATTGGTGGGATGTATGGAACAGCTTATCAACATTTGAGGATACTGGTACTTGCTATCCTTTTAAGGAAAATTTGCCTCCAAATTTTAAACTGGAAAGTCACTGGAATAACTTTTTAAAAATAATGACACGTGTTTTTTCAAATTTTGGGTATGTAAGTTAAGAACTGCGTACAAATTGAAATGTCTGTGTACTGATCTGCAACACAGCCAATAAACTCGATTATAAAAGGCTGTTACACACACGCACAAAGGCAACAGAATCCTTTCCAGTCTGCAAGATGTACAGATTTCAGAATTGTGCTGTAGACAAATTTGCATGGGCTGTCCTCTGGAACCATCTCCCCACGGGCCCAGTGTTCACCCTCAGCCCACCCCTGGTCACATGCCGGCCTCTCCCAGCTGAGCCCTGTGCAGGATGTGCTGGCCCTGCAGGGACTGAGAACCTGGGCTCACAAAACACAGCTAAAGAGGGAGGGGTGAAACCCAGCCGCTACATGCAGAGCAGCAGGCGGTCATGAGGCCTGTGCTTGTGACAGCCGTAGGCAACCAGTTTCTGAAAGTTTGCAGAGGCTAGGCCAGAGAGGTCCTGGTGTGCGCCTGCGTGACACTGGAGAGGAAACTGCATCTCAATCCACATCTACCACGCCGTTGGTCCTCAAAATAACAAACACAAAAAACTTCAACTTGTCAAGGATGTTCAGGAGACACTAGGGAATCTTCCCTGCGCCCTGAAGGTGACATGGCTGCAGCAGGCAGAGAGCTCAAGAGAAGGGCTCCAGTGGCCAGGTTGGAGGCTCTCAGTAAAGGTCTGTCCCACGAATGAACGAATGAAGTGAGGAAGGAGAGGATCTCGCCAGGTTTTTACACCCCGTCCCCAGGGTGGCATTCTGTGAGGGTCTTTGTGTCCTTTTTTCCCTGGAGCACCCAGGAGGGCCCCTCCCCTTCTGGGTGGTGGGGCTGATGGCAACTGAGGAAGCCTCAAGCTGCCCGGGAACCCCCGCCTCTCAGCACTGCCGCTCCTCATCCCGGTCTGGAGTTTCCCCATCAGCGCTCGGGTGCCTTCGGGCTCACATAGGCGGGGAATCCCGGCATGCCAGGCTCTTTGAAGTGGGAGCCTCACCAGGCCTGCAGGCCTTTCCACCTCGGCTTCAAAGGCTGCGGAGAGTGAGATGCAGCCACATGGGACAGTGGGCACGCGGGGCCAGTGGGGGTGGAGAGTGGGGCCTCAGAGGAGAGAGCTCCCACTGCCCTGGCCAGGTCCCAAAGCACGGTAGCCACGGAGGACTGTGTCTTCCCTTCTCACTGAGCCCAGTAGACCTCTGCCTCATCCATCCATTGGGCCATTCTTCTATCTGTTCACCTCTTCATCCATTTATCCACCCCTCTGCCCATTCACCCACCCAACCCTCCATCCATCTGCCCACCAAGGGTCTGCTGAGCACCTCTGGTGAACCAGGCAGTAGACAGAAGAGCTCTGATCAAACTTTTGTTTACTTACATGCTCATGCACCCAGGGCTATAAAATGGCTTTTTGACTGTGGTGTCTGAAGACTTGGAAGAACACTCCCCTCTAGCAGAGAGGGCTGTCACTTGTTACTCAGAAAATGTTTGTGAACACTGATACTTAAAAGCAGACTATCCTTGATATAAGTCTGAATTAGATACCATATCAGAATTCGGAGCTTAGCTTCTGTGAAGATAGCATGTGTTTTCTCATCCATTCATTCATTCATTCATTCATATATTCAACAAATTGTGTGTACATGATAGTTGGGAAGTAATGGGTTATTTGCCTCTACTGTTTCAAATGCAAACAAAGGAAAAACATATTTTTATTTCTTACAAATTCTGTGATCACCCCCCACTCACACAGCAGTATTTTTTCAATGAGATATACTTCTTTTTTTAAAAAAAAAATTTTCAGAACAAAGTCTAGGTGTACTGTTATTCTCTATGATAGCTCATTTTTGGAGACCTTGCTTAAATTCTTCCATCTTTAAAGCTTCCTTCTGGATGACTTCAATTCATAATACTTTTTCTTTTCATTTAATCCTTCAAACAAGAGGAAATAGCAGACTCGTCCCTAAATATCTTTTATTTCATGCAAAGAAAACCTTAGAACAATTTTCATTTCTTGTTGCTCTGATTCCAGATCCAATAAAAGTTTATTGCCTAAAAATATAAAACTTTTGGTTTTGAGCATTTTGGTATCCACATCTGCCATGATGATGCTCGAGGCTGCAGTGTATGTTTTAACACACACTGTATATTTGCCAGTTATATACTTGCTGGGCTAAGGTGGGAACCCAATATGGGAAAGATGAACGAAATTTACTTATAATCTGGCCCTTAAAGTATTACTCAGTGCAAAGATTTATTTGAGCTGGAGTGAGAGGGAAGAGACACTATTGGAAATGATGTCTCTGTGGTTGTACTGCAGGAAACAACTCAAGGACAGTGACCTGCAGCAGAGGTGAGAGTCCTGCCCCACCTGTGTCACAGTGGCCTCCCTGGCCAGTTGTAGCAGCCACAGCCCTAGCTCCTGCTTCTGGAATTAGTGGTCCCCTCTCTTTCTAGCCTAGCCTAGTGACTCAGAGGTCACAGCACCCAGGAGGTCCCCATACCCCTCGCCCTCCTGTCCTCACTCCAGCAGAACCAGAAGCACCTGTCTACACACACACCTTCTTCAGACTTAGCAGGCACTTCAGGGATGATTTGCTTGGGTGATGGCAGCAGGGATGGCTTCAAGTTGCCCCCAGCGGCACTGACCTGCATAGACCTAGGCAGGACTGGGCCCTCAGCTCCCCACTCATTCTTTCCCGGACCATCCATCAGTCATTCCATCCTGGACACAGCAGGGAAAGAAGTCCATGCTGTGTTTGCCCTTGGATTAGAAGCAAGGATTCTCACTGCTGTGTCCATGTACTGGCCAAGGGCAGACGGTGACTTCCAGCTGCAGTGTGGTTTCCAAAAAAGCTGCTGTATTCTAGAAGCACATGAGGCACTGATTCCACTGCCCACGCTGCTGGAAGCTTGCTCTCTGAAAAGCCTCCCCTCCCTCAGGATGCCACACGGGCCACTCTCAGCTTTGCGGGAATGTGCTGCAAGACCTCTTAGGTTATTTCTGCATGTGAACTCTTGTTTTAAATAAATGGACGGTGCTGCTCACCCCACCCCACCTTAAGCCTTCCGGAATTAAGAGTCGTGATGACTTGCATACATTCATCACACCAGGCTGGTCTCTGACGTCAAGGTTATTTTCCTCCTGCCTGAAGACTCGCTTGTCAGTTACAAGTGAATATTAATTAGGTCAGGCATCTCTGCTCCCAAGTAGCTCTGATCACTCACATGAAAGACATTCCATAAAGTTGGGCAAACGAATATCCCATCCAAGGTGCACTGGGGATGCTACTTATTGATGGCTTCCAAGGTCTGAAGCCCTTAGTTTCCTTGGAATCCTCGGTAGACGGTTGGTATGCGAGGATCTGCCTGTAAATCTGATTTTACAGGAAGCGTGGCAGAATTTTATTACCTATGAATCCACTTAATTTCTGGATCTGACTCTCCATAAGAACCACACTTATTCAGAGCTCACTTTGTACCAGGCACAGGCCTTACATGCAAGGAGGAGACTGATGCTACTACCGACTTACAGGTGGGGAAACTGAGGCATGAGTGTTTATGTGAGTTGGTCAGGGTCACACAGTTTGTAAGCATCAGAGCCAGAAATGGAATCTTCACACCTGATGGTGTGCTCTTTACAGCATTGATTTTAGAGCTTCTGGACTGGCAGAGAATTTAACTCCTGGGCCCAAGGTCTTAGATGAGATCAAGAGGAGGAGCATGAGGAGACTGTGGTGTCATGGGACACCGTGGCCATTCTGTCTTGTCATGCTCAGTGTCTCTGCTGTCCCTGGAAGTGCTGAGGTGGGAGCAACCTATGCTTCATCTGCTGAGACTCACGCACCCAACCTCTCTTGCCCACTGGGCTTGTTTCCTGCCCCTGTAGGGCTCCAGGACAACCAAACGGGTGGTTCCTTGGGAGCTGTGGGGCCTCTCCAGGGCTGTGTTCCACTTCCCCAAATTTGGGAAGTGGTGAGAAGAAGGGGAAAGTGAGGTGGCCAAAAATAAAAACAAGTCATTATTTCAAAAGATGATGCAAACTGTAATAGAAAAACCCTTGAAGTGTTGTGAAGCCAGGTGAGCACTTTGTGGTCCATTCATCAGCTCAATCCCTCCTTTTTCCTGCAGTGAAACCCGGATTTTGCACTGAGAAGGTCTGGAGGGACCAATGATATTCCTACTTCTGGGGGGAAACCGAAGGCCCCCACTGGGGGCTCTATCCATCCATGTCCCTCCTTCCCTGGACTGCAGTTGGCTCAGGAAGAGAGAATGAGAAGTGAGGGGTTATTGACTGGGGTTTCCCAATGTCTGTAGTAGAGACCAGAGAAGAGACTTGTCTTGCTCTCTCTGTGCACAGTGAGGGTGGAGGAGGGCATGGGGTGACTGCTTTGATGTGGTATTGAGAGAGTTCAGTGCCTTGAGGAGTCTCAGTACGGAGGCAGAAGAAGAAGCCACAGCTCAAAAAACGGAGTGAGATCCAGAGCTGGAGACTCGGCAATAGAGTCTGAGCAACTAGATCCAACCTGGCTGGAAGCCAGAATTGACCAGAGACTTCTTGATGGTGCCAGATGGTAAACTGCCTTCGAGTTGGATGCCTGCTGCTTGCAGCACCTGAAGTCGCAACACAAACACCTGGGTTCTAGCTCTAGCTGGACTTAGTAATTGCTGAAGTCCCAGCTCTGAAGTCTGTGATTCCATGAAAATCCCTTTCAAGTCTGAAATCTGTTCTTTAGGGACCTCTTGTCCAAATACTTTGACTTGTGAACTCTATTTCTATCAAGTTGACACTTGGGCTTGGCCACCCATTCATGAACCAGATGAAAGGAGCTAAATGCTAGAAAATCAAAGGTTTCTACCTCTCTGTGAAATCATTGTAAAGCATATAAAAAATTAGGAAAGTCAAAAACCAACCACAGCAAACCAAACAAAACAACATCCACGTCCACAAAACCAAGGTGTGGCCTACTTTTTCACTGGAAAATGAAACAATTTTAACGGATGTGTCAGATGATTATGAACCAGATTTTGGGCTTTGTTTTGTCCAGTTTTCAATGCCTGAGTCTTTGCTTTTGCCTGGTTTCTCACACAAAACATTTGATTCTGTCTCACATGTGTGTATCTCACCTGAAAGCATTCCCAGTGCTAAAGATGGGAACCTCTTGGGTGTTTTTTCAAGGAGATGTCTTATGGTATCTTTGCCAAACACTTCTGATACTGGGAACTTTTCCATCCTCTTCACTTAAGCTTGTTTTTTCTCTTCTTAAGGAAGTGAAATCTTACCAGACCTTCTGGACTTCCGTCGAGCCCCATCTCCTGGGCTCTGGCCTAAGCCCTCTGTGCCTTGAGCAGTCACCCATTAGAATTCCATCATTGCCTTACGACAAATGAGTACAATAGCTGCCTCAGAAATGCCTCACGTTTCAGTCATCGCTTTGTGTCCTCATTTCTTACCAGGCTTGCTCTGTGTTTGGTGCTGTGCTGGCCATGAGCGTGGTGAGACTTTTGGGCCCTTGGTGATTTCTCCCTGGCAGCACCCCCAGTGATTTTTCCATGCACGCTGAGTCCTTCACTGGTGATTGTGAAGCAGGTGATGTTGGTTCTTGGGAGAACAGAGCAGCTGGGGATGGGAAAGGAAGCAAGCTGGTAGTTCAGTAATCATTAGTTTAATTTAAAATTCGTGCCCAGCATCACCTAACTTTATTTAATGCCACAGCACAGCACACATCACAGCTATGTACAATTATATCCAACTTAAGCACATCTAATTATTCCTGTTTTAATCCTTACCACCAATCAGCTTTTAAGTGAACTGAATGACCCTTTCAGAGACTCATCATTTAAACTCTTTTCTACATTTGCCACCCCTAATTGAGAAAATAGATTGCTAAGGATAAAGTAGGTATGGTGTCTTTTATGCAGTTGGCAACAATTTTCTTTCAAATGAATTCAAATCTATCTTGGCAAAAAGTGAAAGGAAACATCAACAATTCAAGCTAGATATGTTTTTCTTTCCTTATTAAATCAGTTAAAATTATCTTTGTTCTTCTCAGACAGCCTCTGAAGGACCTATTAAGGCATTTGTAGCATAGTATCACTCACCTGGTGCTCTCAGAGATAATTAAAATGCTGTAATTTTATAACATCTTAGAGTAGAAGGGGACCTTACAGAACTTAGGGAATTTGGTTCCGGCTTTTGACAATGCAGATGTCAGAAGTGAGAGGGTCTCAGGGGTGTCAGAGGCCACAAGCTGTCAGAGCTGGACCCAGATATGCGAGACTACCCTGCCCACACAGCTTGTGTGGTTCTCACGCCCTCACACAATGTAGCCATGTTGGGCACAGAAGTCTCTGGAATCCCCCTGGTCAGAATCTCCCAATCCTATCCATCCTTCAGGGCCCAGTTCAAGTCCTCCATCCCCATGGTCTTCCTCGCTGGCCATCACAGGATCTGACCTCCTTTTCTTTAGTGACACTCACAGCACAATGGCAGCTGCCACCATTGACAGCATCAAGCCTGCTGGGTTCTACAGCCCTCAGCTCATTCCATCCTTCCCTCAGCCCTGAGGGGCAGCGATTGCTGTGCCCATTTGATAGATGAGGAAACTGATTCATGCAGAATTTTAGTGACCCAAGCCATGTGATATTATTAGTGGGTGATGGAGCTGCAATGAGAGCCTTGGTCTGATGGACTTCAGGCAGACACTGAGGGGGGGCACATGCCTGTCCCTGCTCAAGCCACACATCTATTCTGGGGCCTGCCTGCCACAAGTTCCCTGGGACGGGGGGCGTGTGTGCCTTCTACACCCCTTGTTCTCTGCAGAGATGCCCAGCAAATACAGACAGTTCCCAACTTATGATGGCTCAACATACCATCTTTCAACTTTACTGTGGCGTGAAGGTGATTAGTGTTCAGTAAAAACTTGTATTAAGTGTCCATACAGCCATTCTGTTTTTACTTTCAGTACAGCGTTCAATAAATTACATGAGATAATCAACACATCATAAAATAGGCTTTGTGTTAGGAGATTCTGCCCAACTGTAGGCTAAAGGAAGTGTTCTGAGCACCAAGGAAGTGAGACTAAGCTGTGACGGTGGGTAGGTCAGGTGTGTTAAGTGCATTTCTACTGATGATGTTCTCAGCTTACAATGGATTTTGGGTGATGCAGTTCTATCATAAGTTGGGGACTATCTGCATTTATGTGCTGACTGATTCTGTACAATTATTACAAAAATAGCACTTTCCCCTTCCTGACTTCAAGGGGTGCTAGGCTAGCCAAGGCTTGTACTTTGAAACTCCCAGACAAAACAACCAAATGAGGGGCTGCCTTGAGGACTTAATCAGTTCCTGGGACTGCCCTACACTTGTCACCAAGCAGACATGGCCAGCCTTGGCTGGCGTTTACTCAGATGATCATCTAGATTTTACTTCTCTGATCTTCACGTGGGACCAGATGCCTTCAGATTAGGTTCTAGGAAGAACTGGTGCATGGAGAAGCTGTCATAGTGTGCAGAGGGTGTGAGTGTGCATGTTAGTGTGTGTATGTGTGTGTCTCTGTGTGTGTGCTCCTGTATGTGTCTGTGTGTGCCCCTGTGTCAATGTGTGTCTGTGTATGTGTGTGTATGTGTTTGTGTGCATGTGCATGTGTGTTTGGGGAGTTACAAGGGTCAGAGACAGGGAGGAAGCTTGGCAGGTGCCATTGAACCTTGTTTCTTGTGCCACTCTTGTTTGCTTTGTGATAATGTAGAGATAATCCATGAGCCTCTAATTGTAGACCTGGACCCTAGTCCCTCTTCCTACCCCCACCTCACATACAAACATCCTGATGGCCACCATGCCTGGTCCTCCTGACCCCAGTACTACTGGCTTGTGTAGAGACTGCCAGAGTGGGGCTGAATGTGCAGAAGTGTGCTTGGCCTCTGGTGTGGACTGTATCCAGCCTCTTACTTTGGGAATAAAGAATAAAATCCCTGAAGGCCAGAAGGACAAAGCATGTCTTCTAACACATTCTTGGGGTGCAATGTTTTCTTAGGCTAAGGCATGACCTCCCTCCATTGGTAAGTGGTTGTGTTTTCTGTGGTCTCTGAATGGCTGTTCGGCACTCTGGACCGGGCTGGCCATGTGTGTGCCATGGGCCCAGCTCAAAAGTCCCCTGCAAGCTTGAGACATCTCTGTAGCTCTAACATTTACTCAGGATGTATATCAAGGTCCATGAAAAAAGATATTGTGTGTAACACAGAGCAAGTTCCACCACTTCTACCTTCCCTGATCCCTCCTTGCAGAATTCAATTCCCCAAATCCCTACAAACGTGACCCAGTTTCGGGGCTGACATCCTGCGCTATTTTCCCCACTTAAAGACAGATGATTTCTTTGCCCCTTGGAATTGGTGATAATAGGGTTTTGCTGTACATATTCATAATTCTCTGGGCTAGTCATTTGGCCATATGGATTTTACAGAGCAGCGTTTCTCAGACTTTAATGTGCATAGGTATCACCTGGGAATTTTGTTAAAATGAAAATTCGCATTCGGATTCGAATTCGGTAGGTCTGGGTTGGAGTCCAGGATTCTGCATTTCTGACAAGCTCCCAGGTCCACATACCAACCAGTAATCACCACTGAGACACCATGGTTCTGGTTCTTTCATTTTAAGCTTTTTCTTCTCAATAGCTTAGCATGACCTTGCTCTTCAGAAATGACAAAGCATGTCCAAGTGGGAGTGTGAGAGGATCTCCTCAGACAAGCTGTGTTTGTCAGGAGTCCTTCAGACACAGGTGACAGAAGTCTCACTCAACCCTCTTAAGCTAAAGAAGGAATTTATCACGGCCTTGAGAATTTCGCAGGTTGATGGCTTCAGGGGCATCTGGGCCCAGGTGTTTCAATCATATTTCCAGAGCTCCATCCATCTGCTGGGCCTTTGTCTGTTTGAGCTTTGTTCCCAGGTGGACACTCTGTCTTGATGGTGGGAAGTAATGGTTGGACCCAGACAGTCCTAACCGAGAAAGGTCTTGAAAGGGGAAAGAGTGAATGTCTCCCAGCAAGTTACATGTATTAATCTCCAGAAATGACTCTGTCTGTCACCTCTTTGCCACCCATAGCATTCAGGCCAGTGAGCTCTCCTGGATCATGTGTCACTCTATTGTTCCTAACAGATGATGAGAAGTTGTGGAGAGACTGTGGCCACATGGGAAAGAAGCCAAAATTCTGCTTAGACCGTGATCTTTGCTTATCCATCTATGGTGCTGATCAGAGGGCCCAGGCTGGCTATCCAGCATGACTGAGAAATAATCACTGTTTCCTGATGCCATCATGTTTGTAATAACTCCTCTCACCTTCTATACCAGTGGTTCTTAATCTTGGCTGTACACCAGAGTAGCTTTTCAAACATATCCATGCCCAAGACCCACCCAGAATATCAGGCTTAAGTATTTTTTTAAATCTACCAAACTTCGAAAGTGCAGCCAAGACTAAAATTCACGATAGAGACAAGGCTTGATGTGCTAGGTGACAAAGAATTTTAAAATTTTAGGGCTACAAGGAGGCTTAGAACCCATCTAGTTTCTACCCTTTCATTTTATGGGTAAAGAAAGTAACTGGCTCAAAGTTACATGGCTGGTGTTAAGTCTAGAATGCAAGGCACCTAATTTCCAGCTCTGTGTTCTTTTTATAACACCTGATTTTATACATGTCGAAAGAGAGGCTAACATCATAAAGCAACACAGCCAGGGGCACAAAAAGCTCCCTGGCAAATCTGAAAAGGAAGAGAAAATACTTTGAAAATATTAAAGGTTATTACCAGATGTCAAATGAATGTCATGAAAATAGCTTCAAGTTTTTCAACACACTGGGACTAATTTAATTTATTTAAATGTCTTTGTTAGCTTGAGGTATTCTTAAGACTGTACTCCTTGTCATTTTATCCCACTATTAATCACCTGCAAACTAACTTAAACTGGAAATAACTGTAAAATTTGTTAGACTTCAACTGATCAGGGTTCAAGACACTTGATTCTTAACAGTTTGTGTAGGATCAAAGATATGGCTGCCCTCCAAAAGAGTTGGGATGTTTACATCAAAGTTGAGATTGAATCCCTTTCAACCTTGCTCCTTCTCTTTAGCGCTTAGATTTAAGTTCTTGTTGAAAACTTTTAAGTAGAGCAGTGTGTGTGTGTGAGAGTGTGTGTGTGTGTGTGTGTGTGTGTGTGTGTGTGTGTGTGTGTGTGTGTGTGTGAATTTTAGCCTTAACCCAAACTCTAGCTTCTTGGTGCCTTGAACTGGAGAGTGGAAGTGATTTCTTGACTAATCTGGCTCTTGGCTGTCAAGTTTAGCTAAGTGAACTTGGAAAGCAGTCCTAAAAATATCCTTTTGATAAATGTCCCAGGTACCTTTCAATCCCTGCTGATCCTTGTGATCACAGTCGCATTGTTATGGAAAATGCTTTTGCCAGAACAAATGCTGATCACCTGGCCTGCAGTTTGAAAAAGGCTGAGACCCAGTCTGCTTTTTCACCAGGAAAAAACAACATTCAATTCATTTATCTCTCTCTTTCATGTTCGATGCTTTTCACCCACTGGTTTAAGTTTTTCACTGCCTCCTTCATTTTTCTTTCTTCTCTCCCTCGCCCTCCCCTTTCTGTGTGAGTTTCGAAAAGCAAATGTCTGGCGGGAATTGAGAAAGGAATTGCTTTTACTTGTTTCAGGTGCTGACGGCACAGCGAGGTTTGTTATGCTGGGAGCTTAAAACAACAAAAGTCAGGGAGGACTGGACGCTGTCTGAAAGAGAGGAGCACAAGAATTTCTAATTGCTGATAATATCCGTGTGTCTATACCAAGAGCAACAGATACGTGACTTCTTTTTTTAAAAGTGTCTAAAGTTAATTCACTCCTAGAATACCAGTCATAAATACTTTCATGTCTGACTTACTTAAGCTAGAGTTGTAACTTAACATTACCATGTGCCTTTATATTATTGAAGTTTAAAGGAATTCCTTTCAAAACCCAATGTTTGGCTCACGATGAAAGGGACTCAAACAGCTTATTCTAAGTTACATTCAATAATTACATAAGTAACCCTTTAAATACTAGATATGCAAATAGTGCACTATTCTTCCTGTAATTACTTTGTGTACACGGTTTGATAAAATCCTAAGATTGTAATACATGTTTATGGAGAAGATTAGCAAATATGACTTCTTTCTGAATGGAATAAGTGAACTAGGAATTTAAAGATTTGCAGTTGCTGTGAGCGGCTGCCTGGAGCCGCGTGGTGGGATTAAGCCAGGAAGAGTCGGTGTGAGTCCTAGGCATGGCTGAAGCTGTGTGCTTCCTCTGCCTGGCTTTACCCAAACTCCCCTGTGAGCCCAGCTAGATGCAGCAGAGGCCATTGGGAGTGTTGCCTCTGTCCAGCTTTATCTAAACTCCCTGAGAGTTGCAGGGTCTCCGATTTTTCATCTTTCAATCTTGAAAGAATTACAATCTGTTTGGGCTGCAAATACGTCTATGGTGTTTCGCAGATTTCAGTCCTTGTCTCAACTCAATCTGGAAAAAGTAGGGGGGACCTGCATGTGAGTTTAGCATCTTCACAGCTCCCTTCAACCTCTAAAGCAGAAAAAGGAGGCATTCAGGCCAAGATCAGACAGCTTCGGCCTTCTTCCCCGGAACACACCTTTTAAAATAAGTTATTTTAGGTGTAACTCATGCTCACTGTAAACAAAACAAAACAAAAAACAGAGAGTTCAGAGGTATAAAACTTTTGCTTTATCTCTATCTTTCCTAATCTCATATCTCAGAAAGATCTGTGAACAGCTCTGTTTGTATCCTTCTGGACACTGTATCTGAACATAAGGACATGCATGCAGGTGCTAACACCCACATGCACTTGAGCTTTGAGTATCATGCAAAGGACACTGTTTTGTTATACACTTCATTCGTTTCATTCATTCTCATAGACTTCCCTACTTTCAGCTTATTTAAATCCTCATCCCCTGATGGGTGTGTAGTGACCCCTTTGAGTGGAACCATTTTATCCTCATCCTCATTCCACATGATTGGGGCCAAACTGACCTCACTCTGGCACTCCAGGTCTGGACAGTGGAAGAACTCTGTCCCACTGGCCTCACAGTGATTCAGAGACCCATTAATGTCCGTCCATACTGCCATAGCCCCTAGAGATGGACAATCCCAGTAAGTAGCTTCAGGGGATCCTTGACTTTCCTGCAGACTGTGCCCAAAGATGTAGTTCCTATTTACTTCCCTTCTTAGTAATCATGGGTTTGAACAATATAGTAGCAATGTAATTCTAAATCCGTTGATTTCTATAACTTTTGCTTCAGTGTAATCGTGAGTCTTGCGATTTGTGTAACTTTTGTAATGCATGATAAACTTCCTTCAATCTAAGTGTCACTATCTAAATGTAAAATTCAGTTGTAAGTTAAGTCCTATACAAGGCTCTGCTGGCCACATGGCTAATATATAGATACCCACAACTCTGGACTATAAAAGTGGACTGCAAAGCCTGAAGGGTGAGCAGAACCATTTTAGAAAGACCTCAAGTCTGGCTCTGCTCCCTGGACTTGAACTCAGAAATAAATTTCCTTCTACCAGTTGCCTGCCCCTTGATTTATCGGTATCAAGGGTGAGCAGCTGAGCATTACTTGGACCATAATAACAGGATGGATCATGTGAGTCACAGAGGCCAATGAGAGTTCATTCACTCATCAGGAGGATGGATTGGGTGCCTGTGATGTGCCAGGTAGTGTTCTGGGAACTCAGTGCCCAACGGGCAAAGATTCTTGATATTCAGGAGCTGATGCTCTATTGGGAACAGATAATAAACCAATGCACCTTTAAAATGAGCAAATGGTTTGGTTTATTGTAAGGTAGCAAGCGCTATGGTTTAAGGAACTGTCTGGACGTAGACTCCTTTCCCCCTATATCTGGCTTCTTTCTTCCCTCTGGTCAAAGCTGGTCTCTGAAGGATATGCATATTCCCAGTAATGAGTCATGGGGTACAAGTGAAGGAGCAAAGCTGAAAGCAATGTAGGTGTCACCCTTAATCAATGTAATTGTAAACACCATATAGGAATTTGAATTATTAACTTGCTTGATTATAAAACTGCTTGCTGTACTGTCCTGAGGCATGGATTCTTCACTGACTGGCAGCCATCAGTGCCTCCCATAAGTTTCAATAAACCAATATATTTCCCTGTTGGACTTCCAGGTGACTTCTTTGGAATAAGTACACATTATGTACACACCCTCTCTGATTTGGGGCTACTGTGTAGCATGTGGATAGGAAAAAAGAGCACACGATAAAGTGGTTGCTGCAGTATTACACAGGGTGAGCCGCAGAGGTCTCATCAAGAAGACAAACAAAGGTTGGCAAGAAGGAAAGCAGTTAAGCAAGCAGATACATGGGTGAGGAATGTTCCAGGAAAAGAGAAGAGCAAAAGCCCTAAGGCCAGGCATGTTGACAGGATCTGCTGTAGCAATGGAGTGAGAATCAGGAGGTGATGTCTGATGGTCAGGAAGCAGGGGTTGCAGCTCCATTAGGTCCTTGTGAACCCACAACTTTTACACGCTGTGAACAGTGGACATCGGAGCATCTGGGCAGAAGAGGAACACAATGACTAAGGTTTTAAGAGAGTCACTTTAACTGTTGGTTTGAGGGTAGACTACAGGAAGCAGAGTCTGCAGAAAGTAGAGACAGGGACAACTGTGAGATCAACCCTGGCAAGAGAAGATGGCCGAAACCAGGGAAAAAACAGCTGACACGATGGAGTGATTTGCAGGTGGAGTTAGCAGGATTCCCTGGTAGAACAGGCATCAGGAAAGACAGAGTTGCTGTCAGTTGAGATGAGGGTTGACAGGCAGAGTGTGGCAAGTGAAGGTCAGATTGCAGATGGTGTTTAGGAAGTGTTGAGCTTGAACTCTCCATTAGGTTGGGTGGACAACTGGAAATGTAAGTGTGGAACTTTGCAAGGATGACACTGGAGATCACAAATGGGGACTGAAGCTGACAAATGGCACTAAAGACCAGATGAGGTCACCAGTCTCACTGAATGAGAACCAGTCTTGGGCCCCTCTGTCATTAGAAGAGGGCACTCTTGAGCAAGCAGGGAAGAGGGGTGCAGAAGTTAGCGGCAATGTTTAGTGTGTAAAGCATCAAGAGGGAGAGGACCACCCATGTCCAGAGAGGCTGATGGGCAGAGGTAACAGATGCCGAGAGTGGACACCCTGGACCAAGCTCCTGGCCAATGTTCTTAGTGAGATAAGTCCTTGGGGAGTGGTGGTATCAAAAGCCTGATCAGTTGTAGACAGCACATCAGACAGCATACGTGGATGCTGTGTTTTGCAAGATGAATGCAGCTAAGTTACTAATTGTTTTATTTGGGGGCAAGTTAGTAAATATGGTGTTACCTCTGTTTCCTTATCTGCAATGTAGAGTTAAAAATAGCTCCTGTGTCATAGAATTTTCATGAAAATTGAATGTGTGATGATATGCAGAGCCTGGCACACCCAGGCAAAAACTCAGTAGAAATGTTCGCTATGGTTTATTACACCACCTCTCATCTTTTTTACCACCAAAATATCCCAACTTTTATTAGTTGTATTATTACCTTTAACTGTTTTGCTTGTTTTTATGATTTTTTTTTAGTCAGAGTCTCACTCTGTTGCCCAGGCTGCAGTACAGTGGAACCATCACAGATCACTGCAGCTTCGACCTTCTGGGTTCAGGCAATCCTTCCACCTTAGCCTCCTGAGTAGTTGGGACTATAGGCATGCACCAACATACCAGGCTAAATTTTATTATTCTTTATTTTGTAGAGACTAGGTCTCGCTATGTTGTTTAGGCTGGTCTTGAACTCCTGGGCTCAAGCAATCCTCCCATCTTGGCCTCCCAAAGTGTTGGGATTACTGTACTTGGTTATAATTTTTGTTGTTCTTACATCCATCCCTTGTTTTATCAACTTTAGTAAGTACTGACCTCCTGCTGCGAAAAACAAGGGAAAGGGGGCAGTTTCCTCTTTCCAAGTCTCTACCCAGCTGTATGTCTCAGATTTTGATTGTTACATGACAATTGTTACCTCAAGTCTTATTATAATTACATTACTTTCTGTAACTATGTGGGTTAGACTGCAAGATGTCTAATAATTGAACATAATAGCATTTCTAGGATTAAGATTCTGAACATTGCTAATTTCAGACTATTTTCTAAGTATCAAGATGTAATGCATCTTGATCAAATTTCTGTTGCATAGTCTTGGATTAATTTAAGTCACACCACAGTGTATGCCGTGAATCCCTTTTGTTCTTCTTAGTCTCTTTTCCTCTTGTTAAAGTACTCTCCCCTCCCCAATTTTTTCATGATAGAAAACTTTCAAATTTTTGAAAATTGGTTATGGTTTGGCTACTTAAAGAATTTCGTGTTCAGAAATCTTCAGGACTCTGAAGTCATTGATTCTGGCATTCATTCCAGCATTGCTGATAAGTCTGATATGGGTCAGATCCTCATTGCTTTATCTTGCTGAAATCTTTTTGGCTGTCAGTTTTGTTCCTAGAGTTAGTCTATTTCAAAGGCTTGAATCCAGACATGAAACTTACAAAAAGTAACCCTGTTCAGTTTTCTGTGGCCCCTTTATGGGCTTTTCCTTGGGTTCTAAAGTTCTTCATATTCATGTTTCCCCCACTCCTGTGTGTCTTGGTTCCCCTTATGGAATGCCCATTCAGCAGATATTCAGCTTCTTCATCTGGTCTCCTCGTCTCCTACTTTATCTTTCAGTTTTCAGTTTTGCTTTTTTCCACAATGTTTGGGGAGATAGATGCTGTATTTCATCTTCTGTTGTGTAAATTTGGTCTTCTGCTATTTCTAATTATTCAGCTTATCCACAGAATTTTGTTTTGCTTTGTGGAGCTTTTTTGGAAAACATTTTAAGATTAAACAATACTATTTAATTTCTGTGGTTTTTTTTTCCTACAGAAGCCTGCTATTGTATGGATGCCATCTCTTTTCTAATCTCTCTAGGAATGCGTTGAGTTTTCCAAAATTCCAAAATTCTTTTTTATTCCCTGAGTTATGTTCTATTTTCTCACGGTCAGTTTCTCTTTGTCGTTTTGTTCCTTTCTCATATTCTTGGTTTTGCCAAAATGCCTGCTGATCTTGGTTTTGGGGTTCATGATGATATGTGAGTGAATTATGTCTTTCAATCTAGTGAGCTTGTGGGACATCTTTTACGGTTGTCAAGTCATCCTGTGGAGGACTTGAGCTGTCAAACTCTTCTCCAATTCTCCTTCCCAGCATCATCCTCACCCAGCAGACCTCTCCCTTTCTTGAGTTTGCCCTGAGAAAAACTAAGTCATGGACAACTAAATTGCAATGAGGGCAGCCAAGCTGTTCTACATGCAACCCCTAAGTGAATTATCTTGGTTGTCCCAAGGCCTATTCATAGTCTTTACATTTTTTTGTTTCTTTCTGTATTTGGATCTTCTGGAGACTTCCTTTATATCTGGTGTCCCTGCTGTGTGTTTTCCTCTGTTCTCTCCTCATTAGGTCGGTTGCACATGCTTCCTATTTTCTAAGAATTCATCACAAATTTCTGGTCTATCATGGTGCCCTTCTTGTTTCATTTCAACGTGAACTTGGAAAGGAAGGAAGGGATACAGGTGTTTAATCTTGAGCCAAAAAGTTCCCCCTCTTTTTTGGGATGTGGAAGCCAGAAATGGCTCTTAGAAATATTTCATATTCAAAGTGCAGGGGTCAGGTTAAATAATGGTCATTAACATTAGATGACAGATCCTGACTCCCCCAACTCACAAAGTACACGTGAGGTAAACTGGAGCCAGTTCTGGCATGCCTGCAACTCAGTTTACTTATGCATATCATGGATGTTGTGATACTTGACCTATGAGGCTAGAAAGGACTGAATCAGGTATTTCCCTGAGCTCCTTCCAACTGTAAACCAAAGGGCTGGTAATCAGTGATCACCCAGCAGCAAGGGAAGACGTGTATAGCCATGATGCTTAAATACTCAGAAACTAAAAATTATTTCAGAAGCATGATTGCCCTGGTCCCCAGTCACAGAAGTGTGGCCATCTCTCAACATTGCCACTGACTTTCTGAATGTCTCAGAACTAAGCCTCAGCCCTGAGCTGTCTCTCTTTTCAAAGCTACAGGCAAGAGCACCCTGGCTTGTTTACTGGACGCCACCAGCTTTCTGTTAATGAAACGTTTCATGGGTAATGAACCAAAACTTGGGTCTAGGCAGAATGAAACTAGAAAAGGAGCTGTCTTTGGGCTTTTGTTAGTGATTTGCCTTTCAGATCCCGGGGACTCCACCCATACCTCTCCGCAGACAAAACATCCTGGGATTGACAGACTGACTTCAGGAGATTAGTTACCTCTGACAAATCTCCTCAAGTACGTGATCTTCAGAATGTGATATCAATAAACTGCCTGGCCCCTCTGGGTGTGCCATTGATATTTATCAGACCAGTGATGGTGATTTTCCATTGTACAAGGTCTCGCAAACTGAGACAGCAGCTTCATGGCAGCAAACTTTGGATAGAACAAACTCCTGTAGGCTCCCATAGGCCCTCCCCAAATGGGTATTGGTCTCTTTATTATATCCACATACTAAACAAACTCCAGTTTATTGGTTCTCTAGAACCAATATTACTTATTTGTTATGGACTGAATGTTTTTGTTTTCCAAAATTCATATGTTGAAAGCCTGATCCCCAAAGTGATGGTATTAGGGGGTGGGGTCTTTGCAAAGTAATTAGAGTTCGATGAGGTTATGAGGGTGGGCCCCTGTGATGAGATTAGTGCCCTAATAAGAAGAGAAAGAGATACCAGAGCCCCCTCTCTCTTGGCCATGTGTGGAGAAGGCAACCATCTGCAAGCCAGGAAGAAAGCCCTCACCAAGAACTGAATTTCTTATTCCCTTGATTTTGAATTTCCAGCCACTAGAACTGAGAAACAAATATCCGCTATTTAAGCCAACCAACCTGTGGTCATTTGTTATAGAACCTGAAGTAAAACACTCTCTGTCCAACAGAACTACTCTGTATCTGCCCGGTGCAGTAGCCACTGGTCATGTGTGACTATTGATCCACTCAATGCTCACATGTTAAAGAAACTGAAATTTTTATTTTATTTAAATTTAAATGAATATAAATATGTTTAGTTACATGTGACTCATAGCTACTATGTTAGACAGCATTGGTATAGAAGATTTTTTTTTTTTAGTCAGGATCTCATTCTGTCGCCCAGGTGGGAGGGCAGTGACACAATCATGGCTACTGCAGCCTCAACTTCTTGGGCTCAGGCAACCCTTCCACCTCAGCCACCACACCTGGCTAATTTTTTTATTTTTTTGCACAGATAGGGTCTCTCTATCTTGCCCAGGCTAGTCTTGAGTTCTTGGGCTCAAGCAATTTTTCCACCTTGGCCTTCTAGAGTGCTGAGATTACAGGCATGAACCATCACGATTAGCCTTAAAAGGCTTTTAATTAACCAGCCTGGCCACTGGTCTGGGTGTGGACAACAGGATTTGTAGTGGGAGAATTGAAGGATCTTTCAGGAAGGTCGATGGCTGGAATGGAGACCCTCCCTCACTGGGAGGGAGCATAGACAAAGTCCATAAGCTGGAGACTCTGGGTGTCCTTGAAGAAAAGATGTCACTGGAAACAGGAGCTAGATGTAGGAAGAAGGCCTGGCAGAGCAGGAGAGTGGAACACAACTTTAGCTACAGGCTGCTTTTCTGATGCCCCAAGCCCAGTTTGTAGGGAACACAGCTCAGTTGTCTTGTTTGTTTGTTTTCTGTTGGGAGTCTCTGTCATTCAGTTCAGACTGGAGTGCAGTGGCATGATCACAGCAACTCACTGCAGCCTCAGCCTTCTCAGGTGATCCTCTCACTCAGCTTCCCAAGTAGCTGGGACTATGAGTACATACCGCCATGCCCAGCTAATTCTTTGATCTTTTGTAGAAATGAGGTGTTGCTGTGTTGCACAGGCTGATCTCAAACTCCTGGGCTCAATCTTCACTCCTCAGTCTCTCAAAGTGCTGGGATTGCAGGTGTGTGCCACCACGCCCAACCCTGTAGGGAACAATGGCCCAGTTTAATAAGCAAACTCAAACAAGTTCTACTTTTTAAATAAAACAGCTTAGGCTTCACAGTTGAACTTGCTGATTTCTGACCGTCACGCGAAGCATTTAAAGCCACAGCCCATTGGTTGGACTGGTTAACTTGTTGAATCTCTGGCACAGCTCAGGCAGGCCCAGGAACCAGCCATAGTCACACTCACACCTGTCCCATCTCCACTTTTAACCTGAGCAATTACTTCAACATACATTAGAAAGAAATTGCATTTCCACTTTGATTTTCCTACTTATGAGGGGGATTATTATGAGCTTGTCAATTGGGTATTGCCACATTCCACGCACCATTCTGAGTGCTCTGTTAGTATCTGGTTTATTTCTCACAATAAATGGTCTTTTAGAGTCTTGAAAAATAAAACCAATATAATTACTTCATTTGTGACCATAATGTAATTTACATATCTGAATGTGATAAAAGCACAACTTGAACAGTTTTCCATTTACATATGTATTTCAAGGTAATTTCTCTACTGAGAAATCAAGTAATTATCATTCTAATGGAGAAACCAGTCAGGGCATGGTGGCTCATCTCTGCACTTTGGGAGGCTGAGGTGGAAGGATTGCTTGAGCCCAGGAGTTTGAGATCAGCCTAGGCAACTTAGTAAGACCTCCTCTCTAGGATAAACCAAAAATAAAAAATTAGCTGGGCATGGTGGCACGTGCCTGTAGTCCCAGCTACTCAGAAGGCTGAGGTGGAAGGATCACTTGAGCCCAGGAGGTTGAGGCTGCAGTGAGCCGTGATCATGCTACTGCACTCCAGCCTAGACAACAGAGTGAGACTCCAGCTCAAATAGAAAGATGGAGAAGTCAGTTTGAAAAATAATTCTTGTTTCTTAAAAGAATTTTTTTCCCTTTCATTCCTAAGGTTCTCAGATGGCTGTGATTCTGGAGGAAACACAACCCTCAGACCAGGGACCTTTCCTTCTGCTTAAAAATAAATAAGTAAATAAGGACAGCCCTGCATGCCTTTGTGCTCCTATGGATTTGGGACCAAAAAATGTCCACGTGGAGGGAAACTTTGTGTAAAACCCGTAGGAGATGATAGTAAAAGGGTGTTACTGTAAGTGGAATTAAAGACACACGTCTCTCGGTAGCTGCTTGCATAACTCGCTGTCGACAATGTCAAGAATTGATTGCTTTTCCCAGCCTCATGTTCTCAACTTTTGAGCTCTTTCCCGGTTTCTTCTTGTACAATTCAACACCCTCACCCCCTCAACCCTCATTTCTAAACTTGGGGATCCTCTCGGGCCTGCCTTGGTTTCCTTTTCCTAACAGAACCTTCCGTCATTTCTGAGCTTCACTCCCTCGGTGTTCTGAGCTCACCCAGGGAAAAGGCCCTCGATTGCACCAGAGTGTGTGGCAGCCGGGGACTGCAGTGGCGCCTTTTCCAGATAATGTGGACGCTTCACACAGCTCATAGCCAGTGGGGAGAATTTCAGCCCCCATGAAAGAAAGAGGGGGCAGAACATGCCTTTTCTTTTTCATTCAAATCACAGCTTAGAGTCAGCTACCTATTCGGCCTTCAAATGTCACACACACAAATCCTTCGTCATGTCTAAATCAGTCTGCCCTCATGTCTAAATTCTTTTACTGAGATATAACTGCTTTTCTGTTCAGGCTTCTGGGAAGATGAAAAATAACACATGGTGATATGTACTCTGTAAAGTTTAGCATAATTCCTCGGTTGCTCTACTACAGACAAAGCCATCTCAACTGCCCAAGTGACTCCTAGATTTTTTTGTCCTATTCTGGGTTGTGCTTGGAATCTCATAATTCCTTCACATCTCTAAAAGCGAAGAGACCTAAACTGGATGGATCCCAATTCCCCCTATAGTAGCTTCTTCCTGTGGAAGCGGCTAGCCCAGGTCACACGGGTGCTCGAGGGATTTGACTCTTGGTATCTCCATTACTTAGAAAGCTCTTGCTTCTCTCTTTCACCTGGTGAAAACCTTCCTTTGAGATCTAGATACAGGTGAATCTCATTCAGTCATGTATCGACCCCTTCTTATAATAGCTCACATGTTCATTTGTCCACCCCCAAGATTCAGACCCTTCCAAGGATTTATGCATTAGGGGGAAACAACCCTTGCTAATCCTGACCTTCCCTGATCCTCTGTGCCAGACATTCACAGTCTGTGTCACAATTTCCCTATTCACATCATGTTCTTTCTCATATTGTCCTCTCTCATACTGTCCTCTCACTGGTACGTATTAGTCTTGTCTTCCCACCAAGAAGAGACACTTTTTTGAGGGAAAAAACCCTCAGTAATATAAATAGTTAGTACTTATTGTGCAGCTAATATGAGGTTGACATTATTCTTTACAGTTTCTTTCTGATTTAACTCATAACTACCATAAACCTAGGTTCTATCATAATCCCTGTTTTACAGATGAGAAAACTAGGTTGTGAGTAGTTGGATCTGAACTGACTGGCATCAGATCCACCCCTTTCAACCATTTCCCTCTCCTGTTAGTGGAAAGCCTCAACCCATTCTCCTTTAGAGTTTAAAGCTCACAGCATAAGAAATTAGAGGAGACAACAGGTGAATGTGACAGAGCTCCATAGCGCCAGCACAGATGAGGGAAATCTGGCATCAGATTGACCCCACTGCTTACCCATGAAGTATGTTACCTTGGGAAGTTACAGGAATACAATGAAATAAACATGCCTTATTCATAGAGTGTATCATGACTCCTTGCTCTCTGGCCTGGCCTGTGGGATACTATACAGGAGGCATTGTGAAAGTTAAGATTATTCTACCCTGTTGAGATCCAACAAGAAAGGCTCCGGGTGTTTCTTCTTGAGTTGGAAGTTTGACCAGGAAATCTGACAGCTACGCTTGTCAAACTTTCTACACAACTAGTTGATGAATACCAGACAGGCTGCAGATCCACTTGATGGCTGTGGATGTCCTGAGGTCCATGAAGGTGATCCTAGTGATAAAATCACATGAAGTGTTGTGAGACTCTACCAGTTTAATCTGGGGATCCAGAGGACCCAGGAAGGATCTTAGTGGCCTGGAAATTGAGACCCTCCCTCCGTCCCAATTTTTTTTCAATTTTATATTCATGGAATACACATGTATGTTTGTTATATAGACACACTGTACAGTGGTGGAGATTGGTTCTCAGGTGGCCCATTCCCCAAATAGTGAACACTGTACCCCATAGGCAATTTCTGAACCCTAACTGCTCCTTCCACCTTCTCCCTTACTGGTGTCCCCAAGGTCTATTATTTCCATCTTTGTGACCATTTAGTTCCCACATATGAGTGAGACTATCTGGTGTTTGGTTTTCTGATTCTGAGTCAGTTCATTTAGGATGATGATCTCATTGGGCGCGGTGGCTCACGCTTGTAATCCCAGCACTTTGGGAGGTGGAAGCAAGAGGATTGCCCTAGTCCAGGGATTCAAGACTAGCCTGGACAACTTGGTGAGACCTCACCTCTACAATAAATCAAAAATATTAGCTGGGTTGGTGGCACACATCTGTGTTTCCAGCTACTTGGAAGGCTGAGGCGGAAGGATCACCTAAACCCAGCAGGTTGAGGCATCGGTAGCCATGAGCATGCCACTGCACTCCAACCTGGGCAATAGAGTAAGACTCTGACTCAAAAAAAAAAGTATGATGATTTCCAGCATTATCCATGTTGCTGCAAAGGATACGACTTAATTCTGTTTTATGACTGCGTGGTATTCCATGGTATGGTGTATGTATATGCAAACATGCCCTGTGATTGTAGGCATGTAGGCACATCATTTCTTTAATTCTTTCTGTTGAATGTGCTGACAGGTCTAGAATTCACTGAGTAATTGTGGATACTTAAATCATGTTTATTTAGACATGTATTTATGACCCTAATTTTTATTAAAGGAATTCTATGTATTGCTGTAGTCAATTATTTTTAAAGTTTGGATATGTTGACATTGCCAATAAGAAGAACGTGTTTTGGAATGATTGTGTGTGTCACATGTCTTCCCTTCGATATTTTCTAATTGTTAATTCAAGATTCCTTAAGTAATATCTGCATCATTTGAAACTTCAGTGAATGTGACAGAATCTTGAACAGAGAGAAGAAGATCTATCCCAAACAGTTTTATCTACTCAGACCTACTTCTAGTTGGCAAAATGCAACTCTCGTCCTTTTGGTATTTGCAAGGATGTTCAGATGAGTTTAAAACCAAGTAGCATTCCAGTGAAAAACATTTTTCTTATTATGTTGATGTTGAGGTTTTAAACCATTTAGGTTACACTTAGATTTTCACTGTTTTGAATGGTTTTAGTCTATGAATATTATTTTATTCATGCAATGTATACCTATTGGATATGTACTATCCATAAAGTATAAAAGCAGCGTGTAGGCCTCTGAAGGATTTTGTGTAAAGGAAGTAAAATGTATTGACATGATTAAATGCCAAGTCAGTAACTTTCTAAGTAGACCTGTCAAAGAAAAGAGTGAATAGAAGTCAAGGAGACACTTGAACTACATAAACCTGTGAATTAAAAGTCAGAATTTGAAGTGCATTAAAAAACAAACAAAAAACTCAGAAATATGTCTGTATGTGTGTTTGTAAAATTTAAACTTGCAAATTCAGGGAATAATTGGAAACTTGGATTGATATATTTTTCTAAAATCACAGAATTGAAATCAAAATAATGAAAATATCTATGACCTATAGAAATGGACTTAATTTGAGTTCATGGCCTTACCTTTAGGCATGGGTGTTTGGAAGAGATTAAGGAAGGCAATCAAAGAGCGAGTGATGAGTTTGTTCTACCCTGGGGTTAGAGCAACCCGTAGTTCTTTCTTCTTGCCTTTTTCAACATACCTAGGAAGAAGATGAGGGATAGATGCTACCTCCCACCCCAGGGTCTGCTGGGAGCCTAATTCCAGGCTTTACTGATCTGAGTGAAGGGTCTTTGCTTTAGCTGAATTCTTTTGCTGCAATTTAAATTATTGTTCTTGATCATCCTTCTGTGAAGATGAGGAACAGCTAGGTCATATTTGTCCACTTTTACCCTTTATATGTTTTATGCTGATAAATCTAATTCTTAAACTGGTTCTTCTGCCAGAAGAAAGCTCAAAACTGCTGGAATGAGCCTCTGTGGACACCTTCGAGACTTCTTTGGGGGTTGTCTTCTAGGCTCTTGTGATTCTTCACACCTGTCTCTTAAAATGGAGAGGACCAAACCCGACCCATGCTGATGGCAGCGGAGAGCACGCTTCAGTTGGTATGCAGTCCAGGCTCAGTCAAGAATATGCAACAACTTTTTGTTTTTGCTTTGAAAAGTAGAACTCCGCAGTGCACTTTTCTCACCATCCATGATTCTCTATGATTATCCAATTTATATTTTGGGGTGAATTTCTTATGTCCTGCCAGTATCCCTTCAGGTTTGTTTCTGTGGGTTTTCATGTCCCTTCTGGCTGGATGTGAGGCAGTGTTACCAGCAGGAAGACCTTGTTTAGCCAAGAAATCATGGAACCTCTAGGGTATTAGAACTCCCGTTTTAGGAGAGCCCTTAGAAGTGGGGTCTGTCTACTGCTCCCACATCTTAATATTCCCAGCAATAGTCCCTGAGCATGCAGCTTTGTCTGGAATTCTCCCAGAGGCTGAAAAATTCTCCATGCTATGAAACAATATATTCCATTGCTGGACAGCTTGACTTAGCAAGAAAATCTTCTGGTCCTCTCTAACTTCTTCACATTTGTTCTAGCTCTACTCACAGTTTCTCCCTGACAAATGAAAGATCTGTGATAGCAACCAGCTCAAGTTGACTTGGGGCCATCACACATTCACGTCAACATCCCTTATGGATTCAGATAGTAAGTAACCTCCCCTTTCCTCAGATGAATAGAGATTGGTAACTCGATTCTTGATTTCTGAAAGTTAATGCCAGGTAATGAAATAAGTTCTGTTTTTTGGGTGCTAAATGAAAGGAAACATAAATGTCTCCACTGGGTTTGGAAATATCCCTGCCCCATCTCCACTTTCGAGAAACTTTCATTTAAGCAGTGTGTGTGTGTGTGTGTGTGTGTGTGTGTGTGTGTGTGTGTGTGTGTTTTCACTGTATATAGGTATTTGTTTGGGGGAATAATTGTAGTTAACAATGGGGATGACCCTGGCCAACTGCAAAGCAGAAGACATTGGTAGCACAGCCCTTTCCCAACTCCATCGCCTAGTGTCCCTACTCCTCTTGGTGGCAGCTAGTCCCTCTCACAGTGGATTTGGTCTCTCTTCCCTCCTTGTATCAGACCTGCTCTAGAAATTATTGACCTCCATAAGACAAAGTGACTGGCAGCACGGACTCCATGGAATCACAGCCCATGAGAGCAGGAAGAACATTTGGTCCAAGCTCTTTCCTTCAAAGGAGAACGCTGGGGTCCCGCTGGGTCACCTGCCTAAAGCCATGCTGACTTTGAGGCATCCCTACAAGGCTGGCCATAGCCTCTCCTCCTCTAGAAAAATTCACATTTTCATTTGCAACCAGCAGAATAAGGGATAGAGTTTCTAGGAGGGTCACAGTCCCTCAGGGGATACAAAAGGTGAAAATTTAGGGACAGTTCTCACTGGGATGAGACTGCTTTCAGCAAATGCTTTTTATTTTATTTCAACTTTGGGAACATCAAGGGTATGCTGGAGTATAGTTTTCCAGGTTTATGATTGACTATATTGATCCTTCAAACAGAATGAAAAAGAAATTGTTTCTATTCAGCTAAATAGCAGTTTTTCTTGAAGCTATCAACTGGCCCATATTCTGAATTTGAACTTTCTGTTTTTGATGTGAGTTGTGTGAGTGTTGCCAGTAAATAAATTAGATTCTCCCTGCTGTGCCTTCCTCTTTCTAAGTATTTGACTTCACAGGAGCCAAATATTGGAGGCTTTCAAACATTTGTTTATGCAAATACAAGCACCATGAACCTAGAAAGGGGCTGGGCTTGACTGAAGGTGGAGATTAAGTATCTGCTTCAATTCAATCTCAAAGTCTAGTCACTGAAGTGTATATACAGCTTCTGACATTTATTTGAAATGAGAGAGACATTTTACACATTTAATTTTCATGTAATATTCCAGACTATAATTATCTGTGACTGACATTGGGATCTATTTCACCCCAAGCAAAAATAGAGCACGCAGATTCTATCATAGTACGATTTTGACATTGTATCTTGGAGCTTCTTTCTCCTTGGAAGAATAATAGGCTTTGAATAATGCCAGAGATGTTCCTGTCTGTCTGAAACAGATGTTGAAGATGAATAATGTTTGGTGAGGATTATAGATGTTGTCGCAGGAAGAACTGAGTGCCAGGAGCAATTGTGCTGAAGGTAGAGCCTGCCCTTGACAATGGCCCCAAGCCCACATCTCTCTGGTTTTGCGGTCGTTTCTGTGGACGGTGATTTCCTTATACATCTTCCTAATGGATGTCTACAAAGGCAGGCTGAACCTGGGAGCAGTGCCCATTATTCTAACAAACAATTTGGGGAAATAACACCTGGATAAATACTCACCCACCTGTGCTCTCCTCCACCTCCTCCTCTCTGTTCCTGCCACCTGCAAGACTGTGAGAGCATCGATTACAGGGACTATACCCTGCTCTTTGCACACTGGGGTATTGCAGTGACTGTGGCCATTCTCAGAACATGAGTTCACTTGTGCTACCTGGGATGTGAAAAAAGGGGCGGGCTGTCTTCCACTGACAGGTGTACAACATTGTTTTCACCTGAATGTCATTGTTAGTTAGCTTCCTCAGATCTTTTGTGTTCTTGTATGCTTGCTTATTTTTAATGAGGTGGCATAGAGGAAAATAAAACTACTGGGTGATCACTGAAGTTGATTGATGCTTACTCTCCAGTTCCAAAGAGCAAAGAGAAAGTATGGTTTTTGAGCACCTACTATGTATCAGGTGCCATGCTGCATGCACGCTATCATATTTACTCCTTTAAACAGCACTAGGAGGTAGGGCCTACAATATGCTATTTAAGAATGGGGACACAAAGGCTTCTTCACAGATTGAGCCAATATTCGTTGGGCTTGTTGCGGGCCTCTACAGAGGAGGCCCTGGTTAGTTTGAGTGTTTATACATGCTTGTGCCCGCATGTGAACTTGATGAAGACTAGAACTTTTTTTTTGGAGTTGGAGTCTCACTCTATCACCCAGGCTGGAGTGCAGTGGCATGCTCACGGCCACCGCAGCCTCAACCTGCTGGGCTCAGGCGATCCTTCCTCCTCAGTCTTTCAAGTAGCTGGAACTACTGGTGTGCACTACCACACCTGGCTTGCTTATTTATTTATTTATGATATATTGTAGAGACGAGGTCTCACCAAGTTTCCCAAGCTAGTCGTGAAGCCCTGAGCTTAGGCAATCCTCTCACTTCTGCCTCTCAAAGTGCTAGGGTTACAGGTTTACCTTCTTCCTGCTCTAATGCACAGATTTGTTCATCCTTCTTAGTCTTCATCTTAGTGATAATAGTTCATCAATTGTTTCCAGCTGCGCTTTTCCCCTCTTGACCCAAGAACTGATTATTCACCGAATATTCCTGCTCTTTCTCCACCTATTCCCATCCCACCGGCCCATCTCACCATTAGGCACCTTCCAGAACTGCACTTGAGCAACGCTAGCCAGGGAAGTCTTTCTGCCCCACTTGGTCCATCCCCAGAGGGCTAGGCAGCCTTCCTGTGTGGCTTCATGGCTCTAACTGCCATCTCAACACCATCTAGCAACTGCCGGTTTACTTGTCTGCCTTCTTCGCTAGACCAGTGATTCTCAGCTGAGGGTGATTTTCCTTTTAGGACATTTGGAATATCCAGGGGGTGCTGTTGGTGTCTAGTGGGTAGAGGACAAGTGTGCTTCTAAACAATCTACAATGCACAAGACAGCCCTGTAACACAAAATTTTTAGTGGAGTAGTTTGTCTTTTCAGCCTTCCTGAGGTCTGATTGACAGAATTAACCACTCCAAAATGTCAAAAGTGGTGTGGTTGAGAAAGCCTAGTTGCGGGACAGAAACCATGACTTGGTTATCTCTGTTCTTAATTATTAGTACACAGAAGTGCTCAACAAATGCTTGCTGAATATTGTTGAATAAGCTGCCTGTTAACTTATAAGAGTGAAGGATAGTCACACTCATCATATCTTCCATCACATAATTTGATACGCCTGATTTGTTAAAGTTATTGTCATCAAGTTAAACATCACCAAGGGAAATGTGATCTGACCTCTTGCATTGTAGGAACTCCATCTGTATCAATTGAACCATGTTCTATATTTAGATCAAACTCTTTAGCAGGAGGTTGTATCTGTTAGCCCAAGCTGTAACTCTTTATTTTTTCCCTCCTAGTATGTCAGTTGAACTGTGCACAATAGCCAGGCAAACTGCATCATTCTAAATTAACCACATTTAATAAGTGACCTTAACTGAGAATTAATTTATAAGGAACATTCTTATTGCAACTTTCAGGGAATTATTCTTCTATTTTTTTGTTCAAAGGCATTTGAGTTTTTTTAAAAAAGAAGAAAACAGATTTAAATCAATACCAGTAAGGTCTCCTGGTGGTGATATGGGAGAATTTTTCAAGGACCAGAGACATTGAGCTGAGTTTATGTACTGAAAGAGAGAAGTTGTATGAATAGGGTAAGATTCTTTGTAAACCAGCAAAGCAGTTATAATACAGAGAACAGGAAAATGTCCCTAAAGCTATGGGAAAGTCAAATAAGAATTGAGAAACTCTCCTAGACAAGAAATATGTATGTGTAATCCATTGACCGACTGCCTTCATTCTACTGGATGATTTTAAGAATCTTTAATCTATTATTTTATTTTATTAAAATTTTTTTAGTGAAGTAATTTTGTAACAGCCTTATTGAAGTATGATTGACAGATAAAATTTGTGTATATTGAAGGTATACAATGTGATATTTTGATATGTGTATACACTGTGAAATGATTATCACAATCGAGCTAATTAACATATTCACTACCCCACAGTTTCCATTGTTTTGTGTGTGGTGGGAATACTCAAGATCTACCATCTTAGCAAATTTCAAGTATTCGATACATTATTATTAACTATACTCACCACTAGGTCTTCAGAACTTATTTATCTTATAACTGCAAGTTTGGACCCTTTGACCAACATTTCCTCATGGCCCCCCCACCCCAATAGCCCGTGATAACCATCTTTCTACTCTCTGCTTCTGTGAGTTTGATTTCTTTAGATTCCACATGTAATTGAGACCATGCAGTATTTGTCTTTCTGTGTCTGGCTTATTTCACTTAGCCTGATGTCTTCCAGGTTCATCCAGATTGGTGCAAATGACAAGATATCCTTCTTTTAAAAGGCTAAATAGTAGCCTTTGTGCATATACACCACATTTTCTTTATCCAGTCATTCATTGATGGACATTTAGGTTGCTTCCATATCTTAGCAATTGTGGATAATGCTGTAATAAACATGGGAGTGCAGAGTTCTCTTTGACATACTGATTTCATTTCATTTAGATATATACCCAGAAATGAGATTGCTGGATCATATGGTTTTCTATTTTTTCATGTTTTGAGGAATGTCCACAGTGTTTTTCATAATGTCTATACCAATTTGCATTCTCACCCACAGTGTACAAGGGTTTTCTTTTTCTCTGCATCCTCATCAGCATTCGATAATAGCTATTGTAACAGGCGTAAGATTTTGATATGTGTTTTCATAGTAATTAATGATGCTGAGCACCTTTTTATATAGGTGTTGGCCAATTGCATGCCTTCTTTAGAAAAATGTTTATTCAGATCCTTTGTCCATTTTAAAAATTATTTATGCTTTTTCTGTTGAGTTGTATGGGTTAATTACACATTTGGGTATTAACCCCTTATTGGAGAAAAATTTTGCAAATATCTTATCCCATCCTATGGTTGTTTTTAAACCAATATTTTACATCTGTATGACTAATGGGTAAGTTAACCACTTCTCAGAAATAAAATTCATGAACTGCATTGTAGTTCTGCATGCTAATCGGTGTTTACGAATTTTACTTTTTGGATGATATTAAAATGGAATTAATTAATTAATTAAAAACTGACTCATTCCAGAAAGGATTGGAAGAAGCTGCAATGAAACACACATAACGTAAAGTCAGAAAAGAGATTCAGGTGAAAGCGAGAGTAGGTAAAGTGAAGTCAGTAGTGGAACTACGACACAAAAATGTGCCATAGGTCCTGCATAGCTGGTCAAACTGAGTAAAAATTATGGCTTATTGGTTTTTTGCTCCAAAACAAAAAGGATATGGCCAATTGTAAGAGGCATAATGTTCATAAGTTAAAACACAGTAGTCAAAATTGATCGAATCAGTAGTATCAACAGGCACTTATGTCAAAGATCTTCAAGAGAGTATAAAAATTAATCTTCGTTAAATTTTAAAAAAGAACAGCTTACCTGCATTTAATTGCAAGATAAACTAAATCCATTTTAGCTTATATGTGGCTTTTGCAGTTATAGTAATGAGGAGATTGCCAGTTTGTAAATATCCTTCAAAACCGAAACTGCTGTCGCTGAATATCTCTGAGAACCCATTCAGGTTAATGCCTTGAGTGTCCAAGGGAATGTCTAAGATTGACCAACTTATGTCTATTTTTATACCTTGTGTATGTAGACATGCCGCAAAAGGAAGAGTATTCATTTCTAAACATATTCAAAAAAATTTTTTTTAAAGGGCATGGGAAAGATGAACTGTCCTTAGCCCCATTGGCTTTCAGAACCTAAACTATAGGCTACAGATGTGTTTTTGACTATCTAAGATGTTCTCTGATTTTTGAGTTGATGGGAGACAGCTATCATATTGGTTCTTACTCTGGGGCCCCAGACATTGGCCCTCTGAGGTAGGATGCAAAGTATGTATATTTCTGGGGGAGGCCCTAGAGCTGTGCTGTCCAATATGGCAGCCACTGACCACATATGACTACAGAGCTCTTGAAATGTGGTTGGTCTGAATTGAATTGTGTGAAGCTCCAAGATTTACCATGACAATAGCGAGAATACAAGATATCATCATCATAATTTAAAAGACATTATCACATTTGAAATGCTAATATTTAGACATATTGGATTAATAAATATATCATTAAAATTAATTTTACCTGTTTCCTTTTCTAATTGTTTATATATCTGCTAGAAAATCTAAAATTACTTGTAAGACTTGCATTATTTTCTATTAGACAGCATTAGTCTAGATTCTCAAGTGTCTCTTTTCCAACTGAATAAGAACTTCTATCTTATAACTTTACTGACTGACATATTGATATGGGGTTTTACAAAGAAAATGCACCTCGCACCAAATCTTCAATCCAGAGATGGTTAACATTGTCAACATAATTTTGATATATTCTCTTTGCCTGTGTGCCTTTTGTGTATGTTTGCCTAATATGGAAAAGAGACATATATTTCTGGGATTGTTATGAAAAAAAAAAACCCTTAAATTACATGAGTTTCCCCTATACATTACAAGTTGCAAAGCAGTATAGTATGACAGTATAGTATTCCAACCATACAAATATCACAATTTATTTGAGTATATTTCTGTGATTTGGCATTTGAATTTTGTTGTGTTAATCATTAATATAAGTAATATTATAATAAATATCTTCTACACAGGCATTATTTTTTCCCCATAGTTTAGATTCCTAACCACTAAACCAAAGGGTAAAAAAATTATCAAGTCTCTTGACACATTTTGTCAAAATGCTTAGCAGTAGGATTGCTCTATCAGCAATATATGAGTATCAACTTAATTTTACTCACACCAGTACTGAATACTATCATTTTTAAGGTAGCTTCCATTGAATTAAAAAGGCAGGTTATTAGTGTTTAATTTTCATTTTATTTATTGTTACTGAGACTGAATATTTTTGATATTTATTGTATATTTTCATTTTTTCTGATTTCCCTTTTCTTGTTCCTTTGTTCATTGTCTGGTAGGGTATTATGTGTTACTACTTGATATACAAACCTTCATATATTAAAATATTAATCACGTATCACTGTACATGAATATCCTCTCCATTTCTCATATATTTAAAATTTTTTGTATACTATATATATAGAGAAAAAATATATAGAAACAATATACATATGAGGAGGAACCCAAAAAATCAAAATTGTCTTTGTGGAGGGCAAGCCCCTTGTAGAATAGACTTTCCCTGCTAGGTAAGTATTCAGTATACCTATCAGCATCTTTCAACACGCTTGCCCATTTCATGATGAGTGATGTACGAGTGCACATGCCCACACCATGCTGAGTGTTCAGCAATTTTTGACCAAAAAATGGCATGACCCCCGTTCCCCACTCTCTCTATTTACCTGAACTCAGCGTGATAAACTTTTTTTTGTTTCCCCAAATGAAAAAAGTCCTCAAAGAAAAATATTTTGTGAAAGAGGTAAAACAAAAAATGGCAGAAAAACTAAAAGACATCAAAATTGATGAGTTCAAAACTGTTCTGAACAGTGGAAAAAGCATCTCCATAGGTATGTTGGATCAAACGAAGTGTGCTTTGACAGTGACTGAAGTTTAAACATGTAAGAATAAATACACAATTTTTAATAAACAAATATAAGTTTTGGGGGGTGAGATTTATATGTATGATTAAGTCATATATATATGTAATCAATACCCATGTTTGAGAAATTTGATTGATTCTATACTCTGAGTTTCATACCATTGCTTTCACAGAGACTAAGTATTTATTTATATTTTTCTAGCTTGTTAAAATTTTCATTTAGCCTGAAATTAATTTAACATTTAATTTTAAATTTAACACAAATTTCACTTAGTCTGAAATTAATTTTGATGGATATGAGCCAGCATTACACTGGTAAAGGTTTAACAATTGTTTCTCTGGGGGCAAAAAGTAAACAAAAAACCTCAATTTGTAACATTTGCCACTGCAAATGTTGCTGTGGTGAAAATACTCCATATGGCCAAGTCCTAAGCTATTACTGAATGCAGAGCTGGGAATGAAGGCACAGTGTTGGCTCTGGCTCCCTTAGTCAATTTTCCCAACATCTTACTGAGTATGCATTTTTTCCCTTGTTACTATAAAATCCATTTTTATATATTTCTTGGAGTAATTTAATTCTGTTTTTTCTGCTCCTTTTGTTTTTTAGCAGCTCAATTAATAGTTGTTGAGTGCAGAACCAGTCCTTTGATCTATCTTTTGTTTCTTTTGATCTATCTTTGGATTTTATAAAAATTTTGACAGGGTTAGTATCCTGCCTACTCCATTCACTGTCTCCATTTTCTGAAAAATTTTTTTGTTATTGTTGCTTATTCTTCTTTAAGGTAAACATTAAAATCATTTTCTAAAGTTTCAACATAAATATCTAACAGAAAGTCTTTTAAGCCTATGGCGATTTGATTTGACATCTACATAAAATTCAGTCTTAGAAACACTGTCACTCTATTCATCTCTTGGTACCGTTTTGTGGATCCTCTTTGCTTCTCAAGTACCGAATGGTGCATTCTTTCCAATGGGAAAAGCAAAAACCAAAGGAGAAAAAATGGCAAAAAAAAAAGCACAGGAGGGGATGTGGTGAGTGGGGCAGGAGGTGGAGCCTGGTGATAAAATGTCCCAGAGTTGGAATGACAGCAAAACACATGGGGTTTGCCCATCAGGGCCCTCATGTGCGTGATTCTATTCCAAGATCCTGGGGAAAGTGCCCTAGCAATGCTTTGACACAGTTACGTTTTTATAAAATTTGCAAAGGAAAGATGTTTCAATCACAATTCACTAGAGTGACTGCTTTTCTTAGTGCTGGCTTCGCCTCCATTACATGTCCCTCATGCTCTGTGGTGTTGGAGTTGCCACAATACCAGGGGTCTGGTTACCCCAAAACTGAGCTGGAAATACAATAATTTGGGTTAACGGGTATATGCTGTGTTTCCCAGTCATTTGGATTTAGAGCTGGGTTCTTTCTGGCCATCCAGGTATAGGAACGGCAGGGTGAATGTGCTCCTGGAATCTGTATCAGAAATACTCGCAGTGAAGGCGAAACAAGTTTAGAGGATCAGAAGATAGTCTCTGGAAAATTCTTCTGATCATAAGACATGTAAAATTGTCATGAGAGCATAGGGTTCTCATTGATGTTTAGTCAATATGAGTTCTCTCTTGATAAGAATCTACTTTCCAATGCAGCATATGCAAATTTAAATTCAGTGCACATTCTTTTGGGACTCTGCTGCAAATTGTGTGGAAGAGAATGCATTCAAATTCCTGGGACTGTATGGTTTGCCTCCAGGCAGAGCCCATCCACGAGGAGCTGCCTGCTCCCCCTGTTAACATCAGAGCACACCTGATGCTTCTGGTTCTGACTCATTCTGTTTGCTCTGACAAAATGGCATGAAAAATTGCCACTAACACAGTGAAACAGCTTGAAGAAATTAGTGTTCCAATGACAAAAATCGTAAACATACTCACGTATAAGTCAATAAGACATTAAATTGCTCAATTAACCAGCTCACTGCGACAATTTTAAAGTTCATGCGAATTACTCTTGTGTATGCCTCAATTTCCTATAAATTTCTTATTAACCACAATGAAATTAGAACATAATGGGAGGCAATGATCCTAGTAGTGGAAGATATAAACATAAGCTTAACTATAGAAGACTGGACTTTCAAAATGCCATTAAGCCTGAGGGTTGCAATAGTGAATAATCATAATATCCAAAAAATAAAGACAATAAAAATAACAACAAAAGAGCTAAATAAAGAGGCAAGGATCTTCCTAAACAAGAAACACAAAAAGCAGATGAAAGTGCTGTTAAAAAAAAGTATACAATCAATAGACCATACATGGGAAGAGCTGAAGCTACAAAGTTATCATACAAAGAGGTGATTGCAAGATATCTAACCAAAAAAGGAAGGAAAAAAATGTTATTAATGTTTGTTGCTGACCTAGTAAATAAAAATATCATTTAAAAGCATTTGTAGTATCTGTTGCATTTGTTAACTTTTAAGAATTTGTAATTTGTTGTCTCATTTCCTGCTAAGTAAAGATTCATGTCCATATGTAAATTTGTATTTAGAGTTTTCATTATTTTCTTAAAGGGAATGCTCCAAACTATGAAATCCTTAGGCACAGAGAGCTTGGATCTGCCTCCTCACTTGGTGTAGCAATACAGTTTATAACCACTCTTGCATTTATTTCATTTGCTTATAGTGTGACCTCTGCCTGGTCAATAGACTCCCCAAAGGACAGTGCTGATGAGGTATTTTGTTCCCTTGCCCCGCCTTCTCTCTCCTGCTTCCTCCTTTCTGCTTCTGAGGTTTCCAGCTTTCCTGATTTGCTGGGCCTCGTCACTCGACTGCCATCTGAGAGGCTGAGAGAAGGGGAGGGCAAGATGGAACAGATCTATAGACCACAAGACCCTTGCTTTATCTGCCCTCATACCACTTTTACTGGAGTGTCCTTTATTACTCCTTTTCTTCTAGTCCCTCGCCTCCAATGGCCTTCCGAAGTACTTAAAATCTATCAGTTCAGAAATTAAGCAGTAGGATATTACCAAGTTGTTTCAGGCTCAGGAGAATTGAGAATTCTTGAAGATCAGAGGAGGAAGAGAGGGTGCAGGTCCCTGGGGTCTCATAAAGATAATGTATACTGCTTCCTGGGCTCCATCAACACATGAGCTCTTTCTAGACAAGTAGCAGTAAGCACTGGAAGAGGAATCAGATTCTTTTTCTTTCTCTTTTTTGGTGCAGCCAAGTCCTGCATCTCATTTGCTCTACACAGGATTGGCCTATGACCCCACCTTTCCTCCCACCTGTCCACACATTCCCTTTTGTGACATTACCATCCCTTCCTAGGCTCCATTCCAAGTAGACGCTCCTGGCATTGGCATGTTGGCTGGAAATGTTATGATGTGCCTTGGGCCACACACCAGGGAGCAGCCTGTCCACCCACCCCAAGACGGCAGGCAGAGACCTGCATACTGCATTCCCATTAGGGCCAGCCCTTCCTCAGGAGCCCCTTCACAGCAGATCTTGGGGACTGTGAACCACCATCAAGGTTTTTGTCCAAAAAGTAGCCTCAAAGGAAGCTCTGACACAGGCTACAGTGTGGATGAACCTAGAACGTGGTGAGCGGTGAGAGAAGCCAGACACAGGAGGCTACTTGATGCATGATTCCTACACGTAAAGTATCTAGAACAGGCAAGATCAGAGACAGAGAGCAGATTAGTGGGGTAGAGGGTGGGAGATGTTGGAGGATGCTAATCAGCTTGGGATTTCTATTTGGGATGACGAAAGTATTCTGAAATTGTGGTGATGGCTGCACAGCTCTGTGAATATACCGACAACCATTGAGCTGTACACTTTAATTTGATAACTTTTATGTGAATTTTATCTCAATAAAGTTGTTACCAATACTCTCCCCCAGTCTTCCCTCTCCCAAAAGCAGCCTTGAAGCAAATGAGGCAGACTCTTAGTAGAGCAAGACAACTTCAGATGGTGATTCCTGGCACCTCCCGAGCCCAAGCCTTAGCAGCCCGAGGAGTCTGATCCCAACGAGGTCACTGCTCCCCTTCCCTGGACAGGCATGACATGCTCCTTCTAGCTGGTCAGTGACAGGAGAAACTGTTTCCAGTTCCCAGAGGAAAGACCTCCTGCATCCTCCAGGGGCGTCTCCCACCCTCTACCTTTCCGCATCCTGTCGCATTCCCAACGTCGTCGTGTGGATGGAAAAATCTGTGCCCACGTAGAGACTGTTTTCTAAAGCGGGAACCCAGGTTTGCAGGCTTGCACGCTTCAGCGCAGTAAATAGATGCTTCTGGTTAGGATTTCCTAAATGGAATGAGAAGTGGCCCCCAGGGAGTGACTTCAGGGAGAGGAGGAAATGCCTCCCAACAATAAGGCCCTGTCTAGATTCCCTGAACTCTCACTTTCCTCCCTCCTCACACGAGGGCAAGGCAGGTGGCTCTAAACGTGAAATACAGTCATGTGTTGCTCAATGATGAGGATATGTGCTGAGAAATGCATCATTAGGTGATTTCCTTGTGGTCTGAACAATATAGAATATACTCATATAAATCTCGATGGCACGGCCTACTGCACAACCAGGCGACATGGTATAGCCTACTGTCCCCAGGCTACAAACCTGTACAGCGTGTGACTGTACTGAGCACTATAGGCAATTGTAACACAAAGGTACAGCAAAAACATGGTATGCACTCCCTGGCTACGATCTATTGAAAGTCAGCCCTTGACACGAGGGTTTGTAAAATAAATAAGTAAATAAATAGAAGCAAAAAATTTTTAAAAAGCATGGTCTGAAAGATGAAAAATTGTCCACCTGTCTGTCCGGGATACTCACCATGAATGGAGCTTGCTGGACTGGAAGTTACTCTGGGTGGGTCAGTGGTGAGTGGGGATGTGAAAGCCTAGGACATTGCTGTTCACTATGGTATACTCTATACACACTGCACATTTAAGCTACACAGATGTAAAAAACATATTTTCTTTCTTCAATAATAAATCAAGTCTAGCTTTCTGTAACTTTTTTTTACTTTACAGTTTTTTGACTCTTGTGGTAGCACTTAGCTTAAAACACAAAAAATTGTATGTTTCTTTCTATCTGTATACACTTTTTTCTATTTTTGAAATTCTTATTTATTTATTTACTTTACTTTTTAGACGTTTCTGTAAAAAACAAAGGCATGAACACACATATTACCCGCACAGGGTCAGGGTCATCAATATCAGGGCCTTCCATCTCCACATCTTGATCCACAGGAAGTTCTTCAGGAGCAGTCACACGCAGCTGACATCTTCTATGCTAACCTTCTTCTGGAACACCTCCTGAATAACCTGCCTGGGGCTTTTTCATGGTTAACCTTAAAAAAAAAAGGAGAATGAGTATACTCTAAAATAACAACAAAAAGTCAGTGCAGGAGGTTTGTTTATGCCACAAATACATGTGTAATGCCAATGGCTAGGAGATCACTAGGTGATGGGGAATTTTTCAGTTCCTTTATGATCGTAGGGGACCATCATGGTGTATGCAGATTATTGCAGACTGAAATGTCTTTGGTAGTCCATGACTGTACTGTGATTTCTTTATTGGTTACTCAGTGGGAGGTGAGGGAGCAGAAGCAGGAAAGCCTGGGCATCTCCACCCTGGGGCAGATTCAAAATCCTGGACAGAGGCAGGCTAACAGGGAGCCTCAAGCTCCTGAAAAGTTGGGAGAAGTGTTAGTTATTTTATCATTCTGCATGATTAGCTCTGTTCTGAGAGGGGTGACAGGCATTCTGGGATTAGAGGTATAGGAAGTGAGAAATTTATAGAGTAGAAGAAGCTCTTATGTAATGGAGCCATTATTTAACATTGTGAATTCAATTTTTTTTTTTAGATAGGCTGGAGTGCAGTGGTAAGATCCTGGCACTCTGCAGCCTCAACCCCTTGGGTTCAAGCCATCCTTCCACCTCAGTCTCCTGAGTAGCTAGAACTACAGGGCAAGCACCACTATGTCTGGATAATTTTTGTACTTTTGTAGAGATGAGGTCTTGCTATGTTGCCCAGGTTGGTCTTGAACTCTTAAGACTCAAGCGATTCTCCACCTTGCCCTCCCAAAGTGCTGGGACTACAGGCATGAGCCACCATGCCTGGCCTAAATTTTAAAAATTAGATCAAACCTTATAAAAACACGTGGTGAAGATAGAGACAGTTACACAATAGAGGCTGGCTCAGTCAGACTGAGGGCAATGTGTGGCTGTGAGAAGCATCCCCTCCTGCTCCTAATGCACAGATTAATTCTGGCCTGCTAACGGCACCTGTATCCTCTGGTCTGGATCCTGAGCTGTGGCCAGCACATAGTTTATGGCCTGCCCACCCACTACGGGATCACAGATGGGCTCTTCTGCACAAGGCACCTCGGTGGGGTTATGTGCCCTTTCAACCCCTAACAGTGACTCAGCAGGTTCTAATTTGCTAGGGACAGTCACTCAGGAGGAGCATCCTTCCTCCTCAAACTGACTGAGCAGCCCAGGGCCTCCCTTTGCTGGCCTGGCCTGCCTTCCTCACAGCAGCAGCAGTTGGACAATGGCCGTTCTCTAAGTAACGGCTGGCTGACTGCTAAATGGCTACCATATGACCCGTGTCAGGCCAAGTTTGCTTCCTGGATAACCACAACATCTACCTAGCCACAAGTTGTCCTGGGTCGTGCCAGGTAAAGGAGCACAGAGCCAGACTGGCAATTGGCCTCATGAGAGAGGTTGGCCAGTAGCCATGGGGCCAGCAGGGGGGCTTTAGAGAGCAGACCTTGTGTGGCTGGGAGCCACACGTGGCACGGGGACAGGTAGTTCAGGGTTCAGGAGGGCAAGCAGGAGACACGCTCAGGCATGGGCACCCAGTGAAGTCAGCCCCAGCATTTTCTGTGTTCCCTAGACCCATTCTGCCCCTAGCTGTAGGACATTGACCCCTAGAGACCCCATGCTGTCGGCTTGGTTTGGCCAATGGGAAGCACCAGCAGAAATCAGAGGGTAGAAGGAAAGAGAGGTATGTGGGAGAGGCAGCTGGCCACGTGTAGCAGATCACGTCTGGGGCGTCTGGGGCACATGAAAGGCCCTGCACGGAGACCTCAGCTGGGTTGTTGGTTTCTCAGGAACAACTTCACACCCCTGGTGCCTCGATCAATGCCAAATGAGCAGATGGTGCTCAGTCCATGCAAGTCAGAGGGAAGAAGGGGTCCAGGAGACCCATGGACAGGATGTGACGAGTCAGCAGTGACAGTCTCCAAAGAGTGGAGCCCAGGGATGTGCTCAACCCCTTGCTCCCATGGATAGCAGCAGGCCTTCGGCATCAAACCTTCTTTGGTCCTGGCCTCAGAGCAGGGCCAGGTGCTGCAAATGTTCCAGTACTCACTACAGGCAGTTGAGTAAATAAAGCAGACGATCACCATGGGTGAGTCCGACTGTCAAAAGAGCCCCAAGGAAAGAGATGACTTTCACATCTCCCTAGGCCTCTGAAATAGTCACCACTTCTGGTACCTGGTTTGTCTCTAAATTAACTGTTGTTTTTGGTCTCTTGAGTGCTGTTAGCCAGGAATTGGTCCCTAGAAAAAGAAGTGGGTTCTTTAAATATGCTTTTTCTTTACACAGCCCTGCCCCTACACAAAGGCAGCCCATCCCCTTCTGTTAGCCTTCTTTTTCCTCCCCTGCCCCACCAGAATCCTGTGTGGTGATCTTATTGTTATATTTCTGAAATTCCTTTTTTAAACTTCTCCTTCTGCTGAAATAGGAGAAAAACAAATTCTGCTCCTAGAGGCTCTTTCTGCTCCAGGTTGCCCATGGTAGGTGCTTATGAATTGCTTGTGTATCTCAGAGCGGACTTTTGGAAGTTCAAAGGTCCTATCCAGATCCTCTCCTAGGTGGTAAGCAGGCCTGATTTGGGAAAAAATCCTGAATTCCATGTCACTTCCTGGTGGTCTGTGTGCTGAGGCTGTGGGCTCCGCATTTCAGCCCTTGAATAGCAGTGAGGTGCTAAGGTCTGAGGTGATGGCCTTCAGGCCTCAGTAGCACTTTTGCATTAAGAGACAGAGGCCTGAGGGGCCAGGACTCAGGAAGAATAACAGCCTGAGCAAAGACCCAAGACTTCCCTGGGTGCTGGTGGACTGGCGCAGGGCAGCCTGGTTGGTGAAAATACAGCCGGAAAGAGAAGATGGAGGTTTTGATTGACGTTGAATAGCGAGCTAATATATTTCTGCTGTTCTTTATTGTGTAAATTTTAGGAAGTCTATTGGGAAGGATTCCTGCCATTGATTTGCTTATATTGATTCTTTAAAGGTCAAACTTATGCAGCAACAAGTGACTATTGAGGATGCTTCATATGACAGAACAGGACACACTTCCCACACAGCAAATGCATTTCACTGACACAACAAACAGCCTTAAATGATATATTACAGTGGGTGACACATGCATGGAAAGACAGGAGGTGGGTGAAGGCAATTGGCTGTGCTGTGGGAGGCAGGGGACTTGACTCTGTTAGTGTAAACCTGACTCTGCCCGTGATCCTAAGGGCTGTTTCCTTCAGAGAGGGAGCCAGGTAAGGAGCCTCACGGAAGACCAGGACCCCAGCTGGTGAGTAGCGATGGAGAGGGACATGCTCGTGGGTCTTCAGAGCGTAGCTCTTAGTTCTGAATACTTGAGAAATGTTGAGCTTTTGACCAAAAGAGAGAACACATACTTGAAGGTTGGTGGCGTGGGGAGAGAACTGGTGGGAATCCAAATTTGTGATCTTTGTGGGACACCAAAGGCTGGTGAAAATATCCATTTGGATAGGCGTGTGGGAGGAGGCCCAGGGTGGGGAGTGGGAGTACCATGGGCTTGGAGCTGAGCAGAGAGATAAGGAAAGCCAATCTCTCTGTCCCTTCTCTCTCCAGTCCCTGCTGCTCAAAGACCCCTCCAAGTTACTATGGGCTTGGCTTCTCCCCTGTCAAAACTTCTTCAAGGAAAAACTTGATTTATGTTTGCACTGAAGTAAAAATAGCTGATAATAAATATTAAAGCCTAATGTCCACCACTACCCTTCCAAAAGTGTTTTCATTTTCATAGGGATTAGAGCCTTAAGTGAGGAGGACTTGAAATTCTCAAGTGGAGCTTAGATATCCTGCACTGGTGTCACATCAATAACAGCTTTCATGGTGCCATAACATTGAAACATATAAGCAGTTGGCTCTTCTGCCCAGGACTTTCGACAGCCCTGAAAGGAAAACAACAACAACAACAATAACAATAAAATTAGGCTCACTTTAGAATCTTTGTTCTAGTAACTGGTTTTGGCAATTCTACCTTACCCTCAAAATGTATGTCCACTCAATTTTCATCCTCATTTTCCCTGACAAGCTTTCCTTGTGTTAAGAGTACACTTTATGGACCGGGCTCGGTGGCTCAGCCTGTAATCCCAGCACTTTGGGAGGCCGAGGCGAGTGGATTGCCTGAGCCCGCGGGTTCAAGACCCGCCTGGGCAACTTGGCGAGACCTCATCTCTACAATAAATAAAAAATTAGCCGGGCATGGTAGTGGGTGCCTGTAGTTCTGGTTACTTGGAAGGCTGAGGTGAAAGGATCACCAGGGCCCAGCAGGGCGAAGCTGCGGTGGCTGGAAGCGTGCCACTGTACTCCAGTCTGGGTGACAGGGTGAGACTCCAACTAAAAAAAAAAAAGAGTACACTTTATGACTATTTTCTTAGGGTGAATAATAAAATTTCCAGTTTGGAGGGAACCTTACAGAGAGGTCCTATAATTCCATTTTGTGGATAAGGAAACTGAGGCTCAAAGAGGTAAGTCAGTCATCTGTCCTTGGGCATATTGATTTGAAAAGGGACCAAGATCCAGGTCTTTGGATTCCTAATTCAAAGCAATTTTAATTTGAGGGGCTTTATGTTTTCATTGGGAAGAATAGATAACTTCCCCATTGGTACCTATTCTGTTTCTCACTGAGAGAATTATAAGGGATAATCAGGATATTTTCAAGCTCATTGAGACATCATTTAGCTTCCAGTGCCTTCTAGCAGTATAGTCATCACCACCGTTGCTGCCATCTTACAGATAAGAAAACCGAGGCAAGTCAGCATGCTAGCTGTTAGAAGAGTTGAGTTTGAAAGTCAACATCCTCCTCCACTACTCAGTGACTTCTGTGGTAAAACTTGTCATTATTTTTGTACAACCCTTTGTGTTTGTTGGCAGGGAAGGGAATTACTGATTCAATTCTCCTCATGGAAGGTTACAAAGCTACGTCTTGCTTTGGTGTGCACTTTGTGGCCTGTTGATCTCTCTTGAGTGAATCCTGCGTGTCAATTGTGAGTATAATGAAAGAGAAGATTCCGGTGCCTCCGAACATGACTTAATAAATGCTTGAGAGACTCTTGTCTTAGCACAAAGCCAGGGGCTCCATTGCAGACAACCACAAGAAAGGAATGGCAGATACTGCACTCCCCTTAATTTGGGAGCAAACACAATAGTATTTTTTAAAGGATAATGCAGAGGTAGATAATGTGACTGCTAATTTCTTTTTGGAGACAACTGAGGAAAAAAGAATAGCATAGAATTTATTTTGGCAACAATTCTTGGTCTTCTTTTGACAAAGAAAGTTAAAGCCATAATTCCCCCAGGTGCAAATGCTGTCACCTGAAAAAACTTCCCTTAAAATATATTAAATCAAAAAACTAGATAAGTACAGAAGAAATCTACCTGAAACTGTGTCAAATGGCCTTTTGTCTTTTTTATGAGATTAGAAAACTGAGGGTCGTTTTAAAAAAATATTTCTATGTCAAAAAATTCAACTTTTGTGTGAATGTAGAATTTATGGACCATAAATAATTTACTCACAAAATTTATGGATCATTCATTATTTTTCTGTAGATACTGAAATAGACATAGCTCAGAGAGACAGCTTTTTTATGTCATCTTAGGAAGAAATTCTCGGACGGGGCAAGAGATGGGGCAGAGGCCTGGATTCTAGTCCCAGCTCTATGGCTAGACAGGTCTGTGATGGAGATTTCTGATAGTGAATGATCTTGGGTAGGTCAGTAGCTTTATCAGGCTTTAGGACCTAATAACTCATGAATAATAGCATTGGGAACATGTAACCCTGCAGAGGCCAGAGGTTCTGCTTGAGAATGTGCATTCTGGGTCCAAGAATGCCTTCTCAGAGTGCATTTTAAATCTACAATGCTTATAATGCATCTTCTTTCCTTTGGCTTGCCACCCACAGTCTCCATTCAATTATATACATTGGAAGATGGAGTGGACATTTTTTGTATAATGTTAAAACTCCTTTAATTAATCTGGTATCCTCTGGATGAAGCAAGCAGCTGTCTTTGCTAATTAATGAGTGCTCAGTGATGACTCAAGTCAAGACTACAGTATCTGCATGAGATCATCCCCAGCAGCCTTGCACTTTCATGGAGAAAAAGCTGGCTAAAATGTAGGGCTTCTCCTAAAGTGAGAAAGTGTTATTTAATTGGCACAGTTCTGCAGTTCTCTACACCAGAACTAGAACATTGACCTGTACTATCCCAACAAGTGTACAACTCTCCTGGTTTTATTTCTTATGTATTTTAGTAAGGATATTGGGCTTTTTAAAGGTTCTTTTTTATGTTAGAAGATATAATTTATCCAAGAAGTGTTTCCATGGTGAAGCACATCTGGCCAAAGGGAGATTATCTGGGGACAGTTTCTGGCAAGTAGAAAATTGTCCCTGTAACTGAGTGAGAATGGCCCAGGAAGCAACAAAGCCAATCTATATTATAAAGCATGGTAGAAATCACTTTCTCCTTAGTGATGAGAGGAAGATTTTCTCTAGAGTTCTGATGAGCCTAGGTGTAGTTCCCAACAACTTCCTAAATGCTTTGTGACTGTGTTTCACATTGGTGAACTATAGATCTGGGAATGGGGAGGGACAAATGGAAATTTAGTCTAGTTCTTTGCCTTTCTTTACATTTCTGACCCCCAAAAGTCAGTAGCACAGCTTCTAATATTATGCAGTTTATTCAAGTTAAGACTTAATATTCATGGAGACTATTTTGTCATAATCCAATACTAAGGGTAAATATTTTTTCAACATTAAATAAGCAATATATGATATAACAATATGCTATAGGATATATTGTTATTATTATTATTATTATTATTATCTTGAGTTGGAGTCTTTCTCTTGTTGCCCAGACTGGAGTGCAGTGGCACGCTCACTGCTACTGCAGCCTTGACCTGCTGGGCTTAGGCGATCTTTTCGCCTTAGTCTTCCAATTGTAGGCTATATCAAATAACAAGTATCCAAGTGCTTTCTGGTTTGTGTGTGTGTGTGTGTGTGTGTGTGTGTGTGTGTGTGTGTGTGTGTATGCAAGCTTGTGTCCATAATCAAATAAATGGTGGGGGGAGGCACACCTCATCAACAAGGGTACGTGCATAATGAACATTTATATACCTAACTCTGAATTGTATTCCACATATTTAAAATAAAAAAATGGTGGGGGTGGGGTGGACAGGGAAATGGAGGGAAGAACTGACCTCTATTCAGACTCCATTCTTTTTTCTAGAACTTTCACTTTGGGAAAGACACTAGGGTCTTTCAATTAAGGGGTTGGTCTGCATCTTTTCAAAGTTCCCAATAACCTTCCCATTCAGTCTAAGAAGGCATTGATTGTAAGATGCTTCATTTTAAAAAATATAACACTAAGGAAGGAAAAATACTGTCAAACTATTTTGTGTCTTTATTTATGAGATGTATTCTGATTTCAGAGATTAAAAAAGTGAAATGATGTGTCTTAACATCAATGAAATGTGGTAAGTCTAATATTTTATGATTTGTTTTATGCATATGTATGTATGTATATATCTGTGTACTTGCCATGTGACAATCAGTTAATAAGGGAGACAACTGATTGTTAAGCTAGGAAGGTAGGTAGATAGATATACAGATAAATAGATGATAAATAGATAGGTAGGTAGATAGATTCACCGATGCATAAATAGATATAGGTAGGTAGATGATGGATGGATGGATGGATAGATAGATAGATGGATGAGTGGATGGGTGGGTGGACGGATAGATAGATAGATAGATAGATAGATAGATAGATAGATAGATAGATGGATGGATGGGCAGACAGACAGGGAGGCTTCCTGTGGCACTTATCACACCAACCTCACCACTTTACAGCAGATGGTCTGTGTAGGGACTAAAAGCTGGTCTTTCCAGATATCCTTTCATCAGCTCGGTACTCTAACTTGACCCATCTTTGTTTCTCTAATCCATTAGTCATCATTTTTTTTTGAGTTAGAGTCTCACTTCGTGGCCCATGCTGGAGTGCAATGGCATGCTCGCAGCCACCCCAGCGTTGACCTGCTGGGCTCCTGCGATCCTTCTGTCTCAGCCTTCCAAGTAGCTGGAACTACAGGCGTGTGCTACCACTCCCGGCTAACTTTTCATTTATTGAGAGACGAGGTCTCGCCAAGTTGCCCGGGCCGGTCTTGAACCTGCAAGTGCAGGCAATCCACTCTCCTCGGCCTCCCAAAGTGCTGGGATTACAGGCTGAGCCACCGAGCCTAGCCTATCACTGATATTTTTAACTTTGTTGTTTTATATGTATGCTAAACTGGTACTACCTATACAGATCATTGTAGGACAACCTGTCTGTGGCATTAGACAGCTGCTAGGGAGCAGATTTATTATGGGCAGAGCACAGGATGAGGTGGGCCAGATCATGGAGAACCTTGAATGGCCCCTGAAGATTATGGATTCTAGTTTTAGAAAAGGAAAAGACTGTAAAGGTCCAACATGCCAATCCTTCCAGACTCAGCTCACAGAAGCTTTTTTTGACTACCCCCTTCTCTAATCTCATCTCTTTCTCCTCTATATTGTGGTCACATTTTTTGACATGATAAGTTTCAATGTTTACCATATGTACCCCAACTGATAGTGGAGATGGTCTGTACTCGTTTTTTCTCTCCTGTTCTACTAGCCAGCATCATGGACTCCACCTAACCTTCTTCTCATGCTTCTAGGATTCAACATGGTGGTGTGCATAGAATGAGACCCGGGTAAAATAACTGAACTTAAGAAAATACCTGATATAACAAAGTACAAGACAGTCTTTAGCTTCTGAGAGTTTAAAATTAAATTATGCAGAGGAAAGAGACATACCAATAACTTCAAATGAGGCAATATTCGATAATGCTGTAAGTGGCCTAGGCAACATCTGCTCTGGGGTTTTAGAAAAGAGAAAGATAATAAGTAGATGAAAAATCATGCAGGGATTTGTGGATAGGGTACATTTTGAATTCAGCAAATGCTAGTAGAGATACGAGGATGTTTTATTCTATTTGTTATTGGTAATCACCATGTGCTAAAACCCTTTATAAGTGAGAGTAGCTGATCAAACCATTCCTTAATCATGTTAGATAAATAACTCTACCAACTGACTGTTGAGGTGTGGCTTTGCTCCACACTTTTGGTGGCAGAGAAGGAGCTAGGATCTTGGAAGGAATTTGGGGACAGCCCCCAGAGACTCCCAGAATAGTCTAGTAGTAACTCAGCTTGACTCTCCTGCATGCTCAAATGATGAATGTTGGCACTTGTCTCAAATGCACATCTCTGGCCAGGCCTGGGGCGAATAAAATGACAACTCTCACTGACCTCACCAGGAACTAATAATAATGTTCCAGAGACTCTACCTCACCACTTGTCATGAGACAAAAATGGGTCGACTGAGGACGCTACGCATCACACTACCTTGGATTACCACTACCACAAACTGTTGTGGTTGTTCACCATCCTACAAACAGACATTGTGACTTGGAACCTCATCTGCTGTGTGGGTTTCAGTGATTCCCACACTCAGAGAGTTTTAATTTCAGGAGATGAATTAGGAGTTATAGCCATACAGAAACAATATCTTATTTTCAGATAAACAAATCAGAATGTGTATGAAAACTCAGTCATCTGGAGCTCTAGAGAATGATTCATTGAGTGTAGGTGAGAGAAAGTTTAGTTCTTTAGTCATCATTAGAAAAAAATATAGGCTGGGCGTGGTGACTCACACCTATACTCCCAGCTACTTGAGAAGCCAAGTAGGGAAGGATTGTTAGAGACCAGGAGTTCAAGACCAGCCTTGGTAACATAATGAGACCCTGTCTCTACAAAATTGAATATATATATATATACATATATATTATATATATATGTATATGTATGTGTGTATATATACACATATATATATATGTATATGTATGTGTGTATATATATATATATATATATAGCATACTGGATGGAAATATTTCTTCTGTAAGTTTAAAATCCAGAAGACCAATTCCTTACATTGTCATGTAACATAACAGAAAGGAAGTTTGGCTGTAGCTTTGAGGGATCCTCTGAGAACAAAATGCAGAAACTGAACAGAGCAAGCTTGTGACCTGCTCTGTGCCTTGGGATTGCACCTGCCATTATGCAAAACAGAGCCCTACATCCAAATCAACCTCCTCCAGGAACCGTTGATTTTTCTTCCTCAATTCGCCACATATTCATTCTATCCTCTTATTGGCTTGCTTAGACTCTTGCTGTCACCAACCTCTTAGGTTTGCTTTCTTCTCATCATCTCTCCTGCCCATTCTAACCATGCAATAATCAAACAGTTGCTAGAAGGATCTTTCACATGGAAGCCACACAATATCACCCTTGTTCCTCAAAAATGTTCAGTAGCTCACCACCTGTGAAACGATAAATATGAACTCTGTAGTTTGGTATGCAAGATTCGAAGCCATGTGGAACCTGGGCTTTCTCGTGTTTCAGTACTGTCCTTGTTCTCTTGGTGAATTGTATCTCGTCTTGTGAGCCTCAGCGCAGAGCTCACCTCCTCTGCTGCACTCCTCAGACACCCACAGGCCAACCTCTACATGCCTACATTTCTCAGTTGGCCTCAGTCTTCTTGAAGGCAGAGCCCATATCTTATTCTCTTCTAATCAACACCTTTTCATGGAGCCCCTAATTGTGCCCAGCATCATTACAGGTGCTGGCAATAAAAAGGTGGACTAGATGGAAGACAGTAATTGTAATGCACACTGAATATTTCATTCACTTGCCTTCACTGGACAAAGAGTAGTTCCAGGAGTGAAAGGGTAAGAGTTCATAACTGACTGAGGATGCGAAACCCAATGATTCCTTATTCTCTTCTCTCATGGTAAACATGGAGGGCTGTGTCTCAGGTGGTGCCATACAAGTGGCAGAGTCTGTGCCAGCCAGTGGGACAGAGCCCTGCTGACCTGCCGTGTGCAACATGACATGGGTGGGAGATGCATGTGGCACATGACGTGGGTGGGAGATGCATATTCGCTGAGTGAGGCCACCGTGTGTTCTGCAGCACTGCCTGTTCCATCTGACAGAAAACAGCCTCATGTTATTTGGTCTTCTATTCTAGAAATAGGGGGCAGAGGGCAGGGTCAGACCAAATATAAGTAAACAAATAAAGGGAAGGGAAAGCTGTCAGGCAAGTGCCACACAGAGAATTAAAGTCAAGTGACTTGATGAGCACCGGGCTACTTTGGATGACATGGTCAGGGAGGACACCACTGAAGACACAACCTTCAAGTTGAGCTCAATGATAAGAAGGAGATGTCCCTGCCAATCAGAGGCAGGAACATTCCAGTCAGATAACAGCTCATGTAAAGGCCAAAGGGGTATCAGAGAAAGATATAAAGACCAGGAAAGCTGCATGGTGGGGAGGAAAGGAATGGGGTGGTTGAAGGCAGGAAGGAATGAGGTGAGCCCCACAGGGTTTGGAAGCCCGTCTCATGGAATTAAGTTCTATTCTGTTCTTCATGTCCGTAAGACCAAGTACTAGGCATGACACATACATGATGCCCACATTGTTTTGTCTCCTCAGGTGCCTTTAGTCCCAATTATTTCTGGCAGTCATGTGCACGTGACAGGATGTCTTCCTTGATGGAAGGTGGCCGAGAAGATGGGGCAAAATCATAAACAAGGAATCGTTGGGCAAATAAAAGCATGAACCCAAGCAGACAACACAGTAGGTCTAGCTGGAACCATGTATGGGGAAAAACACGTTAGAAACAGGAGCAGTAGCAGACTACAAGTTTCCTAGTCTCTTTTCATTCTAAGATAGCAGGCGACAATCTGGCAGACCCAGATACATGACTCCAGGAGAGATGCCATGGTTCTTAGACTCTGGGGCTTGTGAGCTACATAATTTGTAATTTCTGGTCCCTTCTTGTATTATCAGGGATGGGGGTCCTAATAGAGACTTCTCAGTCTCGTGGTCGGCAGCAGCACTGGATTTTCTGGAATGAGGGAGTGGGCTCCAAGCTGTGGCTGTAGGCCACTTTCTTAGAGCCTCGCAGGAGCTCTGAGGGAAGAACATCAGTCCTGCACAGGTCAATTCTTGCCTTTCAGCTAGACTACAGCTCCTAGACTGAGTTACAAACCAAACCACAACTATATGCTATTTACAAGCACATAAAACAAAGTGACAGAAAAGGATTCCAAAAGTGTATTGTGTACATGACATGGGAAAGAGGAGATCACAGAATTAATATGAGACACTGTAGACATCAAAGTAAGAATCATTCAAAGAACAAAAATGATCATTTTATATCATAAAGGATATTATCCACAACAAAGTTATATAATTTCTATAAGCTTTTATGTCTTAAATTACATTGTTTTTAAATGGATAACTTCATGAGGGCAATTTAAGAGACACAGAAACAAAATGTAGTAAGAGACTCAATATTTGGTATTTTTATTTGTCTTTGACAGATCATTTAAACAAATTTTAAACACAGGTATAGAAGGAATCAACAAAGAAATTAAGAATGATTTAATCGAAGAATTGATACCCTAGAAAAAATATAACTAATTTTTAATTTCTATGGAAACTGTTGCTAAGTATGATGCTACAAATAAATTGAACTGGCAAAAGCAGAATGCATATAGGTTGCATTCTTCAGCCACAACATACAGACATAAGAGGAAAGGAGAAGAATAAAGGTAGTTTGGTTGATGGAAGGAAGGAAGAAAGGAAGGAAGGAAGGAAGGAAGGAAGGAAGGAAAGAAGTTCATATTTTAACATTTAATCTTTAAAAATTAAAATAGAAAGATTTTATAATATTGAAATTAAAAAAAAAACCCAAAGACAAAAACAAATTGCAATTACAGACTACTTGTATTATACGACATTGAAAACACTACCATGGTAGACTGAATTGCCAGAGATGGCTGCATCTATGTCTCCCTCCTGCAAATTTTCTTTGCAATGTGATAACATCACTTCCCCATCAACAGGTGGAATTTGTTTTCCCTTTCCCATGAATTTGGGCTGGTTTTGTGACCTGCTTTGATGAACAGAATGAGGTAGAAGTGATGCTGTGTTATTTTTGGGCCTGGGTATTAAGATACTAGCAACTTCTGCTTTTGCTTCTTGGAAAACTTGTTCTCGGGATTCTGCTGTCAGGAAAAACTCCTGAACTAGCAATGCGAGGGGTTAATCCTAATGCAGCACCACACATGGACAGTGCCGTCTATGAATTTCCAGCTGTTGATTCGAAACTATGAGAGACCCCAACCAATACCACTTGGAGCAGAAGAGTCACCAGCAAGTACAGTCTGAAATCCCGAACATAAATGTGTCCTGTTATCCCTTGATTGTTTAATTGTTCTTGAACTTGCTTCTTAACAGAGAGGACAAAGAATTCTTGTGTAATCAGGTTGAAGACCAGCACCTGAAGCCGTGTTAGCCTGTCCAAGCAGAGACACTGTCTGGCAAAAATACTGCAACTGGGGCTGAGTTTGCAGGAGTCACCAGTTTCTATTTGGTTTATGCAGGAGTCAATAATACAATAAATGAAAATATGATAGGGACCATTCCCTGCATTCTTTGCAAGTCATGAAGGATGTCACTAACCTCCTCGGGGTTGTACTATTGTTTTTGACTTACTCTCCTGGCAAGAGACAGGGTAATTTTATAGGCTTTTACTTGGCTTTCTGTGCACAGACCAAATAAGCAATTTGTGGGTTCTTCAAACTACCAAATTTGCCTATTCCAATGATATATGCAAGGACAGGAGAAATTACAGCTAAGTAGGGCTATGGACTTGGAGGCTCCACTGTGAGTGGAAACTAGACTAACTCTATTTTTTATCTGATCACCAAAAGTCTACCTCTCTAACATGTGGGAGTGATGCTACTTCAAGAATCCGGGTATCCATGTCAAATCAGACTCTGTCCAACAGTTATCAAAATGTTTAGAAGTTTGCCTTTTCCAGCATATGATTACCAAAGTGACTTACACTAGACTCCTTTCAGGAAATTCCTAAAGAATTATTACCATATATAGTAATGCATGCCTGTCCGGTAAGGTTACATCCTGAGAAATGCATTGTTAGGTGATGTTGTTGTCATAGAGACACTACAGGCTATTATTACACAACCTTGAAGGTATAGCCTGTAATATTTCTAGGCATATGGTATAGCCTATTGATCTTAGGCTACAAACCTGTACAGCATGTGACTGTAGGCAGTTGGAACACAATAGCATTTATGTACTGAAACATAGAACTGATACAGCAAAAATATGCTATTATAATCTTATGAAATCACTGTTATATACGTGGCCCATTGTTGATCAAGACATCCTTATGTGGCACATGACTGTATAGTGTTTGAGTAAATTTTTTTCTAGAGTCCTAGGGTCTGTTTCAGTGGATAAGTTCTGGGTCTGGAAGCTGGGCAAAAAATACTATATTCAGTTGGGATGCCTTCCCCCTTCCTTCTGATCTATTCTTTATTGATTTATTTTGATTGTCTAGATTAAACCATACCATGCTGACTGCCTACCTGCTGTATCTCGGGATCACCATGTTCTGCTGACAGTCTCCATAGCTCTCTGGGGAGGAATCTCTTGGCTAGCACCTCTTGATGATATCTCATCCCCATGACTGCACCCACTCTGTTGACAGGAAAGTGCCACCACCAGCTTTTCTCCATTGCTATCAGCATGCCCAGTTCTGCAATGACATCTACTGTCATCCCTGCCTAAGAGAGCAGCCTCTTATGATGGTTGATTTAATGGAATTTGACTAGGTCATGGGGGGCTCAGACATGTGGTCAAACATTATTCTGGATGTGTCTCTGAGGGTGTTTTGGGATGAGATTAACATTTAAATGGTAGGTTGAGTAAAGCAGATTGCCCTCATCCAATCTGTTGAAGGCCAGAATAGAACACACTCCTGATCCTCCCATGAGTTTCTCCTCTCTCCTCCTATCTATCTGCCTGAGCTGAAACATGGATCTTTTCCTGTCTTCAGATCCAAAGTAAAAAGTGGACTCTCTCTGGGACTTGAGACTGCCAGCTTTCAGACTGGGACTAATACCATCAGCTTTTCTGAGTTTCAGGCCTTTGGACTCAGACTGGAACTGAACCATTGGCTCTCCTGGGCCTCTAGCTTGCTGGCTGTAGATCTTAGAACTTTTTTTTAGAACTTTTCAGCTTTAATATTTGTATGAGTCAATTCCTCATAATAATTCTTCTCGCTCTCAATATATATATAAATATGTACATATATGCATATAAATATGTATGTGTGCATATAAATATGTATGCATGCATATTTATATATGCATATGGATATGTATATATGGAGAGAGTATACATATATATATATATAAGTTCATTCATAAGAAGAACACACACACATATACACACACATAAATATCCCATTGGTTCTGTTTCTCTGAAGAGCCCTGACTAACACACCATCCTTGAGCTTCTCAGAGATGATCCCTTTCTCAGAATATTCTGTAATAACTTGGTATATGAAATGTCTTTCCTCTATGCTCTTGTGCAGTATAGAGTTGGCTGGTTGATTTTCTACATATATTAAGAACAAATATACCTAGGAGATATTTCAAGTTCAGTGACAGACCACTTTAGTAAAGTGAATAATGTAATAAGTCACATGGAATATAGTAACATAAGATACAGCTTTTATACCAATACCAGGCTGTTTTGATTACTGTAGCTTTATAGTAGAGTTTGAAGTCTGGAAGTGTGACACCTTCTGCTTTGTTTCTCTTGATAAGGATCGTTTTGGCTATTTGTGGTCCTTTATGTTTCCATATGAATTTTTGTATTGTCATTTCCAGGTCTGAGAAGAATGATGTTGGCAGCTTAATGGGTGTTGCATTGAATCTGTAGATTGCCTTTGATAGGATGGGCATCTTAACAATGCTGATTCTTCCTGTCCATGAGCATGGTATATTTTTCCATTTGTGTCTTCTTGGATTTCTTTGAGCAGTATTTTCTGATGCTCATTGTAAAGATCTTTCACTTCTGGTTAGGAAGATGTCAAGGTATTTCATTTTTTTGTGGCTATTGTGAATGGGATTGTGCTTTTTATTTGGGTCTCTGCCTGCTTATTGTTGGTATATAGGAATGCAACTGACTTTTGCACATTTATTTTGTATGCTGAGACTTTGCCAAAGTCCTTTATCAGTGCCAGCAGGTTTTTGACAGATTCTCTTGGATTTTCAAGGTATAGGATCATATTATCAGCAAAGAGGGATAACTTGACTTCCTCTTTTCCTATTTGGATACCTCTGATTTCCTTCTCTTGTTTAATTGATCGAGCTAGGACTTTTATTCAGACCACTCAGACTTCCTCTATATCAGCAACAAGGCTGTTTCTCTTTATCATTTGTGTGTTCACTGGAGTAGTACTTTCAATTTCCATTAAGAACTTTTCCTTTGTGTTCACAATTTGGTCAATTATTTGACACAAGAGGCCTAGCTTTCAGGCTATCTCAGCTTTCCACATGCTTTCCTCACTAAGCTTAATCATATTTAGTTTTTGATTTAAGGTGAGAGATGTGTGACTCTTTTGTGAGCACATAGAGATCCTTGTGGGGTTATTGACTGTCCTCCTTTCAATATTGTTGTGTCTCAAGGAATTGGGAAACCTACACAAGGAAATGGCTGGTTGGTGGAGCAGTTAGAATACATACATTATTAAGTTTGCCATCTTGTACATATGGGCATGGTTTAGAGTGCCCTCCCTCCCCAATTACAACAGTAACATCCCAAAGAGTAGTATTATAGATGACCTAAGGAGATATATTGATCATTAGAAAGTTTGAAATATTATGAGAATTATCAAAATGTGGCATAGAGACTTGAAGCAAGCATATGACTTGCCCATTGCAGGTTTTCCACAAACCAGCAATTTGCATAAAATGCAATATTTGTGAAGCACAGTAAAGTGAGGTATACCTGTATATATATGTTACTGTGTGCACTTCCCTAGGCCTTTGGATGCCTCCTTCCTTCCACCACCCATTATTAATTCTTTTAGTATGAACCATCATTTTTTTGAAGTTACCAAGAAATTAATATTATCACCTTGGGTTATTGCCAGGGCCATACTGTGTGTTATTAATGTCCCTATATCAATAAATCCCCCCTTACTTACTTTGTATTTGGTTCCCTTTGAACTAGTACCCCTGAATCTAATCCCAATAACATTCTCCTGGCTAGATCCTGCAGCTCCTTTTGGGTATAGTCTGTGATGTCCAGCAGAGGAGGTTGGAATAAATCCTGGGAATGAGGAAAGGAAGGGAGTGTTATCTTGCAAAACAAAGTCTTCTTCCTTGTCTTCAAGCTCCCTCTCTTGTCAGGAAGTATCAGGCAATTTCTAGAGACACAAAAGACTCAGTAGGATCTGAAATTTCACAGTTCTTAAGTGCATAGACCAGTACCTTCATACTAAGCTTATGGACTCTCTCTTTCCCAGTCTGGGTATGCCTTTAGCCTATAACGCTTGTCATGGCTCAATGTGTGACCTTCTGTGAGGTCGGCTACACCCATTTTTAATTCCCAGGCTGGTATCATAGCTTTTTCCCTTTTCCAAAGGCAAGAGATGAGAACTGTTATGTGCTGCCCAGGAGTCCCTTGGATTTCATACTTTACCTGAAGTTGGTGATTTATCAACCAACCTGTCATTGTCTTTCTCCAAAGCAACAGCCATGTGAATTAATAATCATAATTCATACATACTCCTCCTTCTCAAATACCTGAAAGTTCATACCCCTAGGGCACTGTAATCCCAATCTAGTCCATAGCCAGTGAAAATTTTAGCAATTTCATTCCCCAAACATGCCACAGGATATTAATTTTCCACCACCACCAGTGGTGAAGTCTTCATTCAGCTTCAAAATAAAATAATTAAATTCAAAAATAAAACTGGGAATTACTGAATAAGAAAAGAGATACGGTAACATCAGTTGAAAAAAAAATGCACTGGTTCTTGGAAGTAATGAAATAAGGGATGCCTGGGAGGAGGGAGAGGAAAAAAATAACGAAATAAAGAAAGAACTTAAGAAAGGAAGGGATGTGGAAGAAAAAAAGATAGGAAGAGAGAAAGAAGAAAGGAAGGAAGGAAGAAAATATTAGAATAGAATAATGAAAGAAAGAAGGAAAAACATGAAGAGAGAGAAAGAGAGAGAGAGAGAGGAAAATGAGTAAAAAAAAGACATGCCAAGTCTAAATAAGAAAAAAAGAACGTTGCATCAATTACTTGTGTATTTTCCAGCAAGTAAGTCAATCTTTTTTTTTAACCAAAAAAATGAAGAGGTAAACAGTGTTTACTTAGCAAGGTTGTCATGAAAATGAAACAATATAATACATTCAATATTATTTAGTGAATTTTTGGTACATAATAAATGCTAAAATAATTAACTATAAAAAGGGACACAAGCCGGGCTCGGTGGCTCAGCCTGTAATACCGCGCCTTTGGGAGGCTGAGGTGAGTGGATTGCCTGAGCCTGCGGGTTCGAGACCCGCTTGGGCAGCGAGACCTCATCTCTACAATAAATCAAAAAATCAGCCGGGCATGGTAGCGCATGCCTGTAATTCTGGCTACTTGGAAGGCCGAGGCGAAAGGATCGCCGGGGCCCAGCGGGTCGAGGTTGCGGTGGCCGGGAGCGGCCACTGCACTCCAGTCTGGGTGACAGAGTGAGACTCCAACTCAAAAAAAAAAAAAAAAGGGAGCACACACACTAAATCCCACAGTCAATTTTCCTTTTCGATCTTGAGCAAAATGCTAGCAAACATTAATTTAGCATTGTAATGAAAGAATACACATAAAGCTCATGTTATATTTTATTCTTATGACAATGGTTTTATTTTAGGTTATGTGTAAATATAGTTCAACATATGTAAAAAATATGAATAATTGACTCAGTAGATGATTTTTTAAGAGTTAAAAACATCCATTCCTGGTTAAAATAATAGGAAAATTCTCTTAGTAAACAAAGAATCTGACATATAATAAAGAGCTGTCTTTATCCATTATCAGACTTTGTGGTAAGATAGTTCCATTAATCTCCATAAAAATAATGCAAAGATGGCTAGTATAACAACTGTTATTAACAATTATTCTTAATATTTATGGCAAAGCAATAAAATAAGAAAATAAATTGGAATTATAAATATTTGAAGTAGTATGGGCTGAATTGTATTGCCCAAATTCATATGTTGAAATCTTAAACGCATACCCCAGAATGTAACCCTATTTGGAAATATGGTATTTGCAATGATCATATATATATAATGTTCAAAGCCATGTATTTGTTGTTTATAATATGGCCAAAAATTGGAAACAACTTAAAATTCAAAAAATAAGAAATAAGTTAGTCATTTAGTACATATTTAGACTGGAATAATATTTAGTAGTCAAAATGATGACATATATCTGTGTTCTTTGGTATTGCCCAAAATATCTGTGATATGTATTTTAGTGAATAAACAATTACATAATAAAATACATAAAATAATGACTTTGCATAATACTTTAATTCACATAAAATGTCTGAAAAAATTTTACAAACATGATAACAGTGTTTTTCTCTGTGATGTAATCTTGGGTGATTTTAATCTTTCTCCTATTTTTTTATGTACGTTTGATTCTTTTTTTGTAATGAACATGGATAACTTTTATAGTTCATGAAGACAATAAAGATATCTTTTATTTTGAAAAAGGAAAACAGCATGCAGAATTGGTTAAGTAGATAAAATATATATGACAAAAGAATTTTTATATATAAAGGACATTATGAGTAACTAGTAAGAGTCGAAAGGTGCCAGGCTCGGTGGCTCAGCCTGTAATCCCGCGCCTTTGGGAGGCTGAGGTGAGTGGAATAGCTGAGCCTGCAGGTTCGAGACCTGCCTGGGCAGTGAGACCTCATCTCTACAATTAAAAAAAAAATCAGCTGGGCGTGGTAGCGCATGCCTGTAATTCCGACTACTTGGAAGGCTGAGGCGGAAGGATCGCCAGAGCCCAGCAGGTTGAGGCTGCAGTGGCCGGGAGCGGCCACTGCACTCCAGTCTGGGCGACAGAGTGAGACTCCAACTCAAAAAAAAAAAAAAACAAAGTGTCAAAAGGTATAAAAAGACATTTGACACACACAAAATAGATGATCAATAAAGGCCTGAAAAAAATCTTACTCAGCCATACTGGTAAGGGAAATATATTTTATCTTCATTGGTTTACAACTCCTGTTTCTTAAAGTCATATCCATTATCAAAAGATGATTCATCATCAATACAACTGCCTCTTAATCATAAGCATATGAAGATGTGCATTATTAATACTACTGCAATAATTAGTGGTTTGCGTGTGTCCTGTGCCTTTGTGGGAACTTGCCATGGGAGGTCCTTGGGTGGGAAGCCCCAGGAACCAGTGTCTGTGGCAGGAAAGTGTTTGAGCACTCTGCCATCAAAAAGCCAGGAGCTTGTTGGTCCCTTGGATGGAATCCCACTAGAGCTTTCTCAAGACTATTTTAATTTGATTAATTTCTCCAATTTATAGAAGTCTGAAAGTTTTTTTGTCTTTTTTAGCACAACCGCATTATCTCATAGAGTCTTTATAGATTTGAGCCACCAATATGCATTAAAATAGTCACAATTAAAGCAAACTAAATGTCTTTGTTGGTAGGGACTCTGCTCTTTAGGCTTTAAAACAGCTATCTATATACTTTATCTTTAGTGGTGGGACAGAACGTTCTCTCCATTCAAACACATCTATTCATCACAATGGAGATGAAACTCGACTTCAAAAAGTGACCTTATAGTTAGGAGTTGGATTCTTAGCCAGCAGGAAATAAAGAATATTATTGGAATACTGCAGAGGCCTTAGGAGGGAGTCCCTGAAACAGATCTGCAAAGAGACAGCGTGATTTCAGGTACATCCATGTTCATCCTTGTGTACTAACACAAATTCCTCTTCCTTTTTGCTCTCTCATACTTAAATTTCTCCAACCGAGCCTTCTTTTTGACCAAAGACATAACAAATATATGCTCCAAAATAGGGAACACAATGAATTGTACTCAGATGAGGTCTAAAGAACTAATATCAGGCCTTTTCTAGAATTGAAAGGCAGGCAACTGAGGAAGGTCATTACTGCAGGAAGAAAAAAGAATAGCCAGAAAAGACAGCAGATCAACATTTATGGCTTGTTCTGGCCACTTGGTAGCCAGTGTTACAAAACCAGTGAGTAGTATATAAGGTTACATAATCAAGTGTGGTTACCATTGTACATTTATCTGTTTTAACACACTCAGATTATGATACCTATCTTTGTCTTTGAAAATAAAGATAAATATCTTGTGTAGAGAATACTTTCCACTAATAAAAGACCAATAAGTCTGGGCAACTCGGAGAGACCTCATCTCTATAAAAAAAATTAGCTGGGCGTGGTAGCACGTGCCTGTAGTTCCAGCTACTTGGGAGGTTTAGGTGGAAGGATCGCCTGAGCCCAACGGGTCGACACTGGGGTGGCCATGAGTGTGCCACTGCACTCCAGCCTGGATGACAGAGTAAGACTTCAACTCAAAAAATAAAAAATAAGAGACCAATAAACCCAAGCAACTAATTAGCCAAATTTCTCAATTTTTCTTGTACCCTGCTTCAAATAAAAGGCAAATGGAAAATATTGACGACAAATAAGCAAAAAAAAAAAAAAAAAATCTATATTAGATAACTCCACCTAGCACCTAAATCTTCTTTTTCCAAAATCTAGTCTTAGTCAATTAATATTCCTAGTCATAATGTGGATTTTGAGATTTGGCAATGTTAAAGTTTTAGTTCATTTCACTAGACTCTTTTACCAAGGGAAAGAGATACAAACATTTTAGAAAATGTTCAACAAGGCCTCTATCTCAGACCCTCTTCCTCCAAATCCCTTGTGGCCATGTTCCAATGCGATAGAATTAAAATATATTTAACTTCTAAAGCAAATTTGTATATAATCTTATGTAGGGTTCCATCATAGTCATAGTAGAAAAATAGACAGTAGACCCAACAGTAGACCCAAAAAACTTAGATATTATTATAGGCAGGAAGGATTTTAGAGGCTGATCTAAATGTGAGCTGAAGTCTTACCTATATGAAATTGAGAAGCCATTCTAGATCGTGCCTGCTTGAAATCCTATAATTCCGTTTCTAGGCAGTTCCAGCAGCTGGAACATTCTTATGCTAAGCTGGAATCTGTCTCCCTCTAATTCCTACCCATTGGTCCTAGTTCTGGTCTGGAGAGCTACTCAGCATATGTCCCTTCCTGCCATTGGAGCACGGTCCTCTGTGTCACCAAGTGTTATTTTTTCCTCCAGGTTGACACATCCTTTCTCACTTCCTCCAGTCTTTACACAGCATAGTTGCCAAATGCCTGGCCTCAGTGACCAGTGAGCTTTGCCACTCAACTGTGGTGCTCAGAGCTGAAATTTATTAGTGCAGTCCCATCTGTCCAGCTAAAAGACGAAGGCTGTTAGTATCATTTTTCTTGCCCCCAACCAATTCTTTTAAAGTTGCCCCAATCGCTTTTCCTAGTATTCACTTCTCAGGGATGCCTCTCCATGGAAATGCAGTTAACTTATAGAAGGATCATATTCCATCTGATGAAGTATTAGACTTTGAAAGAAGTGGTGCTTTTTATCTATTTTATCTCTGTTGAGACTTTTATCTCTGGTGGATACAACTATTTTCACTGAATGGAGGAAATACAATGTGGACAGTGAAACCATTGTGGAGAAGAAAGTCAAGTATTTGTCATCTCAGAGACAAATTTAATATGGGTTCAGGTGGTTTAAATTTTTTGAAATTTATGTGAGCAGGGGCTTGTAGACATAGACCCTTTCCATTAAAGAACACCTTGAAATCTTTATCAAGAGTTACTAGAGAACAAGTGAAAACACCCATTTATGGACCATGATCCTCTTAAGGGGCAGATGGTGAGATTTGAGCGGAGGAGCAGACACAAAATAAACAAATATCAAAGGAAGAAGGAAGGGAGATTGCAGAGATTATTAGGAATTTCTTCATTTGTTCCATCTGTTGTTTCTCCATTGGACAAATTTTGGTCATGCGTGGTAACATAAGCCAATCTCTCTAGGGCCACTACCCTGTACTTCTCAGCCAATGTAAATGACAGTGTAAACGACAATGAGATGGTGTCTTGGGAGACAAAAACAGAGAAGTGACTAGATTCAGAATAAGTTTACGTAGGCTTACATTATTAATGAAAGCCAGTAAGTTCACAAAACCCATGAACCTGAACCTGGACCCTTTGTATAAGAGAGAGCACTGTTGGAAACATTTTAGAACAAGTTCCTCAATTCTACAGACGACTAAGCCCTCACAAAAGTGGAACTGGCCAGCAGGACAACATCTCAGTGTGGGCTTTCCACAAAGCAGGCCTGAAGGAAGGACTTGAGTGCAGATGGCTTTTTGGAAGGTGTCACAAAACCCAAGTTAAGGAGTGGAGAAAGTGAGATGGAGAAGAAAGATGAGGGGGCACCAAGAATTCTGGGAGGTAGGGCTTTGTTCTGCTGGAAGCCCTTGGAGGAACTGTGTAAAAGTCACGACTGAGAATTGTCCCACTGAGTGACAGAGAAGTTGGGATCTTTATTCTGTCCTGCACTGGTGAAGAATTGTCCTGGGTGTGTGGTGCTCCCCACACAGCCAGCTGCCTGTGCACCTGCTGAGCAAGTGCCTTGGTCATCAGAGAGTCTGTCAGTGTGCATGAGACTGTCCCCTAGCTCTACCTGAGCCCTGAGAAGGCCCTATGGGCCCTCAATAGCACCGGCTTTGGAAGAGATTTTTAAAAATAGCAAGGCAATTCCTGAAGGTACCTTTCTCAGCTTTACTTCCAGACTCTGTCCTGTAATGTTGGATTGGGCCCAGCCAAGGCCTCTGTCCCTGGCCAGTGGGGTTCCTGTAGGGACCTGCCAATGGGCACAAGAGGAAGCCTGAGGCTGGAGGAGGAAGAGAAAGGCTGTGTCCTTCCTGTTTCAGTCAACCTCCCTTGAGAAATTGTCTTCACTGCGGCAATAGCTGTCCCACTTGTTTGGTTTGGTTTATTCATCCCAGCACTAGTGACTGGGATCCTCCCCAGCGGTCTGAGCCCAACTCCACCCAGATACTTGTCCACACTCCCAGATTCTAATTACCCCATACCCTTCCCTTCCCATAAGGTTTCCCTCCAGTCCCGTTTCATCAATTCCTTGCACTAATTTTTCCAATATAGTCTGGTGTCTGTTCTATTTGCAGAGGCAAACGAGGGGAGGTGGGCTGGAACGGGGCTGAAGAAGGGAGTTCCACAAACCCAGCAGGTCAGGGTGGTTCACAGTGAAAACCCAGGCAAGCAGGACTGAGAGGGGTCAAGAGTGACTCGGAGTCCATGGGACAATGGGGACAAGTAGAAATGTAGCACAGCAGGTGGCCAGCGGTATAGGAAGCTTCCTGTCCACGTCAGTGTGAGAGTCAGAACCTTGTTGGACAATTCTATCTGACCTTGGGCCAGGGGATAGTAAAACAATGCAGAAGAGAGCTCCAAATAAAACTAAAGGATCAACAAACAAAATTCAAAAGAAAGGTGACGGCTCCCAGAGCCTGGAGCAGAGAAGGCTTAGAGTTAGGGATATCTCGCGTGACTGGATTCAAAGCAAGGCGTTCATCAGGGAGGAGGCCGTCTGTGCTCCTAAATGAGAAACGAGGGGAAGGGGGGCATGCTGACTCTGCTCGCTTGTCAGTTCACGCATTTGCTCATTTATTTAACTCATATAGAATAGGCCCTCATATGTGCCCAGGACCGTCAAGATCCAGGGAATGCAGTGGTGGACAAGCCAGGTCAGGGCTTTGCTCTCAGGGACTTACATCCTTGTGGATATGGGGCTGAGTCAGTTGGGAGAAGGAGCTTCTCAAGAGAGGGCATAGTGTCATTCGGGGTTGGGTTGAAGAGGCTGTAAGAAATCCGATCAGTCCACAAAGACAACAGAGTGAAACTAACAATGTATTTTAAGATTCCATGAGCCTCTTGATTGTGTGATAAAGTCAAAGTCAAAACAGCATCTGGTTGAACTGGGAAGCGTCTCTAAAACAGGAAGACCTCAGCCAGGCCATCCTGGGGGATGCGGACATCACATCCAACTTCTTGTCCACCCTTCACTTATTGTGATGTCAGTGCTTCAGACGCTTCTGAAGGAATTCTGTGTGTATTTGGGAAATAGAGGTACATTGAGGTGACGCCGGGGCTGGGCTGAAGAAAAGACATGCCAGCTCTCCCTCTTTCCTCTAAATCAGGGGCTTCTCCCTGAAGTTCGTAATCACGCACCTCTGCACACTTTTGGCCACACTCCTTGTCAGAAAAAAAGAACCTCCCAGGGCCCCACTACTGCATTTTTAATTTTTTCATCCAGTTGAAGCCACTCCTATCGCTTTTGGTCCATCCTCTCAACTTGTCTTCAAGTGGCACAACCAGGATTGGCCCTACAGGAAGGAAGGGACCGTGGGTGCCCTCCTGGCTGGCGTCTGTGGGGACCCAGCATTCATGGCATGCATGGCTGCTTCCCATGCCTCCAGAACAAGCGTTATTTGGTGGCGTTAACCCCTCCGAGGCTCTCATGGTTTGTGTGCTTTTTTATATAATCAAGGAGAAAACATCCTGATGAGAGTAGCATCCCCGCTCCACCTCCCAGGACTGGTGCCATGGAAACTGAGGGCCCTCGGGTACCATGGCAACCAAAGCTCCAGGTCACATCCAGGTATTTCCCACAGGGAAACAGGAGAATATTCAGGCCTATGTCCTGTGGCACAATCCCATTCCTATCCCAGTCCATGCTTCCTGCTAGGATGGGGTTGCTGACTCCCAGGCAAGTGGGGCAGGTGGCAGCCTTTCCCACGGGTCCTCTCCATCATGCTCCTTGTGGATGGTCTCTGTGCCTGGGGAGTCTGCACAGCACTGCATGAACATCGTGGCATCCTAAGATTTCTTAATTTAGTGACAGCGTGTTCAAAAAAACACACTGCTTGGTCCTAAACAGTCTAAGTTCAAGCAACCCCACTAGCTAGTATTTAGTCATCCTAAAATATCCCCAAAGTCCAGACATTGGGGCCACATATGAATTCAATATTTAAAATATATGGCACCTGTAGCCAGGTAACAACTTTGTTTAGCAAAATGCTACTTCTTGGATATGGGAATGATAACAAAAAAAGCAGACTTCCTTCCCATGGCTCTGATCATCCCGTCTGAAAGGAGCCACTAAGTAGTCTAGAAAGAGCTATTGAAAAGGACTTCTGTCCCCACTCCCAAGCCACCCCTACCTCACCATGCTGGTTGCCTTTTTAATAATTTCTCCTGAGTCAGGGAGTTTCCTTGTCACGAATCTAGAGTGTCAGTATGAAGCGTAGTCAATTGTTGAACTAACTAACGGTGCATCTACTGATTGGAGAGTGAAACGAGAATCACGTCTAAGGCACAACTTTCGCAAATAATTTCTTTCATCTCAGCACCTGTCGGTAACGCTGTAGCCCAGCCCTTTGCTTCTTTGCAGCAGTTTGAAGAATTTGTTCTGTGAAGTTTGAGGAAGACGCTAGAAGAAAACTGCCCCTGTATATGGACTCTTTAGCTTCTTGGCAAAATCAATCAATGGCCTCCCTGGGCCTTAGTAGGCAAAAAGCTTGACAATGGGCCTGTCTTCCATGAAGGAGGCAGCACTTGTCGTTGATACCCACTACTCTTCTGATATCTCCTCGTCCCTATGGTGCCACCTTCATGTCCTGCCTGCCCTCACATCCAGTCTCCTGGTGCTACCTTGCTTTGCCCACTGAGTTCCTGGATCCTGGTCCCAGCAATGGGCTATCTGTAAGTACCTACTGATGGTTGTGTCCTCTCTACCTCCACTTCCCAGGACTTGTACTGGGCCCTGACTGCTCAGTTCTCAGCGTCTCAGGTGCTAGGGCTGCCACCACAGAGAAGGCCCTGTGGCTGTCAGAGGGATCAGGGCTGGTGTTGGGATTTGAAGGACAATCTAATGGAGCCCTGGAATACAGACATGCCTGCCAGACCCCAGAGAAAGGACTGCCCCGCACAGTGTAGGGTCAAACTCCTGTGGCAGACAAATCTAAGCTTTCCTGCTGGCCTCAGGCAACAGCCTCTCTGAATATTGTTTTCTTTAAGATGAGGACGATAGCTCACATCTGTAAACTCAGCATTTTGGGGGGCTGAAGTAGGAGGATTGCTTGAATCCAGTTCAAGATGGCCTGGTCAACATAGTGAGACCTCATCTCTACAAAAATACAAATACAAATAAAAATAAGCTGGGTGTGGTGGTGCACATCTATAGTCCCAGATACTCAAGAGGCTGAGGTGGGAGGATCCCCTGAGCCCAGGAGGTTAGGTTGAGGCTGTGGTGAGCCATGCTCGTGCCACTGCACTCCAGCCTGGGTGACAGAATGAGACCCTGACTCTCTCTATATATTTGTTTATCTGGGACTAGCAGTGGGAATAGGCCAGTTTCCTCCTTGCAAATCCCAGAATCTCCTTTCTGTATGGACAGAAACTCTGCAGCTTTCTCTGGGGGCAGAGGAGACTTTAGGAAGACATGTTTTCAGCAAGTAGGCTACAGTTGGAGACCCGTGAGAGGTGTCAGTGAATGAGGTCGGACAGGTACTAACCACAGCCTTTGCGTTGGTGCCACAGGGCTGGGGTTCGCTTCTGTCTGACACCAGGTTGAAGCCCAGTCTGGGGTCATATGGCTACTGGATAGCAGAGCTCCCATGGGCCAGATGGTGCTGCCATCACCTCCACTGTGGGCAAGAGCCTGAGGACGGAAGAAAAGAGATGTTACCTTGTCAGGGCCTCAGAAAGAGTGGGGAGGTTCTATTCCCAGCTGGGTGTCACTCCCATCCAGAGTCTGGGCTTGCCACCAGCTCTCTTGAACTGTCCTGCAGCCGCTGCTCTTCCATTCTATGCCTCTACTCTGTTGGGGCTCACCCCACCTTAGAAACAGGAAGCACCTTTAATGACAGAGTTGCCTGGTCCCGCCTCCAGGTGGGTGGGGACTGTGGTGTTTAATCCTGAAGCCCCAGCATGGTGAGCATTTGTTTAATGAATGCATGCAAATATTAACTGACTGGCCCACTGAGGTTCCCCCCTCTTTTTTTGAGTTGGAGTCTCCCTCTGTTACCCAGGCTGGAGTGCAGTGGTGCTCACGGCCACCGCAGCCTTGATCTGCTGGGTTCAGGTGACCCTTCTATCTCAGCCTTCCAAGTAGCTGGAACTACAGGTGCGTGCTACCACACTTTGCTAATTCTTTGATTTTACTGTAGAGACTAGGTCTCACCAAGTTACCCAGGCTGGTCTCGAACCCCTGGGTTCGGGCAATCCTCTTCACCTTGGCCTCCCAAAGTGCTGGGATTACAGGCTTGAGCCACCGCACCTAGCTTCTATTTTCCATTAAGTATTTTAGTGTCTTGCGATTTAAAATGCCTGATTTCTGGAAACTCTTCAGAAAAACATAATAGTGTAGTAAAAATGTCTACCCTCCCTCCTCCCCACCTTCCCCTCAGACCTTCATCCTTAAATGGGGACCTGGAGTATTCTAGGGCAGCTCTGGGACAGCACTGTTGGTCTTCTATTTTGGAGGAAATTTTTGGCAAAGATTATCTATCACTACTGTGCCTAGGGTGTACCTGGGCAACCAGAAGTCTTTTCTCCAGTATCGAGTCTTAATCATCAATATCTTGGCTTAGCAAATCTACAGGAATTATCTTGTTTTAATTCAGACATCAAGACCTGTGAGATATCACATCATTAAAGGAGGAATCAGTCACCTATCACAGGAGTAGATTGCACTATTACATGAGTAGCACATGGGCGCAGCAGTGGCATAATGGGAGAGACATCCCTGGTTCGGGATGTCTGAGAGGCAGAAGATATTTTCTGTACTGCACTCTGTAGCCCAGGCTGAAGTGCAGCGGCATGCTCACAGCCACCCCAGTGCCGACCTGCTGGACTCCGGCAATCCTTCCGCCTCAGCCTTCCAAGTAGCTGATACTACAGGCGCGTGATACCTTACCTGGCTAATTTTTTATTTTATTGCAGAGACAAGGTTTCACCACGTTGTCCAGGCTGGTCTCGAACCTGCGGGCTCAGGCAATCCACTCACCTCGGTCTCCCAAAGTGCTAGGATTACAGGCTGAGCCACTGAGCCCAGCTTTTTTTGGCTTATTGTAGAGACATGATCTTGCCAAGTTGCCCAGGCTGGTCTCAAACCCGTGGGCTCAGGCAATTCTTTTGCCTCCACCTCCCAAAGTATTGGGATTATAGGCATGAGTCACTGCACCCAGCCCCCAGAAGATATTTTTTAGGTTAACATAAGACACAGAAACTGGTGTATCCTGGGAAGATGAGCCTCAAGGGGAGACAAAATTGATCTTCAGCCACTTGGAGCAATATAAGGATTGGGGCAATCTAAGAAAGACCATCCCTTCAAACATTTACCTAGTGAGTCTTAGCATTTTATCACTTGTGATCCATTGCTTTGCGATGTTTGTTTTTCCTCTATGTTCTCTTTTAAAATGAAAACATTCTTCGGAAAAGTAACGCAGTAAACATCTAGACCTTGATATGAGTTAAGAAGTGAAAGCACTTTGCTGGAGGCTGGGTCCTAGAAGTGATGGAGGCCAAGAGGTCGAGGGAGCAAAGGCAGGTCAGATAAGAAGACCAGCAGCAAGAAAGGGAAAGGTGAAAGAGACAACTGGGGAAAGCCTGCAAGTGGACAGGTGGGGACATGGGGGAGAGAATAGTGGGGATAGAAATGTGTGTCTCCAGCCGGGCTCGGTGGCTCAGCCTGTAATCCTGCGCCTTTGGGAGGCTGAGGTGAGTGGATTACCTGAGCCCGCGGGTTCGAGACCCGCCTGGGGAACTTGGCGAGACCTCTTCTCTACAATAAATCAAAAATTATCCGGGCGTGGCAGCGCGCACCTGTAGTTCCAGCTCCTTGGAAGGCTGAGGCGGAAGGATCACCGGAGCCCAGCAGGTCAAGGCTGCAGTGGCCGGGAGCGGCCACTGCACTCCAGTCTGGGTGACAGAGTGAGACTCCAACTCAAAAAAAAAAAAAAAAAAGAAATATGTGTCTCCTAGAACTATTATTGGGCAGAGAGAGTCCCACTGTATATCTCTTCTCAAGCAATATATGGCCTTTTCCTGTTTTGCCTTTGCCTTTGCGTTTGTAGATAAATGTACTTCCCTTTGAGTCATCTCACATAGGGTCCTTCTCCTTAAGTGGGAGAGGATCCCAAGGCCACTTACAAATTACTGACCCCGGGAACTCACTTCTTGTTCCATTCACCATGTCTGGATGTTTGTCATTTTCTGCTGAGGTTTGGCCGTTAAGATTACATACTAAACACAACCCGGGGCAACCAACCACAGCTTGGCTAAGCAGAATGAAAACAGGATGGGAGTCTATATCCTTATATGGGAAGACAATGGGCATGGAGTTGAAGCAGCTGACCCTGGGCTAGAAATGTTTGAGGTGGCTCACCTCCTGGCCCTGGACCACATGGACATTGGAGCGTTACATGTTTGACTTTGGGGAACCCTGGTCCACTTCTTACCTGACTCACAACAAAGAGAATGCAGGCAACTTTCTTGGTGATTTTCCTATGGGAATTAGGATCAGATGGGGCTGGGGGGAGAGTTTCCTTGTCAGCACGTACTCATTTTGGGTATGAAGAGAGATGCTCAGTTAATACCCCTCATAAATATGCCACCAGAAATGTGTGCCAAACAGAAACATATTTATTTTTAGTCAATAGTAACTATCAATGGTAATTATTTACAAAGTTCTGCTTATTTTTTAGGTGAGTAAATGGTTTCTATGCTTTGTATCTGTTAATGACTTTGTGAACAAAATGACTACACCAGTCTGCAAATTACAAATCTATTAGGCTCCAAATGCTTATTGGCATGTTGGTGGTTTGTAATTTAGGAAACTTTTTCTTATAGAAAATGTTAACTCTGGCTCGGTTCTCAGGCTAGCTCATGAGGTGAACTCAATACATTGGAACAAAGTACTTTATATTTGTGGTTTGTTCTTAAAAAGTTTTCATGTCTAATGTACAAATAAATAAGTGTAGAAACAAGTGCAGAAATAAAACAGCTCAGAATGGGCACTGTGGCTCATGCCTGTAATCCCAGCACTTTGGGAGGCTAAGGCAGGAGGATCACTTGAGTTCAAGAATTCAAGACCATCTTGGGCAACATAACAACATCTCATCTCTACAAAAAGGTCAAAAATTTAGCCAGGCATGGTGGGTCACACCTGTAGTCCTAGGTATTCAGGAGGGGACTGAAGCAGAAGGGTTGCCTGAGTCCAGGAGGTAGAGGCAGCAGTAAGCTGTGATCATTCCATTGCATTCCAGCCTGGGCAACAGAGTGAGACCCTGACTCTAAAAATACAAATAAAAAATAAAGCAATTCAGCTCTATTATTGCTTAAATAGGAATTTGTGGCTAGCTGGAAAGCCTGATTTCTGTTTGAAACATTACTTTGGATTTAGGGGAGCTTTCTGTTTCCATCCTGCTGCTGCAGGAGAATGTTCACCCCAAAACTATGTTCAGGTATTTTGTGATTTTTTAAGTTTTTGTGTTAACTTGTGTAATCCATTTTGTTTTTCATAGAGAAACTGGTCCTAGGAATGATTAAGTATCTTAGAATGATAATGATGATTTTTTATTGATTTAAATGTAAATTCTAAATACAAGATCTTATTTTTCCTCATTAGGAAATTGCAAGGGGCCATTCAATCAAGGAATCATGGAATCTGCTAGTCACTAGCCACCTTTTGCCCATAATGCCACATTTTCTTCTAGTTTTGGCTGCTCAGTATATTCTAAAGGTGTCCAGAATCCACACAGGTTTGAAGTAGCTGACTACACATTAGGCTGAATTTTAAGTCATAGTCTTCAGAAGTAGAATTGGAGTTTTCCATGTTTTCAGAAATTAGTGGACAAAGTTGAATGTCAATAGTCAGCATTTTTTTATGACAAGCATTTCATTTTATTTATTTTATTTTAAAGATGTGGAGTACAATTCAGGATTAGGTATACAAGTGGTTATTTTACAGGTAAAGTTTGGGGCCCTCCTTTGGTTCCCATTTTTCCAGGTTTGAGATCAGATACCCTTATTAATGCTGTATGCCCTCATCCCCTGGCAGTTTCTGGCTACTGCCAATCCCTCTCTTGTAGTATTACAGTAAATGTTCAGGTTCCACTTACAAGTGAGAACATATGGTAGTCAGTTCTTTGTTTCTGTGATAAGTCATTGAGTATTATAGACTCTAAATCCATCTACGTTGCTGAGAGGTTCATAATTTTGTTCTTCTTTATGGCTGTGTAATATTCCATTGTGTACATGTACCAGATTTTTTTAATCTAGTCCAGTTTTGGTTCCATGTTTTTGCTATTGTACGTAGTGCTGTAGTGAATGTGTGTGTGCAAGTATCTTTTTTGTAGAGTGATTTAAGTTCCACCAGGTATATTCCAAGAAAGGGGATTGCTGGATTGTATGGAAGGTCAATTTCTAGTTATTTTAGGAATCGCCACACTGTTTTCCATAGAGGTTGAACTGGTTTGTATTCCCAACAACAGTATAGGAGTGTGTTCCCTTTTCTCCACATCCTTGCCAGCATCTGTTATTTTTTGTTTTATTAATTATGGCCATTCTTACTGGAGAAAGGTGACATTTCAATGTGGTTCTGATTTGCATTTGCCTGATGATTAGTGAGGTTGAGCATTTTTTTCATGTACCTGTTGGCTACTCACGTCTTCTGAGAAGTGTCTATTCATGTCTTTTGTCTACTTTTTAATGGATTAGCCAGCATTTAAAATCCTGAAACTCAGCAACCTTTTCTGGAATCCTGAATCAGGACCACTTCCCATGAACATCTGATGGTCTTGTGTCCAAGTCCAGGTTTTGATAGCAAATAAAGATAAACTAACCTCTTCCCAGAATAATCCATCCCGGAAAAGTAACAACCATATGAAAAAACTGAACAAGGAAGCTGCCCTCTCACTAAATTCAGGATATGTGACCAATGAGAACAACAACCAGCATGCAGAAAGCCTCTAGGATGACTCTTCAGAGGAGGAATATTAACACCCAAGCATCATTTCTGCTGTCAATCCCTCAGCGATGGTCCATCTGTCTTGGAGATCAGAGACACCTGAGCTTTCATTACTCTCACTACAAAGAGTTAAAGGCAGTTCTCAGGGGAGTCATCTCACATGCCTAAAATCCAAACAGTGACTACCAGGAGAATTTTGGGAAAGGATGCTGAGAGAGAGCTAGAAAATGGAAGCAGAGGAGGTGAAATTTTGTACTTGCAACACTGTCAGAGCTTCTTGGCGTAGCCTGAGTACACTTGGGCTAGTCACTGAACTGCTCTGGGTTCAGGCTTCTCAATCTGTACCAGCGGCAATGTTGGCAAGTGCTCCCAGGGCCTGGAAGGGATCATACTGAGTGAAAAAGGTCTGTGTTACTGGGCGTCTGGGCCTCTCCTGCCCCGTCTGAAGACGACAGCTGCTGCCCGGCTATGGCAGGTGCCAGATTTTCCAGGTGCAGATCTTGAGGTTGGGTGGTGTTGTCCTCAGCATTTTGAAGACATTCTGTCCTGATCTGCTGACATCTTTTGTTGCTGATTGTTTCTCTTTGTGTAATTATTGTTCTATTTGGTAATAATCTCTATTTTCTCTCTAGTAGCTTCTAAGATGCTAAATTCTTTATTCAATAGTTATACTTTAAAATGCTGTATTTGCATATATATGGTAAATATTGCATACTCTTTATGCTAAGTTAATTTTTTATCATTGATATTTTACAGTTTCATTGTGATATCTTTAGATGTGGATTTAATCTTATTTATGTTTCTTTGTTCTGAGAGCATTTTCAGCGTGAGAACTGTCTTTTTTCAGTTCTGGAAAGCTTTCAGGCATTTTTTTTCTTTAAGCATTGTTTCTTCATGCTCTTTTTCTTTCCTTTTGAAATTCCTCTTTGACCTAAATTGGAAATTCTATCCTACATGTTCTTCACTGCTTTCTGTGTGCTTTATTTTGTGGGTCTTTGCTCTGTGCTCTGTATGAATTTCTGGCATTCTAACTGAAGAACTGAAGTTTACAAATTCGTGCTTTGTGCCTAGGCTTGAGTACATTCCACCTCTGAAGTTTATTTTAATTCATTTTTATTTTTCTAGATTTAAGGGGTATAAGTGCAGTTTTGTTACATGGATGTACTGCATGGTGGTGAAATCCGTAGTGTACCCATCACCCAGATCATGAGCGCTGTACCTAATAGGTGATTTTCCAATCCTCGTCTGCCTTCCACCCTCCTCCCTTTTGGCCTCGAGTGTCTATTATTTCCCTCTGTTTGTCTGTCTATTTGTACCCGTTGTTTAGGTCCCACTTGTATATGAAAACATGTGGTGTTTAATTTTCTGTTTCAGAGTCAGCTCACTTAGGATGATGGTCTCCAGCTCCATCCATGTTGCTGCAAAAGACATGATCTCATTCTTTTTATAGCCGCGTAGTATTTCATGGTATATATACATACCACGTTTTCTCTATCTAGTCCTTAACTGGTGGACACTTAGGTTGATGACATGACTTTATTATTGTGAATCCTGCTACGGCAAGCATACGAGGACAGGTGTCTTTTTGATATAACAATTTTGTCTCCTTTGGCCTGTGGCTTCCTCTGAACCATAGCCCAACACAGGGTCCCATAGGAACTTGTGCTTAGCCTTTAGTCCTAGAACTCCTGGTATTTAATGGTGATCCCAGATATGGTCCATGGCATTGCCTAGGGATCTCAACCTTCTTACCCCTTAGAAATCCAACTAAGGATACCTCTGCAAACTTCTGAAAATACCCTCACAACTTTGAACCTTTGTGCCACCACTGTGCTACATAGCCTTCATTTGTTTTTTGAATTTGAACCTCTTTGTTTACTAAATACTTAAATGAAAGGAACCACATTAATACATTTGCATTCATATATATCCAATATGTATTTTTTTTAATTGTAGAATTGGGAGGATACAAGTTAGGATTTATTACATAAGCAATTTGCATGCAGGTGAAGTTTGGGCTTCTAGCTGGCCCTTTCTTCCCTGATACTGGACGTGGTGCCCAAGTGTGTTGCCACATACTCCCCTCTCTCCTTCATCCCTTCCTCCCCTAGCAGTGTCTGGTGTCTGCCAATCCCACCCTTGTGCTCATGTGACCAGAGACCATAGCCTGCTTATGAGTGTGAACATGTGGTATTCCCTGCTTTTTTTCTGTGATAATTTACTTTAGTGTGATGGTCTCCAGCAGCATTCACGCTGCTGCGAAGGCCAAGATTTTGTTCTTCTTCATGGATTCATAATATTCCATCATGCATATGTACCACATTTTCTTTATACTTTTGATAGGCATCTGGGCTGGTTCTATGTTTTTGCTATTGTTAATGGTGCTGCAATAAACTGTGTGCAGGTGTCTTTTTGGTAGAGTGGTTTATGTTCCTCTGGGTATATTGAGACTTCATTTTTATTCAAGTTTTTGTTTGAGATAGTTGTAGCTCCATACATTAATAATACAGAGAGATCCTGTATACACTTTATCTAGTTTATCCCCAATGATAACATCTTACAGGATTATAGTACAATATCACAAACCAAGATGCTGACATTGATGCAGTCAAGATTCAGAACATTTTTCCTCACATAAAGAATTCTTGCACTGTCTTTTTATGGCTAAACCACTTCCCTCCCACTCCACCCTTGCCATAACTCTTGGCAACTACTAAAATCTCATCTGCTCTCCATGTTTATGATTTTGTCACTTATAAGAAGCTAATGTAAATGGAATCATGCAGTACGTAGCATGCAAACTTTGGGGATTGGCTTTTTCTCACAAAGCGTAATTCTCGGAAGATTCATGCGGAGTTTTTAGTGTCTCAAGAGCTTGCTCCTTTTTATTGGAAGAAGTGCTCCATGGTATGGAGGTATTGCAGGTTCTTTAGCCCTTATCCACTGAAGAGCATCTGGGCTGATTTCAGCTTGGGTTATGCTGAATAAAGCTGCCATAAATATTTGTGTACAGGTTTTTATGTGGGTATACTTTTTCATTTCTTTGTGATAAACGTCTAGGAGTGCAATCACTGGGTTGTATGGCAGTTGCATGATTTGTTTTTATTTTTATTTATTTTTTATTTTTATTTTTCTTGAGTTGGAGTCTCACTCTGTCACCCAGACTGGAGTGCAGTGGCTGCTCCCGGCCACTGCAGCCTCGACTTGCTGGGCTCTAGCGACCCTTCCGCCTCAGCCTTCAAAGTAGCCGGAACTACAGGCGCGCGCTACCATGTCTGGCTAATTTTTTTGATTTATTGTAGAGATGAGGTCTCACCAAGTTGCCCAGGCGAGTCTACGAACCTGCGGGCTCAGGCAATTCACTCACCTCAGCCTCCCAAAGTGCGGGATTACAGGCTGAGCCACCGAGCCCGGCTTGATTTGTTTTTAAAGAAACTGCCAGTAGTTTTCTGTAGGGGCTGTATTACTTACCTTCCCACCAGCAACGTATGCATGATCCAGTTTCTCCACACTTTGTCAGTGTTGGGTGTTGTTACCATTTTTTATTCCAGCCATTCTGACAGGGGGATGGGGATGGTGCTGCCTTGTATTTTCTGAATGGCTCATGATGTTGAACATATTTTTGTAAGCCTATTTGCTAACGGTATATCCTGTTCTGTGGAACATATCTTCATTTTTGTCCATTTTCTTTCTTTCATTTATTTATTTAATAATTGGATCTTGACAGTATTTTATAAATTCTAGATACTAGTCCTTTGTCAGATATGGTTTGCAAATATCAATTCCTGTCGGTAGCTACTCTTTTCTTAACAGGGTCTTTTATAGAACAAAAGTTATTCATTCTTATAAACTCCAGTTTATTAATGTTTTATGAATTATTCTTTCGCTGTCAAGTCTAAGAACGCTTTCTGTAGGCCCAGATCCTGACGATATCCTTCTGTATTTTCTCTAAAATCACATTTTACATTTACGTTCATGATCCCTCTTTGTATACTGTATGAAGATTAGATCAAAGCTTATTTCTTTTTGCCTATATACTTAACAATTGTCCAGTACCATTTATTTGTTCCTCCTTTAGTTGATTTTGCGCCTTTGTCAAAAGTCAGTTGGACACATGTACATGGGGCCATTTCTGGATTTTCTGTTCTGCTCCGTTGAGCTATGTGTCTGCCCCTGTTGATAACTTGTGTCCTTGACTACAGCTGCTGCATGATGAGGCTTGAAACTGAGTCTTCCCTCTGCAGTCTTTTTCAAAATTGGTTTAGTTATTCTACCTCATTTGTTTTTCTCCATAAGCTTAGAATAATCTTGCTTGTATTCACAAAAAAAACTCTGAAATTTTGATAGAAATTGTGTAAAACCATATGTCACTTTGGGGAGAATTGACAACTTTATTTTGCTGGGTGTTCCTGTCCAGGACATGATATGCCTTTCAGCATCCTGGTCCTATGTGTTTTTTAATATATTTATATATTTAACTTTTTTGAGCAATTATAAATAGTATTGTATTTTAATATTGGTGTTCATGCAGTCATTGCTATTATATAGAAATACAATTGATTTTAAACATTTATCTTGTATCCTGTGAACTTGGTGAATTCATTAATTTAGGAGGGCTTCTTTTTTACAGATTGCTTAGGTTTTTAAAAATGTATATAATCATTCTATCTGTAAATAGGCACTATCTTATGTCTTATTTCTTCCTTTCCAATCTGTATGCCTTTTATTTCCTTTTGTTACCTTATTGCAGTGGTTAGCACTTCTAGTACTACATTGCATATGAGTAGTGTGAGAGTAGACATCCTTGCTTTATTCCAGATCTTAGGGGAAAGGCATTGAGTCTTTCATCATTAAGTATGATATGAGCTGTAGGTTTTTTGTAGATGCTCTTTACCAAATTAAGGGTGTTCTCTATTCCTATTTTTCTGAGAGTTTCTATCATGAATGGGTATTAAACCTTATCAAATGCTTTTTCTGTATTGATTGATATGTTCATGTGAACTTTCTTTAGCCTGTTAATATTAGATTATACTAATTGATTTTCAAATATTGAATCATTCCTGGAATAACCCTAATTAGTTGTGGTATATAATTTTTTTATATATTCTATTTACAAACATTTTAGGGTAGTTTTAAGTATGTATTCATGCTTTTTTATTTTTGAATGTGCCTACACTTTCAAAATGTTTTCTATTTTTATTTATAGTTGTTATTTGTTTGGAGCAGAGAAGAATACCTCAAAGACAGCTTAGAGAACCATCTAGAGTGAAGGCTATATTACTTGACTTTAAAAACTGTGGACACAAAATAGTTCAATAAAAATAAAAATTATGTGATACTGTATAGTGTGAAATATCCATTTAGCATGTGCTTCTGGTGTCCCATTTTTCTCCTCATTTTTCTCCTTGCTGTGTCAGTGCGTGCAGTTCTAGCTTCAGGTCACCAGCATCTGTGCTTTTGTCTGACTCCTTTCTTTAACTGCAGAATCTTACTCTACCAGCGTACATGGCAAGCAAGTGTCAAGAAATTAATGTGTCCCATGAGCAATTTTCAACCAATGCCAACAGAAGTTGATGTATGAATAACCCAACTCTTCTCCCCTTCAGGTCAGATAACTCAGAGACATGTGCTCTATGCAACTTGGAAATCCCTGGTAGGGTCAGCCTCCATGAGCCTGCAGTGATAATTTGAGAACATATTCTTTATTGACTGCCTTCCTTCCTTAGTTTCACTTCTGTACTCCCACTGGTGTTTCCTGGGATCATGTTCAAATAAACAACTTCATTGACATTGCTTTCTCAGTGCTTTGGGGGAAACCCAAATTAAGACAGGAAAGAAATGAGTCTAATTCCATCTGGGAACCTATTTGGACAAAAGATCAGGCCCTTCACCCACATGGGTGGCTTATAATTCCTGACTCAAGAGGTGTGTTTGCTAGAGTGCTGTGGTTAAAAGCAAGATTCTATAATCAGATTGATCTGGACTTTTATATCCCAGTCTCTCTGCTTACTCACGTTGGGCTTTTTAGCAAGATACCTAACTCTATCTAAGCCTTGATGTCCTCAAAACAGGTATAATAGTTGTATCTACCTCATGGGACTGTTTTGAGGATGAAATACATACCCACAGGGACCTTGCAGAGTCAGATTTCAGATCCAGTTTTGGCACATAGTAAATGCTCCATAAAAGTTAAGTATCATTTTTTATGATCAAAAGAATAGTTTTTCCCCCGAAATGTATATAAATTTTATACAATTATGTACATATACTCATTTATGCATATATTCACAAATGAAATTTGTATACATACATGTATTCATACACATATATAAATTCCTCAATCCTGCTTTCAAAAAAATAGTTTAAAAGAATAAAATGAGTCTATAAATGTGTAAAAGCACAAGAGCAACATAAACTAATAGCGAATTAGATAAACCACGGCAGCAACATTTCAACCTCTCTGAACCAACTCCACCAAATGTGCCAGCAGAGACAAGCCCTGACTTATTTGTCAATACCCCTAATATAGTATTTCAGAATAAAAGATCCTGTCTATAAGGAGATCTAATTGTAATGTGCCTATCACACTCATTTATGGTACATCAAAGTGAGGTAATTCAAGAAATCTACTTAAGTGACATTGTTAAGGGGGGGAAAGCAACTTACACACATCTCAAATTCTTGAATAATTTTAAAAAGCATATTTTGAAAAAATAATTTGATAACATTTTATCAGTTAGGAAAGCCTTCAGCTGCAAGTAAATTCAAAGAGGAGTGGCATAGACAACTCAACCTTTAATTATCTCCCATTATATAAAATCTGGGGTGAATGTTGTGGCTAATTATGTGATTGAGGATCATTATTCACCTTTCCAACCTCCTGTTTATCAACTCATTGCTGTGGAATAGCTACTGTAGTTGAAAAATACAAGATCATTCTCATTGTTCTTTCACTCAGCCCCATCTATTAAAGGCACACAAGCTTCCCAGATGCCTATTTGCAGGTTCTTTTTCTGGGTCACTTACTAGAACTGAATGGCACATCTACGCCTAGCTTGGGAAGCTGGGGAAAAATACACCTGACTTCATCAGCATCTATAATGGCAGTGTAGTGAGAAAGAAGGAGGTAGACCTTATTGACTATTGGGTTAGCCTACTAACAATGCCTGCCCACTATACCATCACTTTCCAGAACTCCGCTTGTTTATAGGATAGGCACAGCCTGTCTCAACAGCTTTCTTCCAATGGTTGCTGGGACCTCGCTTTGGCTTTCTTTCTAAAAATATGCTGTGATCCAGAAAACCCTAAGTTGTCCCATGTCTGGTCATAAGTATAACCAGATTTGATGAGAAGAAGAAGGTTCATTGTGAGGCCCATCCACCTTCTTGTTTGGGTCCCACATGGAAGCTGTATGCTGCTTCCCAACTGCCCAAAACCTCTGTCCTGTTGTTTCTTTGGAGTTTGTCTTCTAAGCTGAGTCTTTCGCCAACTCTCCTCCAGCCACATTAAGGTTCGGGTGTAGTTGTCTGATCCCCTCAGCAGTCTCTTCCCTTGATGTCATGACAGGTAAAGACCTTCTGCAAACTGCATGTCAGTCAAGTGGTCCTCAGCCATAAGCATTTCCTCAAAATCACTGGCGGGCTCCTGAGTGCATAGGCTGCAGCCCTCCCCCAGTGTGTCTGATTCAGGAGTCAAAATTCTGGAATGGGCAAAAAGGTGGGAGAATTTGCATTGCTGGCAAGCTCCTGGGTGCTGTGGATGCTGCTGGGCTGTACCACACTTTGAGAACCATAGCCTCAGCCTGAGATTCTGTAGGCTCTTACCAATTCCACCCCACCTGTGGTGCGGCTCCCTGAAGGTGCTGATGGAGGCTAAAGAGAAAGGGGAGTCCCAAAAGTACTGCTGAAGATGAGATAACTGCTGAAGACAATTCCCTTGGGGAGTGGGGGTGTGGGATGGGGAGGGAGGAGGAGGAGAGAGAGAGAGACAGAGAGAGAGAGAAAGTGAGAATGCCTCTATTACAGTGATAGCTTTCATTTAGCCAGATGATGAAAAATTCACGCTCACTTGTTACTGCTTTATAGTGATAAGAAATTCATCTGAGGAAGATGAAGAGCAAACAATGGCCGAGTTCCAGAATTCTTTTCCTGAATTCACTAAGGAAATTACTCTGGCACATCTGACTGTCACCTGCCCAATCAATGGCCCCCCTTCCACTGTACCCTCTTCGTAATTTGGGTAAATTTAGCTATTTGGGATCACTCACTTCTATTGTAAACTTCATTTTTTTCATGATGCTGCCTAAATGAGATATTGTGATTGCTGACTCAATTGTTCCATCTTCAGCAATTGTTTTGTATTTTGTGCACTGCAGATTTGTGGAATTACTCGTGATTATGTCTACAAATGCTTCCACATTTCTAACCAGAATGAGGCGAGGGAGGAATTCCACACTCCCTTGACATTGAGGGACATGATATTTGCCCTATTGATTTGTATTCATTTTTATGTGTGTGTCCCTTGCATTTCTGACTGACTGTATTACATATTTTGACATTTTATTTCGTCAGCTTAGCGCTTGATACGAATGTTACGGTAAGTTGCTTTGTCATGCTCTTAGATTGTCATGTTGATATCATAGTGAACAATTTAAGACTGAAAGGCAGTGCACATTTCTTTTATATCATCTGTATCTTTTAGCACAATATTGAATTGTGCTTTTTTTTTCTTCATCAGCATTTGCAGTACTGGTTCTCTTTCCTTTTGTCTTGTTTAAGCTTATCAAGGAGAGAGGACTGGTTTATTATGCTTTTTCTTTCCCTGGCAGATCATAGGGTAGTGATATTTGTTGAATTACTGAGGCTATCTCAACACAAAAACATCCTTTTATTATTATCATTATTATTGTTTTATTTTAAAGATGTAGGGTACAATCCAGGGTTAGGTATACAAATGGTCATTATACAGGTACCCTTGTTGATGAGGTGTGCCCCCTCCCTCCTCTGGCAGTTTCCCACTACTACCAACCCCTTTCTTATAGTATTATGATATTCATTCAAGGTTCGTTTATGAGTGAGAACATGTGGTACTCAGTTCTTTTCTTCTGTGATAGATCACTGAGTATTATAGATTTTAAGACCATCCAAGTTATGCAAAGTTCATAATTTTGTCCTTCTTTATGGAATACAAACATATCTTAAAAGCGAAAAGCATGGTAGGTACTTGGTTATGGCAGCCATAGAAAACTAATACAAGCCCGAGCTGGTCAAGTGGATAAGTTTCATGATGAAAGAGAGAAGAAAAGGGAAAGAGGGAGAGGGAGAGAAAAGAAAAACAGACTTAGAGAGAGGAAAGATAGGGAGGTGGGAGATGCAGATTAGTGATTGGCCACCCACAGCTGCTGCAACCCATCTTAGGTGCTAGACAAGTGAATGGAGAAACTTCTGGAATGTCTTGTCTTGCAAACTGGGGTAGTAGAAACACCCAGCGGAGCGCAGTCCAGACTACAAATGAGAAATCATAAATTGTTGTTTTATACCACTATATCTTAAGTGTAGTCTGCTAAACGGATAACTGCAGCAGCAATCAACATACCTTCGCTGAAATGAACAAACGATACCTTCTCTGTGGGTATTCACTGATCGGCAGTACCAGCGTCCATTGATGGGCATGGTTGCTATATCTGGCTTCATTTGCAAGGGTCTGAGGCTGTGTAAATCTTGCGGTTGGTCTAGCACTCTGGATTTAAACCCAAAGGTTGTTGATTTAAATCGTTTCATGCTGAGCTGCTGATTTACTCAGCATCCACTTGGGAGATGGTCCCACTGGATCAAACTATGGCCATGGGCAATGTGTGCTCCAGTGCTTTTTGCCAAAGTGCACCTGCCACAGCACTGTGGGTGTTGAGAATAAAATACTTACATCTAAAGTTCTCCAAAACAATATGCCAAATCCAGAACTCCAGAGCCCAGATGGGGACATCTCTGAAAGACCCTCCATACTCCCCTGTTCCAGGGCAAGTCAGCCCCTGACAGAGCAGTTTCAAGTGGCTGTGGCGCAGTTTTGAAGGTGACCAGTCCAGGGGGCATTCACAGGTGGTGACACCAGGGAAGGCAAACCCAATTTTGTGAACTCACTCATGCCTTTCCTTTAATCCAGTTTAAATGTTCTGTCTTTTCTCTGTCTCCTCTTGCTCATGACATGTTCTGCAGTCACAGGTCCATGTACTTAGTGACCTGCCCAGGCTATATTCTGATTGTCAGTTGACTTGTGTTGTTGGGAAGTGTGGCCAGCATGTTTCAGCATCCTCTCCTGATCCCCAGTCTGTTCAGGCTACTGTGTGCATGTGACCTCAGAGGATTGAGCATTTCTGGATTCCCACTGGTTGGATTCTGGGACTGGTTCTGCCAGGGCCTGGTGTGCTCATGACTGTTGGTTACAGCATAACACTGCTGGGGCTGTCATGATGCTAGCCTGGAGGAAGTTTTCTATCATTAGTAATTGTTTTTTTTTGTTCTAAGTAATATCCGACCATTCTTAACCCAACAAATTCTGTGGTTCTTGGAAACACATCTCTCTTCTCCAGCAATAGGCCAGGATACCACACACCTGTTTAAGGAGTGAAACACAGGAACATGCCTGCTGGGGTGATGGTGTCCCATCCTTAGAGACCCACCTGGCCCGGACATGGGTGAAAACTCAGCCTGGGGCTGCCTTGCTTTGGTGGACCTCCACGGGTCTCTGCTCTTGAACATCGACACCCCCACTCACTGTTCTTTAATTCTTCTGTAAAGAAAGAGGAGGGAGTATTCCTGAGGAATCCAAGAGGACAGTGGTGTGACTTTGAGCAGTGGCATTTACATAGACCCTTCCAGCCCTGGGACTCACAGTGAGAACGTTTGCGTCAAATTCTAAAAAGTGTGTTTGTAGGTGAGGTTCCAAGAATAGACCAATAGGTATTTCTTGTTTTCCTATCATTCTTCTAAAAATGTTCAATATGGGAAATTATTCAAGTTATGAACCAGATAAAGAATATTCTGTTTAAAAGTCTAATATGATGCATGGTCATGAAATCAACAAAGAACACATTCAGGTTGGTATAATCTCTGCTCATCTAATCCTTTCCTCTCATATCAATGTTGCTTTGACTACCACTTCTAATTTGTGTTGATGGAGTCGGGGTTTCCTTGTGAGCGGAAAAAAAGCACTTAATTTGTCACCAAAGCTTGATTCCCTTTTTTTCTCCCTGCACATAAATCCTGTCAATTAGGTTAATAATAGAAGCAAACTTCATCATGAAATGAAATCCTCCAACATTTAAGACTGTGCAGTAGTCTCTTTGCCTAATTGTATTAATAAAAATTTTTAGCAACATAGTTTGGGGGATCAATGCAGCAGGCCCTGCCAATCAAAGACTTTTCTACTTACTGAAAAGGTGCTAGACTTTTTAGTTTCTTTGCGACAAACTAAAGAAAGGCTGAGTCGCCCCCAGAAGATTAAATCTTTAATTTCACATTATTTCCAGCCATCTTTATAGAACAAAGTGGGCTTTACCTGTTGAATATGGGGCTTATGCAACTTGAAGTACTCTTGAGACATCAAGAGGCGGCCGAGAACGGGCTCTGAGATTTAAGCTGAGGGGAATTCTAAAGGGATTACCGCTGCATTTTCCATAAAACGAGAAGTGAAAACAGACTTAAGCAATGCATGATCATAAATGCATTCCTGCCTCGATGGAGGGCCCCATTCCCACTGCCACTCTGAGGCCCAGGCAGGAAGTGCTGTCAAAGGCACCCACACTTGTAAGGATTTGTGCGATTCCTACTTATAATGAAGTTAGGGCTGAATACTTTGGAAACATTGGCTATTAAAAAAAAAAAGATAGTCTTCCATTTTCTCTGGTCCAAAGGTGAGAAATGAGCACATTATTTTGACATCATTAAGACATCTTTTGTATGGAAAGCTAACCTGTCTTGACCAGAACTGAATAATTCTCTCTATGAATAAGTAAGAACAAAACTCTTCCTGGGAAGATTTTCATGACTGATTAACTATGTGGTTTGAAAAAAAAACTGATGTCTTCCAAAGATTTAAAGAAAATGGGGAACCCAATTAAAATCCCATCATCCTTACTAATCAGCTTACGAGACTCAGCTAAAACAAGAGTTCTATTAAAAATTCTAGAGTGTGCATTGATTACTCAGCAACACACATTTTATATAAACACTGTGTCTCTTTATGTTCTAAGCATATCTTGTTTTGAAAGTTAATGATTGAAATTGTGAAAGAAAATTAGAATAAAATTATGCACTTGGAATGATGTGATGTATAAATGAAATTTTCATTTTTAAGTCTCTGTATTCAAAATAATTTTCTGAATTTGGGGGAGTCTGGGGAATACCGAGTAGAAAAGAAACACCCTCCCTTATGGTCATTTATTCCATGTAACAGACAAATTAAGTTAACTCATCCATCCTACCCACAACTTTGTTAAAAATTAAAAATGTTATGAAATGTTACTTCTTCCATTTACTCTAAAAGAGTTTTTCACAGATTTCCAGCTCTATCACTTCACAATTAGTTTCTTCCAATCCTTAGCTTCTATGATTCTAAGTATGATATTGATGTTTTCCAACAATACAAATTCAGACCAAAGATGGGAAAAGAACATTTAAGAGCTGGATAATTTTCAGAGTTGAACCTTCTGGAATTTTATAGTTCTATGGATCACCTTGCTCAAGATCACAGATCTAGTTAGTGAAAGAGCTGATAAAAAATTCCAGATGTCCTGATTCCCGTATAAGCTTCATCTGCTGTGCCATACTTCCATTCCTGCCATTTTCATGTCATTGTCATCTGTGAGTATGTCCCTCACAGACATTCTCCCCAGCTTCCCAGAGTGAGTGGGGCTGCTGGCCCATGGGACAGCCCTGCTCAGGCATGCAGTACAGGGCAGACACCAGAGACTCTGGAAGGAGATTGTCACCTTCTCACACCTTGTCACTCCCAGTTCCATTTTTGACATCTGGTCCAGCTGTGATAGAGACAGCATTGCAGGCACAGCCAGAGGCGCCATATGTCTCAAAACCTCGATTAGGGCTCAGCATTTGGGAAAGGCCCTTTTCTAGAACAGTTTTGAACAACATCTACATCAGGAAAGGACGGGCACTGAATGCACATCTGCCTCCAAATCCTCCCTGTTAGGCTGAAATCTCCATCTAGTATGCTCAGGATCTCTCATATGACATGGTAATATAAGTACCTGCCTGCAAGGAAGTCCACAGGGAACAGGGTTCTTGGCCCCTTGCAAGTGGCAGAGGAACAGGAAACAGTACTAGGACAGATGGGAGCCAGCAGGAGACAGACTTACCCTGTTCATGGCTGTCCCAGTCCAGCAGGAAGGGAGAGCTCCTGCCCTTGCACACGGAGGCCCACGGTGCCTTGGTGTCCACCTAGTTGGAGGTGAGTTTTCTGAAAGATGGGCTTCTCTGGCAGATAGAAATGATGGGGCCATTTATCCCTGCTCTACGTCTTTAATGTTCTTTAGTTCATGTACTCCAGGATTTGGGAAGGACTTGAGGAGTCAGCCCGATTCTGAGTTCTCCTCCACCATGGCTAGATTCTGTGGTCATCTGACTCCAACTCTGTCTTCCTGGGAACCTCCCACTCTTGTGAGACATCTTCAAGGGCTATGAAACTCTCACCTCACCTCTCCTTTCTTGTCCCTTCCCGCCATCAAGCCTGAGTCGTGGAGCTCTCACCCCAGAGGCAACTTGGAGAACTTTCGAAATGGAATCCTGATGAAAACATCTGCTGGCTGTTTTTCTTCAGGACAAGTAAAACCTGTCAGTCCTTGGAGCTCATCCCTACGTGACAGGCTTGCCGGTGATGGGGACATCCCAATGTATCGGGAAACTCTTAAACGTAATACCCTGCAATGAATGCACTTTGAGGAGTTGTCTGGCCAGCACAGGGTGAGGTCGAGCTCTTACTGTTCCTGACTGAAGCCTGGGATCTGTCTCATATGAATTCCCAAATGGCTTCTTCATTTTTGGTGTGAGTACAATTGGTTGTCTTAACTTATACTTGATCTTAGGAGTGCTTCCAAAATTCTTCTTCTAGGAAGAATCCACTTTGAAAATGATCACTCAGAAATAAATATGTAGCTTTTTACATCCCATTATTTCAAGTCCATGATATTTTACCTCAATTTATTCTAATAGATTTTCACTATTGCATTTTAATGATCAGTTTAGAAGCAGAGGTGTATGTCGAATGTAGAGAGAGAGAGGAATGAGAGAGAACATTTTATAAAAATGCATCGGTGGTGACAATGCACACAGTAGGATACTGTATGTATTTTTAATAATGCTTTTATTGGAGCTCTATTTCTAGACTGCTTACTACGAAATAAGGGGTTTTAAAGTTTCTTACAATTTCTTTCACTTTGTGGAAAACTTTACTAATGTACACAGCTGGTCCATTTTTCCTTTGAGTTTATGTCTCACTCACTGCGCATTGTGCATTTAGATGATAAGAGGTTATGTGGATAGCTCCATGGGTCCAGGCTCTTCTTGCTTCAATAAAATGAGACCTAGAGGTGTCCCTGTTTTGCTATGACCAATTTAATCTTTAATTTTTCTTAAATGGACAAATAATAATTGTATATGTTTATATATGTGCACATTGTGGAATGATTAAATCATGCTAACTAGTATATCCATGGCCAGATGAACCTATTATTGTAAATGAAATATTCAGGAACAGGAAGACAGCTGCTGCATTTTCTCACTTAGATGTGGAATCTAAGAGTCCAATCCATAAAAGCAGAGAACAGAAGGGGCTGGGAGTGGGGGAGCAGGATGGAGGATGGGGAAATGTTGGTCAAGGTGTACAGTTTCAGTTAGACAGGAGGGATGAGCTTTAGTGATACACACAGCATGGTGACTCTAACTAATACAACACATATTTCAAATCTTCTGAAAGAGTGGATTTAAAATAGTTTATCACTTCAGTCTTTTCATCAACACATTTTGATTGAATGCCTCCTTCTTCCTTTGGCCTGGGTGAAAAATACTCTTCTTTATCCCTCATAGAAGCATGTAGTCTAATTAGGAAAATACAAAAGATATATATTTTTAAAAATCATTAGCCCCGTGTTATAGACTGCACATTTCAGTCCACCCGAAAGTCATATATCGAAGCCCTCACCCTCAATGAGACAATATTTGAAAGTGAGGCCTTTAGGGTAAGTTGAGGTGTGGTCATGATGGTGGAGGCCCCCTAATGGGATTAGTGCCCACATAAGAAGAGAAAGAGATTAGATCACTCCACCACGTAAGGACACAAGGAGAAGACAGTCATGTGAAAACCAGGAAGAGAGCCTCACCAGACACCAGATCTACCAGTGTCTTGATCTGGGACCTGCCCTTCTCTGGAACTGTGAGAAATTAATGTTTCTTGTTTAAGCCACCCTGGGGGATTTTGTTTCAACAGCACATGCAAATTAAGACACCCCATAGGGCAGTTCAGTCTCCTTGCCATGTCAATGGAAAGGCAGTCCTGTGAGCAGAACCATTAGGGAAGAGTTTCCTGGGGATAGGAGGAGAGGCTGGGCCTTCGGGAAGCAGAGGGAACCAAGACAGCCCTTGAGGCATGACTAAGATTTGGGTAAGTTGGAGAGGAGCAAAGAGAAAAGTTAAAATCAGGACCTGTGTGAAGGCAGTGTAAATGCCAGCCCTCTTGGGCGGGGTGTGGGGAGGATACCAGTTTTGAGACATTGAGAGAAAGATGTAGCCACGGGTTCTCTTCTGGCAAGGTGACTTTGGGAACGAGAAGGGGAAGGGATATGGAGGGAAGGTGCTGGCACTTGGTGGAATCATCTTATTCATTGTCCCGAAGAGGGATTGAGACCATGAATTCCAGGAAATTGGCCTTAGGAAAGGCAGGGAGACAGGGGAGAAGCCCCAAGCTGTGCTTAATTCTGCACACTGGGCAGAATGTCAGGAACAGGCAACACTTAGCAGGGAAGCTCTCTGGGAACTGTGCTGTGCCTTTGCTGTCCCATGTCCCTTCTAACTTGTTGGTACCTTTGCAGTTCTGCTTGAATATCACCGCTGGGAATAATTCTTAACAGAATAAAAGGGAAATTAGGAGTGAAATCAAGCCTTGCTGCTAATCTCATTATTAAGAGTTTCAAAGACCCAAAGAAAATGTCATTTCATGCTTTTCTATGGGCCACCTGCCATGAATATGGAGTTTTAAAGAAATGAAACAGTGTGTATTTTTTTATACACCTGAGGGGGGGGAAATCACTAAATCCCCCCAAAAGCACAGAAGTCTTCATCATTTCTATTATCTTTGAACTTCAGCCTGCTACTTTTTCCAGCATTCATACAAGTCACTGAAAACTCTGTGGCAAAAGAAGACTGAAACAGTTTAAAGTCACTTTCAATAAAGGTTCACATAGCAAACAAAACTTAAATACAAAACTTCAATACGATGGTCAATTCCTCATGGCCTATTCCAAGCACATAGACAGAGTCCAGGAGAGGTGGGGAGGTCAACGAATTTGGACAGAGGATTAAGTGGGATTAAAGAGCTTAATTGCCCTAAAGATGTAAAAACGATTCATAGCTGGACATTAAATAGAAGGATTGGAGTGACGTGGATTCCTTCCATCCCATGGGAAGAAATCACTAGGGGTCATCAAGACACTTATTTGAATCCCTGAGCTCCAGAACTGGGGGTGTCGGGTTAGGGCCACAACTCTTAAATCCTGGAGGTACTTTTATCTGAGCCCAGTGACAGAGAGGCCACACCAGGTTACTACAGAAATCACTGCTGCTAAAAATTGATTAGAGGCAATGCAATTGATCAGAAGTCCAAACTATATTTTTTCTAGCTGTGAAGTAACAAAGAGGCTAATTGATACAAAGTATTTGCCTAAAGGCGATAATTCCTTGACTATTCCCAGTCTCTCCTCTTGCATCTTCATGGATATGCCGGTTGATTTGGGGCTTCCTGCAGGGCAGTTGCATTGATGACTTTTTTATTTGCAAGAAGCAGATCTGCCAAGAGATTCTAAGAGAAAGCTAAGGACCACAGCCTCACATATGGGTTCAAGCCAAAAGGTAGGCCATCGGGCAGCTCTGGAGTTAGGAGTCTACACACACAGCACCTAGCAGGTTCCAGGGCGCGGGAGTCCTGCATCACACAGAGCAGGGCATGGGGTGAATGTGGGCAGGTGAGGCTGAATAAGGAGAGTAGTGCACTGATGCTACAATTTTAGCCTTCTTCTCTACAAGGCTGATCGGGCACAGGGAAAAGAGAATCCCTTGCACCAGCCGTGCTATCATGGGCCATGGGCCGTGGAGGCTGTGACAGGAGTCCTGCACCACCAATGTCATCATGAAGCCTGGGCTATGGACACTGTGACAGGAGCCTTGAACTACCAGGGCTACCATGAAGCTGGGCTGTGGGTACTGTGACAGGAGCCCTGCACCAGTGTGCCATCATGGGTCCTGAGCTGTGGACACTGGGAGAGGAACCCTGCAGTAGCGGTGTCATTGTGGGTCCCTGGGAGGTGAATGCTGTAACAGGAGCCTTGAACCAGCTGTGCCTTCGTGGAGTGTGGGCCATGGACGCAGTGACAGAAACCCTGCACCAGCAATGTGATTGTGAGCCCTACGCTGTGGGCGCTGTGATAGGTGCCTTGAACCAGCTGTACTGACATGGGGCCTGGGCTGAAGATGACGCTGTGACAGGAGCCCTGCCAGCACCGGCTGTGCCATCCTGTGTCCTGGAAAGCCCAACTGATTTTCGGCTCCTCCCTTTTCTGCTTTCTGTGTCTGAATTTCTATTTTCAAACTTTGTTCCTTGTGCTCAAAACTTTCTTGGTTAAAATCTGACTCCTTGGGAGGATGACATTATAAAACTGTTAACAATATCACCATTTTTTGGAGGAGGATTTGGAAGGGATTAGAATTTAATGTTCCCGAGAAGAAAAAGGGCCCGGGCCTGGGAGTTGCAGCAATTAAAAAAAAAGATACCAAAATGATTTCCAGAGGAATCTGTCAGGGTGCTGAGGTCTCTCAACCATGTAGCTGGTTTACATACCACACAGGGTCTGGAGACTGCTCTGGGCCCTGCAATAACTCTCCGGCTCTCCTGCCTCTCCAACCAACAAAAGAGCCTGGATTCTGGATCTGTCTTCTCACTGCACCTCCAGCACAGGCCACGAGGGACCCACCATAGACAAGCCTATTCATTTCATCACTGTGCCAAGTGCCTTCTAGGCTTATTGTGGTACCCCATGCTGCAGAGCTGGCCGTTCATGGACATCTCACCATCTTGGCTGAGGGGTCTGGTGGTTCCCTGCACTCGCGGCCTACCCACGAGCTGGGCATCCTGAAGCCGAAATTCCAGACCCACTTCAGGATTGAACAACTGAGAACCCTTGGGAATATACACACAATGCCATTTTAACAGGTTTTAAAATTTGGAAAACTTTTCCCCACGTATTATCTCACTTAATCTACAAGTTTTACAGATGAGAAACTGCTTCCTAGCTAGAGGGTGGGAACGGCTGGGTGCGGACCCCAAGTCTGATTCACTGATAGTCATGGAGTTGTCTTTTCACCTAGTGGAATAAATTAAACAGTGCCCAAGCCAGATTGATCAAAACAAAGCAAACAAACTCCAAACCTCACAAGAAGCATCATTCCAATGACATCAGCTCTTTCTTTCTCAAAGAACATCTTGCCATATCAGTTCTGACCCATGCCTAGATTGTTGTTCATATCTACTCTTCTTGTCAGAGGCCCACAATTTTGAACTCCTCCAATTATCACTTCCTCCCAGGGTCACAGAGTAACCCATCTTTTCCGTCAAGAGCCACCCAAAGAAAGCCTATGAGCAAAGCAAAATCTCTCTTTTGGAATAAAATCTCTCCTCTTAGAATTTATCTTATATTTTTCATTGCTTACATAATCTGTGGATCTCGACTTTGGCATCACAATAAGAAAACACCTAGGAGGTTTTAAAAATTGCTTAGGCCTGCTGCACCCCATGTCTATAGATACTGATTTATTTTATCTGGTTGAGGCCTAGGTCTTAGTATCTTTAAAAAAAAATCCTGCCAGGTATGGTGACTCATGCCTGTAATGTCAGCATTTGGGGAGGCTAAGAAGGGGGCTTGCTTGAGCCCAGGAGTTTGACACCAGCATGGGCAACCTAGCAAGACCTGTGTCTACAAAGAGTAAAATCAGCTGGGTATGGTGGTGCGCACCTGCAGTCCCAGCTACTTGGGAGTAATTCGTGACTGTGAAGGGTGGTAGAGTGAGAAGCCAACTCCAGTAAATAAATAAATAGAACAAAATAAGTAAAATCCAAATGATTTGAAAGTGCAACAAGAGTATAAACCACGGAACTAGAGAAAGTTAATGTCATCACTGGTCTTCAGTTGATCCTATTTGCCTCTTTAAATTGGAGCTGGGTAACAGAACTCGGAATTTGTCACATACAAACTCAATGAAGAAAGCTTTGTGACAGCACTGCCATGCCCACTGCTACCACTTATTGAGCATGTTCTGGGGGCCACACAGTATGCTGGATGGTTTACATGTAATCTTATGTAAACCCTGCAAACCGCTGCAAGTGGTCATTGTTCTACTCACTTCACATGTGAGGAAGATGAGGCTCCGCGTGTGGAAGTAAGGTACCGCTCATCATATTGGTCTGTTGAGGAAAGCCAAGACTCCCACGGTCTGGATGGATCAAAAGACTACGAGATTTCCCGTGTGAGATTCTGCCTCACCAATGCAGTGTGCTTTTGTTTTGTTGACACGAACATAACTTTAGATTGGATCATCAAAAAGGGAAGACTGAGGCTGGAGGGACCTTCCAAGGGAACCTAGCAGAATCCCCAGTGAAGCTTTTCCAAATGCTGCACGCTCGTGTCCTTCCTTGCTCACTACTTGATAGTGACCCTCCCTTCCAAATGACTGAGCAGGCTAGGGGGAAGAGGGGGGGTGTCATGCAATGAGGATTGAGTTTCAGATTTGCAAAGTGAAATAGTTGAGGAGATCCATTGCACAACAGTGTGAATATGCTTAAAACTACTGAACTGTACACTTAAAGATGGTTAAGATGGTACATTTTATATTTTTTAACCATAATTAATTTTTTTTTTTAGTCAGGGTCTCATTCTGTCACCCAGACTGGAGTGCAGTGATATGATCACATCTCACTGCCACCTCAATCTCTTGGGCTCAGTTGATCTTTCCACCTCGGCCTCCCAAGTAGCTGGGACCTTAGGCGTGTGCCACCACACCTGGCTAATTTTATGATTCTTTTATAGAGAACAGGTCTTCCTATGTTGCCTAGGCTGGTCTCAAACTCCTGGACTCAAGTGGTCCTCCTGGCTTGTCCTCCCAAAGTGCTGAGATTACAGGTGTGAGCCACTGTGCCCGACCTAAAAAATCTTTAAAAAATTGTTAACGTAAGCCATGCTTTTGGGTGTGTGTCTTAGCATCAGACATGTTGGGGCAGGCGAAGGTTCAAATCTAGGTCCCTAAAAACTCTGTGTATATTGAATACAATGTACCTTTTGGTCTTGAATGAACACAGTCTCAATGCATCTGCAGATTCATTTTATTATTGGGATAAACTTAACAGGAAACTTCAGTGTTTACTCTAGCTGCCCCATGTGCATGGAATCGTGGGAGACTCAGAGAGCTGTTAGCCTGATCACCTGTCACTGTCTGCCTGCTCTTTCCACTTAGAGTGATCACTGTCTCTCAGCTGCACGTGACTAGTGTGTTCTATCTCCTGTTGCTGTTCCTGTGTGCACATATTGCCTCCTCCTCCAGCTATGCAGGTTTCCTGAAAGATGCTTCTCACCAATCTCTGTTCTTCAATGCACACACATTTAGCATACACCTGTGGAATGATGGGTTGACCTGGGACCCTATGTGCATAATTAAAAAAAATTTTTTTTTGTTGTTTTGCCCAGGCTGGTCTTGAACCCCCAGGCTCAAAAGATCCTCTCACCTTGGCCTCCCAAAGTGTTGGGATTCCGGGCGTGAGCCACCATTCCCAGCCCCTATGTGCAAATTGTTGACTTGGATTTTGAATGGGAGAGTGGAGGACCAAGATTTCCAAATTGTAAAGCGTTCTCTCTCTACTTTTCCTCTCTTTTTCTAGCTCTCTGGCTCTCTAAAAATGGTAATTGTTGACTGATTAATGGGCAGATTTCAACTTGTAAGACATAAAGTGCGTGTTCATTTTTCCCAAAAGATGAGATGTGCCGTCACATCTTTCATTGTTACAAAGCATGAGAGGACAGTCCTCTTTGTTGAAGGGAGGAAAACATGGTGCAGTTATTTCTGATGATCTATTAGAAAGCAGTTGTCTTCCTGCCGCACATAGTAGCCTCCAGCTGGATAGACCAGTCTGGGCAATATTTATTTTAATGTGAGGCAAATGATATCTAGGTGATTACATTTTTTATAGAAATTAAAGACATTTTTGTCATTTTTAATGTCTTACTACTAGTACTTCATAAAAAGTATTTGAAATGATGTTGACATACGTTGTACAACAAGAATAGCTTCAGAGGTATTAATGGCTAACTTATTACTGAGAAGAAATTCCTCAGGCCTGCTTTACCTTTTAATTTGTGGCACTACCTTTGAGCACATGTACTGCCTACAAGGTAGTGTGGGAAATAAAAAGGAGAAAGAAAGATAATAATAACAAGTATTTTGCCAATTGATCAGAAACCCTCAAGAGCCACTGTGAGAATAAGAAAGGTGTCTTTTGTCAATAAGTGAGAAAAAGTACATGTGTTTTAAGCACAACTCCAGGGACAACTAACAGATACTTACTTCTACAAAGGTTTAGGAAACTCATTTCTGTACTTTTGGTAAGATACTATAAGTTTAGATCGGATCAGAGATGCAATAAGAAATATTATCACCATGTTAATAGGATGTTCCAAGTTTTAGGAATAAAAATGATAACTAAAATTTAGGTCAATTAACCTAAATTGAAAAACAGCCCTCTTTGCTTTCCAGTTTTGGGCGGAATTGCTCTGGGGAGCCAAGGCTACATGTTGGGGAGAGTTATTCTTTTCTTTTCTTTTTTTTTTTTTTGAGTTGGAGTCTCACTCTGTCACCCAGACTGGAGTTCCAGTGGCCGCTCCCAGCCACCGCAGCCTCGACCTGCTGGGCTCCGGCGATCCTTCCGCCTCAGCCTTCCAAGTAGCCGGAATTACAGGCGCACTCTACCACGCCCGGATGGTTTTTTTTTTTTTTTATTGTAGAGATGAGGTCTTGCCTGCCCAGGCGGGTCTCGAACCCGTGGGCTCAGGCAATCCACTCACCTCAGCCTCCCAAAGGTGCGGGATAACAGGCTGAGCCACTGAGCCCGGCGGGAGAGTTATTCTTACAGGACTTCTATCCCAAGTGTGTCTCCATGTCTCTCTGATTAGGTTATTTGAATCTAAGTCAACAAGTTGAAGCAAATGCCCATAAAGAGCAGTGAATCACATATTTCAGTAAATCTGGTAGGTTTTCTGGCTCAGCCTTTCTAGCAGGAAGAAGCATAATCACTCTCAACTTCTGCCCTCCCATAAACATGAATCTAAAATCACTCTTATTTAGCATTGCCAGGTAAATAGAAAATATCCAGTAATATTTAAATTTCAGCTCAACAATGCATTTTTTAGTATAAGTATCTTCCATGCAATATTTGGGATATGCTTATACTAAAAAGTATTGGTTGCTGATCTGATTTTCCAATTTTCCTCTATTTTGTTTGCAAAACCCATCAAGTCTATGTTCATTTCAGAGCAGACTTCCAACAGATTCCTGGTAAACAGCTAACTGTCAATCACCAATAGCCATTAGACAACTGAACTACAAAACTCTGCATTGGGAGCTATGGAGGACACAAAATAAAAAGGAGATACCACCCTCTGCTTTGTGGAGCTTGTGAATGGAAAAAATTCACTTCCTACTTACTGAAAGCTGAAAATTTTGCACTTTGCAATCACATTGTTCACTAAATTATTATTCCAATTCTAAGAAATTGGAATTTTATCCCCATTTAGGGAAAAGGTACTTTTTCCTCTTCTCTCCTGCTTCCAGAGAAGCCTACCCTTAAAAGACGAGAAGAGACATGGAAAAACCAAGAGCAATTGAGAGACACAGTATTGGTAAGAGCCGGTTCCTGTGCAACATGTCACGTGGTAGAGACCATGTTCATTCCCAGGACTCACGTTACATGCCAAGCACCACAAACGCACCAGCCATCTTGCCACCTTATAGCCAGAATCCAGCTGTGAGATCCACACAAATGTGTCAAATCCTCATCAAGAAAAACATCAGATTAACAGTACACCACTCTGGGTAAAATAAGATGGCAAGCTATAGGAAGTGATGAGCCTAAGAGGAAGGGTCCTAGAAAAGTCAGCTGAGAAACAGTCATTTCACTCATGTAGGAGTTTCAAGAATTTTGATTCTGAATGGCTAGATCTGAAGTGTCATATACAACCTTAAGATGTTGTCTGTGGATGCCAACTTCCAAGGAGTCATTCAGTGAAGAGAGAAGAGGCATTAAAGTGCACTGCACTCACAGATTTACCCAGGAGGGTAAGAACATGCTAAATTTAGGGTATCACAAAAAATAAACTTTTTCTAAAAATCAATTAAAAATCAGGAGATGCTGGCAGAAAATCTTTCACAGCTAAACTCTGACAAAATGAAAGGTACATATGACATTATAAAATTGAGTCAGAGAATGAGGCTATAGGAATAAAAAGCAGAGAGATCAATGAAAAATGGGAGTCAAGGATGGCTTCCTGGAGGAGGAGGGACTGTCTTGGGACTTTCTTTTGAAAAACTACCAAAAATGAATACTTGTGAATTAAATTGAGAAAAAATATTATTCCAATGGACCACAGAATTGCCCTAGTACATAAACTACTTTCCTAAGAAAGTTGTTTTCTAGAGAAAGTTATCTTAAAAGTTAAGATTCATTTACCCATCCATTCATCCATCCATCCATCCATTCATCCTTCAAGAAACATATTGAAGTTACTGGTGTCAAGTCCTGGGGAGGCTCTAGGGAGACAATGTTGACTGGAAACAATTGTGGTCTTGACTTCACATATTTAATAGTCTGGATTGAGGACAGCAAACTTTTTTTGTTAAAGGTCAGATAATAACTAGTTTAGGCTCTGCAGGCCATATGGTTTCTGTCACAAGTACTCAAATCTATCCTGATGGCAGCACAGCAGCCAGAGACCATCAGTCAATGAACAAGCATAGCTGTGCACAAATTAAACTTTAATTATGGGTCAGAAAATATAATTTTCATGTGTTATGAAATATTGTTCTCTTTTGAATTTGCTCAACCACCTAAACATGTAAAACCACACCTGGTACAAGTATCATAAAAAAATCCACGCAGCTGAATGATAAGTGTAGTTGTATTGTCTCAAGAAGATGTAAGCTTCTCCAAGGGAAGCCCAGGGGTCATCTCCTGAAGTCTCTGCAACACCCTGCAAAATAAATGTGTAACCATCATGTAGGTTTGGGCACAGTGTGGGTGTAGACATAGTACAGGTGTAGACACAGGGCAGGTGTGGATGGAGTTCAATTGTGGACACTGTATAGGTGTGGATATGGAGCGGATGTGGACATAGTGAAGGTGTAGACACAGGGTAGGTGTGGACACTCTACAGGTGTGAACTCTGTATAGGTATGGACATAGTGCAGACATCGACACTTGACAGATGTGAGCCCAGTGTAGGTGTGGACACAAGGCAGGTGTGAACACATGGCAGGTGTGTAGACAGTATAAGCGTGAACATAGAGTAGGTGTAAACATAGACAGGTGTGAACATATTTCAGATGTGGACACAGGACAAGTGTGACACAATGCAGGCTGGATATAGTACAGGCGTGAACACAATACAGGTGTAGACACAGGGAGTTTGGAGTTGGAGGACTGAATTACAAGCGACTGACCAGGGCATGTTCCCAGGTGCCTCACTGACACTTGCGTGCCCCGGTCAGAGGGAGAGGTTGTTCCCACCTCCTTCCTTTTTGTGTTTTCAGGGTCTCCACCTCCCAGGGTAGCTGAAGCTGGTTAATGTGGGCGTGGAGACAGAAGCAACTGAGTCTGCTGGTGCATGTGGCTGTGGGACGGTGAGAAATAAACAAGGATCCTATGATCCTAGCGGGGCCAGCGGGAGGGGGTGAACTGCATGGATTAGGATGCAGATGAGTGACTGCCAGGCAGAAAGCCAGACAGGAGCTAGACACAGAGAGGTTCATAGATTGCATTTGTGCATGTCTCTGATTGATTTAAACAGAGGGGAAATCAACTGATTTCTTGAGAGCAGAACTATAATGGATGCTTTAATTTGGGCTCACTGCACAGCAATTTGTTCCCAAGCTCCAGGCTGGTCCTGGCCACCCTGGGGTGTGCGCAGCTTGTGTCTGGCTTCTCTCTCCTCCTGGGAGGGCAGTGCCCCTCCCTCTGGATTGTCCTGATTCCCCCACACCCCCCACCTATGCCTCAGGGCTCTTGCTTCTGCCAGGGATGGACTGATGAATTCATTTCAGTTACTTACTGGCTGATCATGGCCTAATGAGCTCCCCTCCGCCCCAGGGATATTTTCCTTTTGTCAGAGGATTTGCAGGGCCTCTGCTGAGGCACCTGTGTCTGGGATCTCTGTTTGTCCCACAGTGAGGCGGCAGCCTGCTCCTGCTACAGAAACGAGACCTTGCTATGTCTTGGTGCCACATGTTCACCAAGTGTTTCAAAGACACAGAAGCGGGGAAATGGGGACAATATCAACGACACAACGAGCACACGTCTCCCCTCGGACAGGTGAATGATGATGTCGTGGCCGAGACTGAGGAGGGGAGGAGGCTAGACATCTTTTTGGAAGTGCATCAGGGTGATAAGGGCGTGTGACAGGAGGAGCTGGGAGGAGGCTGAGAACACCCACAAAATGGCAGAAGAGTCTCACCAGGCACTCAACCCCTGCCCCGCCTGGCAGAAGCGAGGGAGCTGGGGCTCCAAATCAAGTCATCAAGGTGGGCCTTGAGCAAAACCACTTTATTTCCAGTCTGGAATATCTGAAGCTGGGCCAGAGGCAGAACTGGCATAATTCACCAAGTTCATTTTCTGGGGACACTGTCTGCTGCAGGAGCCCCAGCTCATCCACCACTAAGGAGGACTTGGAATGCTCATTAGGATAAAAATATAATTTCTGCAACATGTATAGCAGTGGTAGGAGACACATGAGTTCAAATAGCTCTGATTAATCTACAGAGAGGGCCATTTTAAGAAAGGAAAAATGTGTGTTAAAATTGTAATACTCTATAGATACCACTAACAAAAGATGAATACAAGCCACGTTTGACTTCTGCAATTCCAAGAGGTGCTCAAAATGGTTACCATAAGCGTCCAGACACTTCCGGATTACGGAGAACTAAAAGTAATACATAGATACCATCTCTTAAACTGTGGATACGTTTATTTGGCATCCTCGGTATATTGTCACACTGCTGAGTAGAGGTAGATGCATCTCAAACAGGAAAAAGAAGTCACCTGGGGATGGCCATGCCTTGCAGGTAGAGACCCAGGTGGGTAGCCCTGAGGACACATGTGGACTCCCCAGGGCCAGCGCTGATTTCCACGGCCCATGTTGTAGTCACTGGTCCACAGAGATCTCCAAGATGAAATCACGTACTTGAGTGTTGCGAGACAGGAAGGCAAGGCAGCTGAGGAGGCTGGAGGAGTTGGAGAAGCACTGCCCAGTACCAGAGCCAGATGCGGCCTCCATCCTGGGCCCTTTGTCGCCTAGACTGGAGTGCAGTAGCACGATCGTAGCTCACTGCAGCCTCCAACTCCTGGGCTCAGGTGACCCTCCTGTGTTGGTCTCCCAAGTAGCTGGGACTACAGGCACGTACCACCACACCCACCTAGTTTTTCAACTTTTTTGTAGGGATGAGGTTGGACTATTTTGCCCAGACTGGTCTCAAATGCCTAGCCTCAAGCGGTCCTTCAGTCCCAGCCTCGTGAAGTGCTGGGATTACAGGCATGAGCCACCATGCCCGACCATGACATACATTTATTGAGGTTTACTCTGTGCAAAACCATCATTAGATGATTTGTTGTTTCTGTCCTTTGGAGGCTTTAACGAACTAAGAGTTGGAGTAGCAGAGCCCAGCTCTAACACCTTCCTTCTCTCTTGGGAATGAACATAAGGGACCCCTCCACTCCTCCTTTTCTGCTTTTATCCTTTGCATTGCAGATCATGGCCAGCTGACGTGGATTCCTATTTCAATGTTTGCTAGCTCACAATGGTATCTTATTTCTCAGAGAATCTTTAAGGAAAGAGTATGGAAGCTTGAAATGTCTTATATAAAAATATAACTTGATATTATTGCACCATTGCCATTATTGGTACTAACTATGCTGATGTTACTAGAGCTTTAGACATATACTCATCTAAGGGGTCTTCTGTGGCCTCTGGCAGCTGCACTTCTCTGTCTTTAACATCTGTGGTCTGACAGGCTGTCCCATCCCACCTGAGATACATCGTCCATCTCTGCAAGATAGGGAGCAGCTTCTACTGTGGCCATCAGAGAATGTTTCTCAAGCCAGCTTTGCCCCCCATGGGTCCCAGGAGTATGACCTCAAATGGATAAACAGAGGACCCAGTGCAGGCCCTGGAGCCACTCAACCCTGTGAAGGAACCGTGGGGTTTAGGAGGGATGGGAAGAAATTGTCTCCACTCTCATTTCTGTAAGGGGGTGATCAAATGTCACGAACTGGCACAAAATGACTTGTGTCATTGTCTACAGCTGAATGTCAGGGGAGGAGGCCTCTGCCTGGCATCATTCCTCCTCCCACCTCACCCTGTCTTTTCAGGGCCCCAGTGTGTAAGACTGTCGTTTTCTGTTCTGACTGGGTATCCAGTGATTTTTCTGATTACTGAGTTTTGCTTCTATGTGATCAGCAGATAAGAAGGGGATTAGCACACTTGGGACTGTTTTGTTCATTTTAAAACAATCCCAAACAACAACACTGCATCTGGCATTGAAATAAGCCCTCAGGGTCATTAGGCGACTGCTGATCACCTGTATCAACTGCTTATTAAATCGGAACAACCAGTTGGAAAAACAAGCACTCTAGATGCTATCGGCGGTCCCACTGAGGAGACCAGCTGACCACCCCACTTTGCCTTTGGCTGGGGTGCTC